>VZTX01023822.1:93286-116306 GCA_013400915.1 Pardalotus punctatus
AAAAAAAGAGAAAGAAATACTGAACTGGGGCAACTTCAAATGTTTTTTTCCATTAAAGCTGCTTGGCACAGGGATTTCCCTTCTGTCTCACCCTTTGGACATCTGCCTCGCACTTTATCCGCATTTAGGTTCAGGACGTCAAGATGTCTGAGCGCAAGTGGTTTGGGAGTAAACAGGGCTAATGGAAATACCTCCGGACAATGCCTCTATATTTAAAAAGTAACTATATATATTGTGTGTACAGACTATTAATGGGGCTTTTGGCCACACCAGTGAATTCAGTCACTGCGCTTGAGAGCACATTTGGTTATTAGTCATCTCCCTGACATCTCTGAGATTAATCCCACTAGGAAGGGCTGTATGGGCGCTACAGCTTGTGTCAAAGAGGGCACAGACCTTAGCCAGATTAACCACAAACCCACTGGGATGGGTGGTTTAGACATGGGGCTGTTAAGGAAGAACAGATTTGTTCCAACTCCTTCCGACGTCACCAAATAATTCTTGTCATTAGTTGACATGGATGCTACAGTCTGGGTGGGAAAAAAAATCAGATTTATTGAATCCTTTTGTCTCCTCTGATTTTACAGTTGTGCTTTTGTTCCTGTCTCTCTCATTGGTATTTCCTTGGCAGCTCATGAGGGATTTCTTTTTTTGAATGATTGAGTGTTTTGCGCCAAAAAAGAAAGGAGAGACAACCATTCTCCAAAGCTCAGGAAATGTGACATCACCCAAAATGCAGACCCAGCCTTTTGGCGGCCAGGTGGTAAAATGAAATATTCTCAGCCATCTCAGCATCTCCACTGCAAGGAAATTAGAAACAGAAACTTGGGATGACAGCCCTTGGCAGCTCTATTCAACTCCGGTTTGGGACGCTAAAAAAGCCAGCTTGGTAAGGCTGCTAGAGAAAATAATAAAAGGGCCTAAAATTTGCCAGAATTGTGGATTTCTGCTTCGCCGCTGAGCAGAAGCTGAGTGGTGACTCACACATCGTTTGACACCGTCTGGCACTGCTGGTACCTCGTGGGCCTGGGGAACCGTGGAGCTGCTGCTATCCCAGCCAAGCCCACTGCTATCCCAGCCAAGCCCACTGCTATCCCAGCCAAGCCCACCGCCTCATCTCAGCAGCTCTGGCACAGGAATGACAGTGCTCACACACAGAGGGGCACGGGAAACTGGCAGAAAAATGGGCATTTTACTCTGCATCCAGACAGGCTGCAGAGCATGGGAGCGAACACATGTCCAACAGCGAGGGCCACGGTTAGGCTGATTTTGGGAAGAGTGTGTTTCCGTTTCAGCAATGGGCATCAGCAACGGGCATCAACAATGGTTCTCAACAGGGCTTAACACTTTGGGAAAGCAAAATGGGGCCAGAAGCCTTGCAGTGGGCCAACAGGCTGCTAGGGTTGTGGAAAGCAGAGCTTTGTCTACAAAAGGTACATCTCTGCTCATTGATAGGAAGAAAAATTTCTGCCATTGTCAGTTGGCATTTTATGATCTGGGTCTGTTCAGAGAGGTCTGGTGGAGAAGCCACTAGTTCTGGTCATAAAAACTTTGCCTCTGTGCTTTTCTCAAGTCTTCAGACTTCGACACAAGCTCTTTATCTCAGGGGTGGATTTGAGAGTTTTACGCTGCTGTGTGGTACCTGCCATGTGCAGAACAGGCAGGAAGCTTCCTGAGCTGATGGGTGACAGCAGAGCCCTGCAGGCTGAAATTTGTTCTGGATAGGTGCCAAAGGCTGCTCCAATAACCCCATGTACCTGGTCCTCCACACAGGTGGCCAAACAAGGCAGTCACATGTCCCATATACATGGCATAATTCTGTTACAGCCTCTGGGTATTACAAGCCCATCTCCTCAGAGAGATTTCAGCTGCAGTGTTTCAAAGAGCCTTCATGACCTCCTAGCAGAGATATTAATATATCCCCTCCCAGCACAACAAGGGTCACCTTGAACTGGGAACCCAAACCAGCATAGAAATAAGAAATTAAACACATATACCTTAAGTGGGTTGAAGTCACCCAGCCCCTTCTCAAGGCTGTGTGCCACCTGGGGAAGAACCGTCTTAGAAGGGAGGGATAGACCCAAGCATCGCTGATGACAGCACCATGAATGACCCCATCAACACAGCAAGTGTGCCCCAGATACCCCCGTACAGTGTCACTATTATACAGTGGAGTAAATGCTCTTTGCGGCCACAGCATCACAGAACAAAAGGCCAGAATATCAAAAGCCAAGCCTGTGGCCAGAGTAGGGCATCTGGGCTGGCCACAAGTGGTAAAAACTCCTCTCCACCCACGGCTGGGTGCAAGTGCAGAAAGAGTGTTAAAGCCCTTTGGAGCTTGCTGGGTACCAGACTCTGCTGAGCTGCAGCAGCCTGCAGTGCTGCAGGCCAGCGTACCTGCTGAAGGACTGAACCACAGTGTAAAGGGCTCACCTCCAGCTCCATGGCTTCAGTATCGCTACACTGCACTCTGTTGGGCTGTTTGGCTGAATCCCTGCATGTGGGATGAATGAGAAAGGGGAAGGAACAGTCACTGGTCCTTGACAGTGAGCTTCACTCCATGGTTAACCTGTAGTCACAACTGCTGCATCCTGCTGGTGCTGTAATGGCTGTTTGGTAGAGATGCCAAAGATGGTAGACGTGGGGAGCAAACACCTTCTCTGTACTCCCAAGACATTGTCCCTTCAGCTTGTGTCTTTTTTGCTTATTTTTACTTGATCTGCAGGGTAATCTTTTTCCCCAGTACTATCTGTGACTGCTTTCTTTAGAATTAACCTGGGGGTCACTGCTTCTGTTTGTTTTCAGAGGACAGCCTGTATGGAAATGTTCTTTTCCTCCTCCACCTCAGGGCCAAGTTCAGTGATGGCGAAAAATATTGAGAAAAGCAAAGAGCAGGAGAAAATAAAAAGGGTGGCTCTTAGGTCCCACACATGCAAAGAGACCCAAGAACCAGGTAGAGCCTTCTTGTTTTGAGTCCTTAAAAGCCTCATTGTGATGTCTTTGCAAGAACATATTTATTTTGTTTCCTGAGCCGTATGAGCAGGGCATTGTATCTGCTGGATTAAGGCAGCTCTGTGCTGCTCAGAGAACTATGAAATCCCTCCTCTGTCAGGCTGATGTGAAAGGATCCCATTCATCTGGGCACTCCCGCCCAGTGGGGTCTGCTTAGCATTCATCCCAAAGTGCGACAGAGCTCCTACTGCTGTCTCTGGCTCACGCCGCTCCTTCCCTCCTCTCCCACATCCCTGCTGTCCCACATGTGCCGGCAGCCAAGAAAAGAGAATAGGGAACCTTTGCTCCCTGTCTGCTCACAGGCGGCTTTCTCCTCATTGCTATGCAGTGGGCATTTGCCCCAGTACCCTACTTCACACCCGAAAATGCTCCTGGCCCCGCTGTGCGCCAGCGACGTGCGGCGCAGCAGAACCAAGGCATGAGGGAGGGCAGCTGCCAGTGACGACACGTGAATCAGCAGCATCCCTGCCATGGCAGCCAGGGCACTGCTGGGAATGAGTGCTGTGGGCTGGGTGGGAAGGAGGAAAGGGAGAGTGTGTGTGAGTGTGTGAGTGTACCTGTGCTTGTGCAGAGCTCAGCCTGTGCAGGGGATGTGGTGCCTGGAGCTGGCAGGGCCGGGAGGGGATGTGAATCAGGGAAGCAGATTGGTGTTGCAGATGTGTGGAAGAGATCAAGGTCTTGGTCAGTTTCTGCTTCCTTGTCCTATATTTGCTTTAATGGCAACTGGACATTGAGTTTTGTTCATAGTTTGGATTCCTGATATGAAGCCAGATACTATTTATTTGCTCCAAATTTTCTAACATCTGTCCAGGGTCTGACCTTTTTTTCTTTCTTAAATTTTGGCAGCTCCTGGTCAAAGACAGTGTTGGGGGAAAATTGTGATGACAGCTCTTGAGAATTACACATTGTCCAAGCCAGACACTAAGCAATGTTTCCTTCCTTGCTTACACCTTATTCAGATGAAATTGAATCGTTGCCTGAACATCTGTGCCCAAAAAGCTCCCCAAAGACTTGTACCTGAGAGATAAGGACGATTCTAAGTCAGGCCAGCCCATGCAGTATGTGGGACTGAAAGAGCAGCTGATGCTCAGAGTTGTTTCTCCACATGAGGATGGTCATTTCTGTGTACACATGAATTTACAGCCTTGTCCACTGAAATTTAGTATCAGGAAATGGGTTGGTCAGCTTGGACTGGACCTTTAGACTTCAGGCAGGCTCTGCTCTTGCAGGTCAGCAGTGGCAGATGGAGTTAGAGAACCAAATTCCAGTCAGGTGCTGGTGTGTCATCCTCTGCCCAGATCCTGGATGGGATGGGGTAAAGAGCATCCTCCAATGGATTGTTCTGTCTCTGTGTGTGGCCCTTGCAGCAGAAGGAAGTATCCAAAGTCTCCTTGGGAAACAGAGAGCCTACCAACAGCAGAGGAAGGCTGCCAAGCCTCACAGTGTGTGGCCATATTGGACCTCAGCTTTGCCCATCAATAACACCATTTATTGTTTTTAGAGGGAAAAATATACATTTGTGAGCGCAAGATTTCCCAAGCTGACTGCTTCACTGGAGTGGAGGAGAAAAGGGTCTCTGGTGTGGCTGGAAGGCACCACTTTGCTGCCTTCTGGGCCCCTCCGGAGGCATCACATTTCACTCAGGTTGTCATTTCTGGTTACACTTCCAGCCCTTTCTATTAATGGTAGGCAAGAAACAAGCACCCCTTTCTTCCCACCACAGGACTCGCATGGGTGTGCAGGGGGAAGCCAGCCCATGAAGAAAGGACTACTGAGGAGGGACAATCCCATTGCACCCTCCTGGTGATGGCTTGGCCACATCCTGATCGGGCAGAGCGCGCCTGTGAGCCGGGAGCGGCAGAAACTCCGCGTCGATACCTGAGCGCTGACCTCACTGGAGACATGATGCAATCACAGAGCTCTCAAGAGAAAGCCCTGGGGTCCAGCAGCTATAACACTGCTGCCTTGTGCCTGGAACAACACTGCCAGTCTTCGAGCTTTAAGAAGCTCCAGGATGTTGCTCATGGCTCGCCGGAGGCTGCGGGGTTCAGGGAGGCTGAGTGCTGGCTCTGGTGGGAGCCCCAAACTCCACCGATGCCTCTGGAGACCTCTCCCAATTGTCTCTCCAAAACAGTGAGCAGGGGCTTGTGCTGTCCAGGTATTTGGTGTTTTCAGTGGTGTGTTTTTTACAAGACCAGGTGTTGAATGCAGCAGAAGCAGTATCTGCCACTTCCACATGGGATCGCGTCCCTCTTTGCTCCTTCTTTGCTCCCCTATCCATCACAGTTCCCCTGCAATCAATGGAGACACATCCAAGGAGACAAAAGCTACCTGTGGGTGTCTGAACACATGCTTTATACACTGACATGTGACTTCGGCATGTCAGTGCAGGCTGTCACTGTATCGCCTGGGGTCAGCACACAACCAAAGTGCCACTAGCTCCCTTGAACCCTAATCACACTTTTCTGGTGGCACTCCATGGGTTCATAAGAGTGGGATCAAGTTCACTGGCAAGCCTGCCCAGCCCCCTGGGAAGGAGGATATAGCCTCAGATACAAAGGTACTGAATTACTTCCTGAGGAGAAGATAAAATCTGTATATTCAAGAAAACTCCTTCAAGAACAAAAGAGGTCAAGAAATAAAGGGCTTCATCATGCTATAAAAGACAGCAGTCTCATGACAGCTCGTTTCATGTGGCGTTTTCCAAATAGAAGCCAGCTCTCTCTATGAATGGGTTTTCCTGAGAAATTCCTACACTAATGTATGCAATCTGACTGTGGAAGGGGTGTTATGCATCCTCTTGAGGCCTCATCCACCATGGGTGTGAATCTGTCACTGTTCCCTGGGGCTCATCTGGGCTCATCATCTCCAGAAGGAAAAGTTCTGGCTTCTGCATGCTCTGTGCATCAGCCAGGCTGTGCTGGCCAAGCTTCATACACGTATGGTGGGGAGCTAAGCATGCAAACCACACCAGATATATTTCCTGAGTGTAATTTGTGCCTCAAAAGTCAGAAACCTTGCTTCTAAATATTACCAGACTCCTGTTCCTCCAGCCACATGTGCAACCCAGCTAGAGAAGAGGATTTAATGGTACCAAGTACAGAAGCCGTGCTCAATCCAGCAGGACAAGCTCAGAGATAAAGGTCCTGATGTCGTCCTAGTTCTTATGTTTCGATCTTTGGGCTGCAGGCTGGGAGGATCAAAGAGTTTCAAGAGCATGGGCTTCTGGCTGTGTTAGTCAGCTCCAAGTCTGTTGAGTGATCCACTACTTTAGCTGGCAGGCGTGAGCCCCAGCAGGGAACACCGTGCCTGGGACTGACCACCCAGCCAGGATCAGGTGCGATACAAATGCTGACTGGCATTTGGAGGAGCAGACTCCAGCGGAGATTCTTTAGTCATTGTATGATTCACACATTGGCAACTGTGAATCTGTCCTGCCTTGTGTGATCTGAGGCAGTCTGTTGTCCCTTGTCATCACAGGAAAGCTGGGCTGGGAGACAGAGCAGCTCAGAAGGGGACTTAGAGACAGAAAGTCTTTGATGAGAGAAAAGAAGCATCCAAATGACACTTTTCTTAGTAATTTTTGCTAATTATAAAGCCATTGACTGCTATTCCCAAAGCCTCACTGCATGAGGGAGCTTAATCACTGATGACAATTTTTTGGCATTTTTCAGACTTGTCACTGACAAGAGCACACACCAGACACTCCACCCAATGGCAACATCTGCCTCGATAAAATGAAGTCTCCACGTTACTCTCAGCTCCACCACTCACTCTGCCAAATTCTCTATGTTTGCCCCACTTGTCACAGCACGAAGTTAGGTTGAGGTAGCTACTGGTCTCAGTTGTTTACAGAGCATCCTTCTCACAAACAATACAAACATCATCTCCTTCCAAAAGTCTCTTTGTGGCCTGCAGTATCCAGGAGAGGAACAGACAAGAGCCCATTTGTGGGCTGTGCTATACTGATTGGAGATTTGGCTTTCTAAACTCCCCAGTTTTGTTTGTGGAGCCTTCCAAACACCTTTGATACTGCCAGTTTGGATATAGAGACTCTGTAAACAAATTTCATCCCCAAGATAAAACCAGGCAAGAAACAGTGAACAAGGAAAAGAAGGAACTGCTCGCCCAGAGACTGGCCTGTAGGAGCCTGGGGTGAGCTGGGCCTCACCCCGCCAGACCTAGGGTCAGTTTAAAGCTTCACCCAAGTGTCACAGCCAGCCAGCCCTTTCAGCCAGATGTGGGAGCGGTCTCAGCCGCGAGCCAAGTCTCCTGTGCTGAACGTCCAAAGGTGCTGGCTAAGCCCCTTCCCTCTCCAGACATAATCCTAATTGCCAATGCTTGGCAGCCACCCCGTCATGAGCAATAAGGGAAATTCATATTTTGTGTTTTAAATGTGTTTATTAGCCAAGAAGTTATCACCTGAAAGTGGACGCTAGGGCATGTCCAGAAAATTCTTTCCCTGAGGTTCCCACCAACAATGTAGGCACTGTAAGGCCTCATGGCAGCTTGGTACCAGCTTCACGGCTGCTAAAGCTGTGCAGGAGCCTAACAAAATCCAAGGGTCTTTTTTTAATGTCACAGAGCAACTTTTTGAATGACTAACTCAGAAGTAAAGTTTTTTGAAAAGCTTTATGGTCACTGGAGGAAATTTGTGAGTTGCAGTGTGTGGGTATTTGAAGATGGAGAGCACGTAAAATGTCCTCTTGGGACGAGGCTGGCACGCTGGGTCTTTATGCCTGTGACCTAGTGCACATTCACGCTCTGGTCTCAGAGTGTGAATATCCCACTCATCTGACTTCTCCACACCCCCAGCTAATTACAACTCTGCATTTCCTTAAAGAACTCCAGGTGCAAACATACAGATTAGGGGCAGTTACAGGAATAGGTTGGTTGGCTTGCAGAGCTAAAAGGTTATTGTTGTTTCCACAGGGATTTTACACAGTGTGCATGTGTCTGTCCATACATATATTTATATTTCAATTATATTTATGTTATTATTTCAATTACAACCATCCATCTCTTCATAATGCCTGATTTCATTCTGCACCAGATTAAGCCCTGGTTGAATGCCAGCTCTGAAATGGCATGAATGAGTCCTCACAGCATGGGGAACCTTTCATCATGAAGGTCTTGAAATAAATGTCACCACCACTCTCATCTCTTTCTCTGAAACCCTCTTTTGCCCCATCCCTCCTTCCTGCTCACTGAGGACACTATGGCAGTGTATTGACTGGTGAAGAAAGAGACTCTTCTTAGGTACCATACGTGCCCTTCACCAGGAGGGAGGTTGGGAGCTGTGGACAGTTTGTGTTCATCTGTCCCTCGGGATGCTGTGACAAGGGTCATGTCTTACCTGACCAAATAAAAGCAACTGAAACCCATTATGCTCTTCAGCTCCAATGCAGGAGTGAAGAGGAGGCATTATGGGTTTTTTGCAAGGCCAGTTTACCTGAGCCAACCCTTGGCATTATTCACATGTCCCGCTTTGCTGGGATAAACACATGCTTGTCTCGTTAGAAAAGGCGAGATCACTGACTGTCAGGATCATCACTGTGCGACCAGAGTGAAACATCAATAAAATACCTATTTAATTTAAAAACAAAACCAGTCTTCAGTTTAGCCAACCGCAAACTCTTGAGATGTCTTAAAGACTACACATGAAACCATCAGATCAGACAACTCTTGTGATCCAGCACAAGTATTTGGAAGAAAATATCTCTCAGCTTTCCTTGTGGCCTCTACTATCAGCACTGCCCACAGCTGTTTGGGGGGGTTTTAGCTGCCACAAGAGGTTCTTGTGGGGCACAGAGGGTGAGGGTGTCACAGCTTTGCAATCTCATCTTGGGGCATTTTGTATTCTAGACACATTCTTAGGAAGAAGTGACAGGATACCCAAATGAGGAGCATGTGAATCATCATGTGGAAAGCCACATCTGAACAATAATCAAATTCCTGAGGATTCCTATCTTCAGACTTTTCAGATGCACCCGTGCCAGGAGGAGGAAGTATAATTCAAAACGAGACAGTTTGAAGTCTGCTCTCTAAGGGTCTAGAAACCATTTTACAGCTTCAGTCACTCTCACATGCTGCAGTTATTGCCTTAGTAAATATATCAACAGGGAAGCATAAACTACTTTCAAATTAAAGAAGTTCCAAAGACTGGATGAGCTGCTGTGAGCACTGGTGGAATGAATCCCAGGCTCCTGAGGGCTAGAGCGATTCAGGCTTTGCATTCTCAAGGTTTGTGATTCCACCAGATTTCCGTGATGCAATTATTTTCTTGCGACTCTGCAGTCTACAAATTCTAAATATAACCTTGCACATAAAATAATACCCTCATTTCTGAAACAGTCCCTTGCCAAAAGTCCTGCCAAACAGTTGCTTTTTATATTCCATTAGTCATGAACTGTGGCTGACAACAAGTTCCCCTTTGCAGACCCCTCCCAGAAATCTTGTGGAAAATCCTTTTTTTTTTTTTTTTTTTTTAAATAATTCCAGCCTAGCTGAGCATATCAGGCAGGAAAACATTAACATTTTCCAGAAGTGGATGATGTCTCATGCTCCCTTTAACAGTTGTTGCTGGTCCTTTAACAGATATGTGGGAGAGATGCAAGTGACTGAGCTGGAAAGTGGTGTCATTGCTCAACACCAACAAAGACATGAGGCCAAGCTTTGAAAATAGCTTTTATAGTCTAGAAAGGATGAGGGAGTGAACCTAGGGATCTTCTATGTTAGATGGTGGCAAGGTGCCATGCTGAATCTGTGGTTTAGACTCCCACCAGCTCATTCTTTATGTTTTCACAGCTCAGGTGCTGAGCGAGGTGAAGGTTGTAAAGCGATCACAAGATCAAAAGAGTTCTTCAGGGCTCCCCCACCCAGGAATGGAAGAGACATTCAGTGCTGAGAGGTGGAAGAGCCAGCCCTCTGCCATGGGCAGAGCTGTGGGTATCTGTTTAGATCAGTGCTAGAGAAACCTTCACCTTCATCATCTGGTTTCACCCATTCCTGCTCCTCAGAAAGAGGCAGGAGCCAGAATTCCAGCTATCTCTGCACTTGATGATATGGCATAGCTGATATGGAATGGAATGGAATGGAATGGAATGGAATGGAATAGAATAGAATAGAATAGAATAGAATAGAATAGAATAGAATAGAATAGAATAGAATAGAATATTTCAGTTGAAAGGGACCTAAAATGATCACCTAGCCCAACTTCCTTCCTTCCATAGGGAAAAGCAAGCTCCTATCCCTCTGCCATTCCCTGAAAGGGACAACATCTGCAGCTCTTAGGATATCATTGCTTATAAGCTTGTGCATTATATGGACACCAAGACCTCTCTGCCTCCCTGCCATTTGGCACCCACCCAATGTCTCACATCATCTCAAAGCCAAGGTAGAAGGATTTGGAGTCAAGTGGCACTGTGCAATAGGGTGTCCACTGCAAACCAGGCTGGAATTTGGTCTTTATTCAAGCACCGTTAGGAAGAAGAGAGGAGAGAGGAGGTGCAGGATGTGGTACCACTGTGATTTTCCTAGAGGCAAAGCCAGTTGAAGTTCACATCCTCCAGCTACCTGTTCCTCTCTGAAGTGAGGCAGCTGGCTACCCTGCTCCATTGTGCCAGCTCATATCTAACTGGGTCAGGGATCTGTGTTTAAAAATAGCCCTTGAGAACAAACACAAGCTTTCTCATGAACCTTGATAGTTTCAATGATTTTAAGCACAGAGGAGGTGCTCATCAACAGGAGTTTAAGTGAGGGAAGGAAAAAGCAGAGAGAGTAGAACCTTTCCTGTCTGGTTTTCCACCAAGACATGGATTCAATCCCAGCCCATGGGAGTCAGCAGGGGCTCTGGAGGGAGCACTCATGCTGTCTCCTGCAGGCAGCTAATCTGGCTAACAGGTAACCCACCTTTTCTCAGTGAAGGCACAGGGATCACCAAATCTCAGCCCCGCTCCTGTAGTTTGTGCCTGAACCTCCTGCCAGGGTGGTGTGGGTAGTCAAAGGAGCCTACAAAGCAAGTGCTCGTGTCCTTCCATGGGCGGATGCAGCTCTTGTGCTGACGATGCTCTGCAGAGCCCATGGATAGCTGGTGGGATGTGTACCCAGCGAAACGGGGCTGGAGTTGCCGTCGCTATGGTTGCTCTCCAGGGACCCAAAGAGCACATTCCTCATCCTTGAACTCCAAAGTGTGTTTATTTTAACCCCGCTCTCCATGGCAACAGAGGCAAAGCAATGCTGTCTCTGCTTCACGTGCCCCTTGTCGTTCTTGTGAAGGGTTTGCTCAGAGCCGACCACCTGAACCAGTGGCTCATAGCTAAGCCAAGCCTTGCCCACTCTCTACATGTCCTGGATGAAATTCTTTCAAGAACAGCTTGTTCCTTTTTGGCCTCAGTATTAGAATTATTAAATCAAACTTGGATACAGTTCTTGAAACCTTCCCCCAAGATGCCTTTTAATTAAAGCAGTGGAAAGAAAAGACCAGTCTAAATGTTGTAACATTTTTAACTAGTGAAACCTTTATTTTATTTGTTAAAAAACAAGATTATCTTTAAGTCCATTAAAATGAGTCCTTCGTTGAAAGGCTTTGCAGTGTGTGTGAAAGGGAGATTTAAAGGATATTAATAAGGGCTTAAACACCTTAAACATGCTAAAACCATTGAAGAATGATATTTTTAAATGGAAGAACTTAAATAACTTTTTATTCCCACCACAATGAGTGTGTATGTTTGTGTGCTGATGCCTTTGAAGTTCACTCCAACAAACATGCACCTGCCTTCATCCTTACCCACCCATTCATTTATCCCTACTGCCATGGGGAACTGTAGTCCTTTCCCAATAATTCCTGAATAAAAATTTATTTCTGAGACAGGAAATACATGCTGAAATCATGAACACTTCACCTGCAAGTCCTGTTATTTATGGGCCCATGGGGTATTTATTGCAATGGAGAACTCTGTCTCTTTGGGAATTTTTAGGAAAGAGATTATATAATTTCTATAAAAATTACTTAATATTTTCAGAATCAGTTACTTTTTACAGATATCAGAGATATGAAAGTAACGAAGTCAATTCCAAGAAGTCCAAGAGGGTGTCAAATGTTCCTTCTTGGACAAACCTTTGAGTGTTGTCTGCTAATGGGTCTCACTGTTCCTGACTTAGCCCAGCAGAGAGTACTCACACACTTTTCTTCCTTGGGAATCCACCCCAAGTTTTAATGAACAATGTTCACAGGCTCTTCTTAACCTGTTGATTGAGGATGCTGCTCAGAGAAGGCAGAGCACCTAATTCCATCAGAGCTTTGCCATTGTGCACAGACATTGGCATTAGCTGCCCACACACCTGGATGTTCTGTCCACGAAGACCTGTTTTCTTTTTGATTAATTTTTTCTTTTGCAGGCATTCTTTTATGGTCTCTTGCTAGTGCACATTAAAGTGCAGAGAGTTATGTGTTGTCTGTACATTATAAAAAAGCATCAGAAGGATACAAGGGGTCTCAGACACCCAAAAGAGATTTTTCATGGTCAGATGATTGAGAGGAAAGGATGCTACTGGAAGTACTGAGAGTTCTGACATTTCAAAAGTTTCCTGTTCTTGATCAAAACATTTGGCCTGATTTTAGGCCTCTTGATCCCCTAACTCCATTTCCTGTCTTCCCTCAGAGATCATGTCCATGGTCATCATCTATGGGAGGTTCTTTCAGCTTCAGATCATGCTCGAGCCAAAGCACTTTCCTGCTTTCCAGACCCAGCAGCAAAAATCAAATTAAGCCAGGCTTAACCCATCCAGTCTGGATAAAGGGAACAGCAGTGGAGAGGTCCTGGGGCACATCTCTCAGCATGATACAGCTCTTTTCCTGCAGCCCTCCAGCAAAAAAAAAATCCTTCCCCCGCCCTTTAAAAGACTTATTCCTTGTGATAGTAAAAAAGCACTGATTACTATTAAAAACCCAAATCCTGCAGGAAATCAGGGAGGGGGAGTTTATGGCCATTGACCTTTTAACTCAGGTAGGTTTATAAAGAGCTGTCTTTCTGTTGCACCACTGGGATTGTACAAGTTTCTTGGCCATGAATGGGAGCTTTGTAGGATTCTACTGTGTGGTCATTCACGGGCAATCTGTTGGTCTTTTTAGAGACATTTAATAAAAAAAGAAAACCTATCTAAAATACAGGAGGAGGGGGGTAAGCTGAGTATCAGCTAGCGGCCCAATCAATGAGTGAATGTGTTTGGGTCTCCTCCCGGAAGAGAAAGCTTGTTTTAGGAATTTAGCCTGGCACTTATGGGGTTCTGTTTGTATAGCTCTTTCATTTTAAAAAATACATGCAGGCAAGTAAGAAGAGATGGCTTGGAGCAGGCATGGGGAGAAGAGACAGGGAGGGAAGGGAAAGGGGAACCAAGGGGGGAAAAAAGGGAACAACTGCTAGAATTGAGAAGAGGGAAACAGTAAGGATGAAGGCAGAACCAATGGTGTATTCTCATTCTGTGGGCACCACACCATTCTCCACATGATGGAAAGCTGCTCACTGGGATGGAGTAGTGTCCCCCAGGGTTAGGAGAACCCTGGTCCATGTGTGGTGGTGCACAATGGTGTGCCAAGGTAACAACAGCTTAGACTGAACATCTAGACACCAAAACTCTGTCAATCAACATGCTTCATTGGGAATGGCATGATGTGGAGTACTGTTTGAGGGGGTTTTGCTGATTGTGTAAGAACAAAGAACAGTGGGGTATTGGGCAGGACTGGGATGACTGGACTCTAACACACTGTAGATACATGGGATGAATATCTTTCAAGTTTCCCCTGGTACCTGTTGGAAGAAGGAGACTAACTCTGCATTAAGTCTCCAATAAACCTGCCTCACCAATCCAGCCAGCAGCTTTGATGACACTGTGCTTTCCCTTTCAAGCTGTTGCCATGAAAAACTAAAACAAAACCCCCCATTTTTCAATGGTGAGGAAAAACTGCTCTTGTGTGGCATGATAAACCACGCTGAGATCCTTATATGACAAAGGCAATGTAAGTGCCAGGCTCAAACATTAGCTAAGCTCATTTTCTCCATGTCTGTGTGCTTTTATACATGTATAATATGGATATATAAATCTTTACCTAGCTCATCAAAATGTTAGTCTGTGTAATTTTCACCTTGCAACGTGCAGCTTGTTAAATTCTCTTAATCACCTGTAGTGATCAAAAAAGGCTCTCAACTGTGCTCTCCTATCTCTGCTGGTAGCCCTTGTTATCTATGCTCTATCCTGGCCTTTCCTCCTCAAGAAAACGAAAGAGTTAATCTGTGAATAGATACTAAGAACATTTAAGGATAAAATAAGTATGTAGCCTGGGGATAAGAAATGCTCCCTGTTCTTCACTGGGGCTCTCAAAGAGCTTAAAGAAAATATCTCCCACCAGCTGGTCTACAAAGTGTGTGACTTGTACATTTGTAAACCTGAAAAGTCAACAACCATATATGATGTTAAGATTTGCCAGCCAGAACCCACAAGTCATATACAGAGACCTTTGCTCTGTCCTTGCTAAGTTGAGGACTGGACTTTAGTTGTGACTGCCTGGAGGGAAAAAAAATTGCCTTGAGAAGGAAAACTTTCCATTAGCATAAAGCCAAAAGTGTCAGCCAGTGAACCAGCTGGATGTGCCTTTACTCCAGGGCACTTCAGGGGCAAGAAGGAGGGGACATGGGGGTGTCCCAAAATGTGCAGATAGTCCCTGAGTTAGACCAGCCCCTGAGCTGGCCAACAAGTGGTGGAGACCTGGGCTGGAGATAAGTAGCTGTGAGGTCTCTGCACCCACAGCATTGAGAAAGTGATGCCTGCTTTGGGAAAGAGACTGCTTTTCATCCCTGAGGAGGCCTGAGGAGGAACACAGAGGAGATGAATTCAAATCCCCTGAGTCCTGCTGCACTTCTAGGCCTGGGGCTGTGTATCCCTCCTGAAATGCTTAATTCCCAGATATACATTGGGGAAATGCTGATGTGTCTTCTTCAGGGTTTCTGGGGAGATGAACCAGAGGCCAAAGCAAACCAGGGTTTGCTATCATTGGCTCCATTGAGGGCTGGGGCAGGCAGAGCACAGAGCTGCAGGGCATGGATGCTGAAATGAGGGGGCCTGCCCAGTCTTTGGATCTGTAGGATAACAAAGTATTAGGAGGGAGGATGAGGACGGGGAGAAGGATGGAGAGGCTGCCACTGAAAGTGTGGAAATTGCACAGATTCGAAGTTTCCACTCTGAAGTTCTTATAAGGTGTGAATTTTGGCCGAGCTTTGTGGCTCCCATGGTAACCTGAGGAGAATGGAGCCAGGATGTCTGGGGAGAAAGATGGCAGTGCTGTGTGTCAGAGTCCCAGTAGCTGTCCCCTCATTTGTGAACTGGGAGTCTCTGGCATGATGCAGCACACAGGGAAACACCACAGACCCTGCCAAGACTGCCTACCCCCGAGCCATGGATGGTTCAGCCCTCGGTGCCGTGCTGCCTTCAGTATCACCTTTTACCCCTGCTCACAGAGTTCAGCAGCAGAAACACCTCTGTGACCAACCAACAGCTGCTGACAGCTGCACACACACATGGAGGTCAGCACTTCATTCCTCTCCTGCCTGCTGGCCTGGGCAGCGAAGCAGCAGGACAAAAGCAGAGGGAGGTGATTTAGGATATCAAACTTCAACTCCTCTCCTGCTTGGATAATGGCTCTGAAACTTGTGTCCATCAAATATTCATCTAAATATCCCAGCCCCAGATTTCCACAGTGCAGAATCTACCCTGACCCTCCAGCCAAGAGCTCTGTGCCCAGAGAAAAAGATAGAGAAATGTGTAGAAGAGGAACAAGGCCCTGTCAGGTCATAGTGCCTGGCTGCAAGGATAATAATCAAAGCAACAGGGAGGAAGGGAACCCAGCAGAATCCTCCCCTCTGCAGACTTGGGCTGCAGGCACCAGGCAGTCCCATCTCTGCCATGAGAACAAGCTCTTCTGGCTTTTACTCTGATCGCCCCCCAAAAAAACAAACAACCCAAAAACCCAACAAAAAAAGAGGACCAGAAGGAGATTGTTCTTGACCTTGGGCAGGAAGAACAGGCTGGCGAGGACACAAGCACATATCCTGCACAAACGATCCATCAGCTAACAAGAGCTGGATGTGTTGGCCAGTGTCTCAAGGCAGGGGTGCTGCTCGGAGAACACCAGCATGTGCTACACTGTAAAGGAAGCTCAGGGTCCTCTTCTCCAGCACCTTCTGGAGTTTGTCTCTACAAAGCACAGTCAGACACAGTTGTTTCTGAACAGGCAGAGCACTGGGACAGTTGTTGCTACAGGCAGTGAGGTGTGGGCTTGAGGGACTGTGCCCAGGGAAAATCAGGGATACCCATGCTTTCCCCAGCCCTGACGTGATGGGACGGACCTGGAAGCAGAAACATCCTCTCCATTTGTACTGGGGCTTGGAAAATGCTCATGCTACTTGAAGAGCAATCCTTCAGGGGTCTCTTTCCACTCTCCTACTCCCACTGCCAACAGCAGTGGCACTGCCCAGGGATCAGCCCTGTGTGCTGTTCTGCAACTGGTTGGGTGGGGAGAGGAGTCTGTGCTGTGCAGACAAGCTCAGGTTGGCCTGGGGAAGGAACAGAGGTGGTCACATTGCTGGGACACACACAGCATGCTTTGGGACAGAGTACAGCCCGGGCTATGGCTCATCCCAGAGCTTGGCCAGCCCAGTAAAAGCTGGAAAGAGCCCGGGGATTAACAGAAGGAGTTCTCAACTCTGACTATGGCTTTTGTGAGTCAGGTTGTGTTTGCATAAACTGGACCTGGTTGCTAGCTGCAGGTTTTCTTGCCCATAACCACTGTGCCTTTTTAGATTTTCAGCCATGCCATAACAGAAATTATTATGGTGATTCCCTCTCTGCCTTACTGCAGGCACATTCTGGATGGACCAGTCAGTGTGTGATAATACTAAGGGAATAAGATTATTTGGGCAATTTTTCTTCTTTTGACAGCACTTGAACCATGAGAGATTCCAGCAAGAGCAATTACTGGCAGAATGGACACGGAAAGAGTGATTTTTTTTAAAGCAAATATTGGAGAGGGCATTTGGAGTGAGGGATTGAGAAAGAAATTTGACCTGTGTCTCATCAGAGCAAGCAATGCAGCTTTGTCACCACAGAGGTCCTACAGTCTGAAACCTGCGCAGGGAAGGAGTTCAAGAACTCATTTCAAATAAACACACGCTTTGCAGAAAGCTGTGTTTTCTTCTCAAGCAACAGGCAAGGGAAAAGGCAAAAGACTTCAGTAACTCACCGGCTGACAGATTTCTCCCCATTTCAATTGAGTGGCGGGAAGATATTGGCCAACATACCTTATCCAAACTGTGGGTGTACCAGGCTGTTCCAAAGTTCAGTCCTTATTTGTAGCCTGACTCATCCTGCAAGAGCTTGTTGGGTGGAAAGTGCCCCTCTGCAACCTCCATGGCAGAGCCAAGAGTTACAGGAGCCTTTGGGTAAGCCCATGGGAGGGACTTTATGGAAGAATCCATGACCTTAAAGCCTGTCTCAAGACAGAAAGACTCGTTTCACCCTGCCTTACTCACATCTTTGCCTTTCCCACACAGTGGAGGTCAGAGGTTGTGCCATATCTCACCCCCACCACACCTGCTTTAGGGTGATGTGTTGGCATTGCTGTGCCAGGTTCAGGTTTCCGTATACAGCTCAAATTCACCCGCCAGACCTTTCCTGGGACAAATGACCATCTCTCCAGAGCCTGCTGGTGGTGCAGGCTGGCACCTCACCCACTTACAGTAGGGATGCACAACTGCCAGAGGACTAAGCGCTGGGAAAGGCAGGACTGTCTTGGGGGGAAAAAAATTTAAAAGCCATGTTGGACATTTACGGCTTTTGGAAAAGAAATATCAGAGCAACAAAAGAAAATCCAGATGTGCTGCATTCGTATGGTAACAGGCTAATTGGAGACAGCCCTACCTGATTTCTAGCAGCTTAGCATTTCCCCTGCAGTTTATTGACTCAGGATTTTCTCATTATTTGGCGCATCTTTAGGAGAAAACACTATTCTTGCTTGGCATTTCATTTTCTTTTAGAAACACTGGTTTTATCACTATTCTTTCAGCAAGTTTTCCTAAGAAGAAACTGGAGACCTTTAAGCTCAGCTGGAGTTTTGCCACAGTCTTCTGCAAGGACGCAATCTTGGCGTTACCCAAAGGGCTGAGAGCAGGGCTGAAGGCAGTGGCAGCAGCGTCTCTCTCTGCAGGTGCTCTCCTACACTGCAGCAGCTGTGATTATAGCAGTGCAGAGTCACTGTCACCCTTACATCAGGCGTTTGTATCTGTCATGAGAGGGCTGGAGGGGTACTGGACCTCAAAGGCAGGCAAGGGGTGCAGGATTAATCCAAAACCTCCCAGTAAAGGGCAGCAAATAGAGAGGAGCCACTCTGGGACGGATCCACCAAACAGATGGATGTGCCTTTCCCTGCTCGTGCATCTCTCAATAGAAATCTTTGGATTCCCAGTTCATTTTAATGAGGTAGGTGCAGAGAGGCTTCCATTAAGAACCTAACAGCTAGGGCATTTTGCCTGGGCTGTCTGCCCCAGTGGGGGTCTAGCCTCTTCCCAGTTAAACTCAGACACCCATGCCTAGCAGCTCATGGGATGCTGAGCTACAACTTCTGCTTTGTCAGCAAAACCATTCCCACCCGTGCTCCTGCTGACCCTCGGGCTGTTACACCAGGGAGGGCATGGCCCCACGGAGACAGCAAACTTGCTGCTGAGCTGAGCCAGAGGAAGGCACATGCATGCAAAGCCCGTGATTCCTCTCATCCCTGTAGCCTGCTTTTCCCCATTAAGCGTAAACCCTGTCCAGCTTCCTGCCTGTGCAACATCTAGGAAAGCTCATTTCCAGCTGGACAGATCTGGAGTGGAGTGGGTTTCAGCATTCCCAGTGCAAGCTGAGGAAATGGAATAAATTTCAGACATTTCTGGAATTTCAACTACTTCATCAAGCAGCTATGCCCTGCCACAAGGGCTCAGTACTTAGGGCTGGCGAGAAGGAAGCTGATAGCCCAGCACAGGGAGAAACAGAGGTGGAAAGGCCAAGGGCAGACTGGTCCTGTCCCAGCATCTTCTGCAGCCTCCTGCCCATCTTATTGCCACCCTGCCAGCACCTCAGGGCTTCTGCCAGGTCCCTCTGGAACACTGATGGGGACCAAGTAGCAAGAGACAACCTTTGTCCCTGGCTGATAACACAGCATTTCTCAGAGCCCTGCCTACAGCCAAGCTTTAAATCTTGCACTTGGGGCCATCTGAGCCCAAGGCAGATGCCAGCTGGGAGATCCCCCTGGCAGACTGTCTTGGGGCTGGAACCGCCTGTGTGTGACAGCAGGCACGAAAGCTTGGTGGCCCATCGCAGGAGATATTTCTCTAAGGGGTGGAACAGGCAAAAAAAAAATTTAGATCAGTCCTCTTCAAGATTTTCAGTGGTGTAATAAAAGTCCCTGTGTCCTGGATGCCAGGGAGGTCTGGGGGAGGGGAAAGAGAGGGTGAAAGTGAATTAAATGGGCCTTTTAGAAGCAAAGAGAGTACTTAATCTTCTCTAGCCCATTGAGTGCAGCTGCTGGTGAAGCCTCCCTGCCATGATAGCCAGCAAAGCTCACCCACATTGTCTTTTGACAGCCCCAGAGGAGGGCTGAGCCAGAGCAGAGCAGGGCAGGAGGGGAAGGGTGTGCGCTGGCTTGGGAAACAGCCACCAGTTTATACGTGCAGGGTGAAACCAGGAGCACAGTGTGTCCAGGAGCACTGGGATAGCATGTACCTTACCTTGGGGTGAGACACAACGTTCATTTCAGCACTCGTGCTCTTCTGTGACAGCTTCACCCCCTGAGAGACACCAGCCACAAGGTGGGGAGGGCAGGTGGGGAGAGCTGTGAATTGAAAGCATCTGAAAGTCACCTTCACATGTGGTCACCAGTGATGCCAGAAGGGAACCAATGCCTGGAAGGCGGGTCAGGGGACAACTGGGAGAAACAGGCAGATGCTTCTGTTCCATGGGCAATGTCAGGAGGGACGAGGGGTGGGCTGGAGCTGCTGGCAAATCTCCAGCTGCGCCTCTGTCTCATAGAGGCAAGGGAATCCCCTGGTCACCTATCTACTCCCCCAGAGTGAGCAAATTTGACCAGTAGAGTGAGGAAAACAACCCATCCCTCCTTCAGACAGCCTAATGTCCCACATGTTCACTTAAAATAGCACAAGAGGCAGCTCCAGCTTCCTACAGGACAAAGAGACAGGTGGGCAGAGCAGCCCTCACCCTGAGTCCTTACCTGAGCCTGGCCATCCCAGCACCAGGGTTCTATAGGAAAGGGCTCATCAGGTGCTTCTTCCTTTTCTGTAAGGATTTAGGTGACTGGGGAGGGAAGAGGATTTTTGTCAGGCTGCTGGTGTACAGCCAGCAGTATCTGTAGAGCCAGGGAACATCGTGCTGAGGTGATGTAGACATGAGGAGGGTAACAGGAATAACTAAAATTAAGTCTTTGGATTCTAAGGACTTAAAAGAAAGATATTTTTTAAACACTTAGTAGCTGCATCTGGGGGTTAGCAATGCTGCCTACCTGAGGCCGCATGAACTAAGAACATTAATTGAGCCTCCTGGGTATGTAAGCCTCTTATCTACTTACACACACTGCTTTATCTGTGCAGGGAAAAAATGAGATTATTAGCTACTTTTAATGAACAGCAGTAGGATGTGTGTGTTCACTACTCTTTGCTGGAAGATGCTTCCTTTTCTCTGTTTTTCTTTATAACTATTACCTTTTTAGCATATGAGCCAGCACTTCAAAAGGGGTGTAGGTGTCAGAGGAAGTGAGATGGCTCCTATTCATCTTTTCTGGGCTAAAGGTGTTCTCAAAGCTTCTGCTCTGCTCCTTAATCCTACAGGTGCTTCTCAGTTTCTCAGATCTGATAACTCAAAGGTGTGGGGTTCTCCCTGCCTTGCTTAAGCGACTCCCTGTTTATCAAGGTAGCCTTTGAAGCTGCTCTCCTGGGCTCCTCATGGTGCTCTGTCTGGGGTGACAGACAGCGTGGATGGGCCAGAGCCCCTGGTGGGCACGGGGACCTCAGAGAAGGATGGGGAGGGTGGAAGTTATGTTTAGGGTAATTTAAATGCAACTTGCAGGCAGTGGCAGTGTCTGTGTAAAACTGAAGTTTTTATATTTGAGGAGAGCAGACACCGGCCTGGCTTGCACTCATGGCTTTGGGGTCAGGCTTGGCTGGGAGTTACCCATGGTTTTGCTCTGATTTTAGGGAGCATAGGAAAAAAATCAGCATGAAATCAGCACCATGTTGGTGCCAGCCCCCAGCTGCCCTCTGCCTCCTGCCACCCACAGAGTGGGGGGACACGCTGGCTCACAAGTCCCAGGGGCCTTGTGCCTGGAGAAGGAAGCTGATACAGAAGAGCCTATCTGCCGGAGCAGGAGATTAAACCCTGGGTATGGAGTTTCCCAAGGCAGACTGACTCCAGCAAGGGGCTCGTGGGAGCCCTGCCTTCCCTCCTGTCCCCAGCCTTGCCTGTCACCCTGCCACTGCTGTGCCTCCTGACGTGATCCCCGCTCTGCGTGTCCTCCTGATCTGAGGGTGACTTCCAGCAGCTGCTGCCTTTTCTTTAATGTCTCAGAGAGCTGTGTTTGCTTTTCAGATTCCCTTTCCTGATTGTTTTGAAAGACTGATGCCCTCTGCCCCTGCTCCCTTTGAAAGCCATGGCTTTTCTTGCTGCTAGTGGGCTGTAAACATCTTTTCTGTTACAAACGTGCCCTTTCAGTTGCTCCCTGACTCTAAGCAGTGCTGTTTTTCTCTTTCTCTTTGTAAGCTGATTCTTGTTTATTACCCTCTTATCCATAAGCTGCTAAGGCGGGCAAGGAGAGATGGGGTAATTTCCCTTCACTAAGCTACACTTCCTAACTAAATTACACCTGGATCTACCACTAACACTAAGGATGCTGCTCTTGAGAGAGGATTCAGGCCAGCATGAGGGTTTGAGAGCACTGCAGGGCTTTCTCCTTGCTCTGTTGTGTCTGTACCTGGAGGCTATCGGGAATTTCAGCCATGGGGAATCCACAGTGGTCTGTGGCTTGGCTCAAATGATTTCTAAGTAAGGGCAGGGTGAGAGGCAGGAGTGGAGCAGGTCCCAAAGCAGGGTTTTGTCATTCTCTCTCCTCACATCTAGACTGAATCCATGGAACTGGTCAGTCCCTCTCCCTGCAGGAATCAAGCACACCATAAGGCTGGAGCTCGAGGCAGGCACAAGCACCTTGCAGCTTTGATTCCTTGCCCTGATCCTGCCCTAAGAGGCTGGTCCTTCTCCAAATGCTTCCACAATTTTTCAGCTACATTCTCAGCTTGAGTTTTCAAAACTGCTTCTCCCACTGCATCTGAGGGCTCACCTAACATCCCCCTTGCATATCTCACTTCTTATCCCAGCCTAGCTGCTTCTGCCCATTGGAAGCAGGGCGGGGGAAAAAGCCCTGTAATTGAGAATCTCAAAGTGGTTTGCAAAGCTCTTCTCTCCCTACTGTGATGCTGCTTGTTCTGGTGGTGGGAAAACTGAGTCAGGGAGCAGCGATGGGGTCACGTATATTTCAGGCATCAGGTGCCTGGGAGCACCAGAGCAGAACCAGCTTGCAGGATCCCAGTTCTTTGCTTCACCCCACGAACCAGACCCTGCAGTATAAAAAAGGCTGTGATTGGCAGTGGTTGCCTTGTACTGGAGTCCAGCAGTGCCAGCCCCTGGGATGGTGATGATCATTCAGGTGGGGGGGCCATGAAGGGCAGAGGGAGCTTTTAAAACGCTGCAGGGCTTGGCATGAGGCAAAGAAATGAAGCAGCGAGAAGGCTCTCTTCCAAACATATATATTATTAAAAAAAAAAAAAAAAAAAAAAAAAAAGGAAAAAAAACCCCAAAAACTGGGGCAAAAAAGGCACTTTGGGGAAAAAAGGTGCGGGGGTTTTCCGGAAAGGGC
>VZTX01023822.1:116743-126946 GCA_013400915.1 Pardalotus punctatus
CACACACACACACACACACACAGTGTCTTGGCTTTGGCAGTGTTCTCCTGCTTTGGGGGGTGCAGGCAGTCAGGATGGATCCTGATGTTGCCTGGTAAGGCTTTTGGGGTGTTGGGGGTGCAGCCAGTCCCTCTGCCTTTGTGCCTTGTGCGTGCTCCTGGCGAGGGAGTGAGTAAGTGCCCAGAGCCCTTGCTGGAGGCTGGCAGAACCCCATAGGCTCCCAGTGCAGCAATTCCTGTGAACAGTTTTGGGAAGTGAAATGGGTTCCCTGGGGGAGGTAACAGTGTCCTGAGATGATGAGAGGTAAGTCAAAGGGGAAAACACCCTTGAACTCCCATCAGCTGCTCCATCTTTCTCTCTCCCCACACCTACTGACCCTGTCCTCTCCTGGGGGGCTCGGTGCTTGCCTGGTGCCAACAAAGGAGGTTTGAGAGGAGAGAGAGCCCACCTTTGCCAAGCATTTCCCACCACCTGGGCCTTGGTTCCCTGCAGCAAGTTTTCTCTCCTGAGTGAGAGGTAAACATGGAAAATGCATCCATGTTCAATGTAGCATGGGATACAAAGCATTTCCTGAGCTTACACAAGGGTAAATTATGGAGATGGTGAGTGTGTAGCTTTACCGAGGTGTTTTTCCTGACACTGGACTTAAGTGCAAAATACGAGGTTTTATTTGCAGGGTTGGAGGCAGTGGGTTGTCAGGTCCCTGGGCAGAAGGGTTGAAGGTGAAGATTTCTGAGGGTGGGATTCATCAGGGAGGAAGGTGCCTCTCCCAGATGCAGCATGAACCTGCATCTGTCCAGGGCAGGAGCCTCATTTTGTTGTTGGACGACAGCCCCCATGGAGGTACCTGGGACTGAATTCCCAATTTAATGGATTGGTTTGGTCAAGTTTCCCTTCAATGAGGGAGCCCTAAAAGATCAAAAGGAGGCTCTGTAGGCAGTTGTTGTGGTCATGTGCTCATTCTCTCCAGTCATCCCCAAAATGAGAGATGCTAAGGAGGCCTCTGAGTGCTGTTTTGCCCTGTTTTTATAGCAGTCATTGATGCCAGAGGCCAAGAGGACCATTTCTGCCTCCTACTGACATTAGCTCCTCAAGACTCATTGGTAAGGTGTCTCCCTCCAGGACATTTCAGTTGGTGATGCTGAAGGCAAACATAATTTCTTCTCCATTATTTCCAGCTCGACCTGTCCAGCATCAAAAACCCCCCAACCCTAAAAAATGATAATATTTTAAAAAAAGAATAAAAACTTGGCACAGTTCCTGGCCTTTGTTGCTATTAGTCGCTATTTTACTCAAATGCATTCACCACGGAATTGCCTCTTTGTCCATTTTCTCCTCCTGTTTTGGGGCTGTAAGTCTCCATCACAGCAGTAGAAATATAAAATACTAATGGATGCAGGAAGACCCAGGATATGGGAGAGAGGCCAGTGCTTGCAGTGCATTATTAGACCTCGAAGACCCCAAAACATGCAGGGATTTAACTGAGTGATCTAAGTGGCCTGCACACTGCTTTTGTGCTTGTGATCTTCCTAAATATATCCTGGGAACCTGGGGCAGAGCCGGGCCCCCTCCCATCCCATCCCAGCCTGTGAGGGGATAATTCAGGAACCAGCAGCCCGAGGGCACCATCTAGTGAATAGCCGGGACTGCAAAAAAGTGAAATGGGCAGAAAATGAGTGAAAATTGGGATTGGGGGCTCCCAGGGGGTCAGCTCAGGGGATTGAGGAGTCACACTTTGTGCTTTCCCTCTACTCCTGTTATTTTTAGTTTTTCTCCATCAGGTTCCCCCAGAGAAGAGCCTTCACCATGCTCCACCCATTGTGGCAGGGATGTTGTCGTGGAGCACACCACACTTGCTGCCCAGCCCTGGCCAGTTGCATTGTAAAGATCATGGCATTATGTTTTCTTGTTTGGGGGAAGAAAAAAAAGGGGGTTATTTCTAATGCTTTGTGAGGGGACGTAGGTGTGCAGAAGTGGGGTGGGGGAGGCAGATCTATTGTGGGGCAGGTCTGAGCAGGAGGCATGGGCTGTTCTTTCAGCTGAGATGAAACCTCTCTTTAAGTGGAAAATTTAAAAAGCACCATAGGTGCTCTAACATCTCCCCATCACCCCCAGGGTGAGCTGAGAGGGGGAAAAGCAGAGGCTGAAAAACCACAGGTTTGGTGTGGAGCTTCAAGGTCCCTGAAATGATGCAGAAAATGGGGATGAAGGAAACATCACACCACACTGGGCTGTCCCCAGTGCCAGTGGGCTGAGCTGGTCCACTCCCCACATTGCCTTACTGGGAATTGCACACCTTGCCAGGAGAAAGCGGTCCTATAACTTGCTGTTCCCCAAGGAAGAGGGGTTTCTGCAGCCCAAAAGCAATTCTGTGCCTTGATATCTTTGCCATAGGTGCCAACCTGACTCCTGCAACATATCCCTGCTCTCTCTGATTCCAGGGCCAACCCCAGTGCCCCTATCCATAAGACCAGTGGTTATTTTGTTATTTGGTTTGCAAAGAGGCTGTGGTTAAGGCATGGGCTTATGTCCATGCATTCAACCCCTCTGTCCCTGGAGCCTTTTTCCTGGGCGGCTGCTGGAGGAGAGAATCCCAGGGCAGGAACAAGGAAAGGTGACATCCCCAAGCAAAACCACAGCAGTGACCAACCCCTCAGCTCCTCCTTTTCCTGGCAGTGCTGGGGAACACCGCACATTCCCCCAGTGCTGCGCCCCACAAGTCCCTCCTTATCTAAAGGTGGCACCTTCAGCAGCTCACGGCCCCCATGACCTGCAGGCATCCATCCCCCAGCTCACCCCACGAGGGCAGGGCTGTGGGGTGCCTGTGGTGGGGCGAGCCATTCTGGGGGTGGCTGCCTGCACAGAGAAGGGAGAGGGTTTATCCCTGGGGGTTCTTTGTGTTGTGCCTGCAGCAGCCCTTCCCACGCACCCAAAGCATTTGTGGAGCAGGGACCGAGGGGTTCAGGGGTACTCAGGTCAGGCCACCCCACCTGTCCAGCTCACCCTCTGCAGCCCCCTCTAGGGCCAGCTCCCTGGCGAGGGTGGAGCTGCTGGGAATTGTGCCTTTCTCTCTCATATGCAGTCACGATGGTTAGTTAAGTGGCTTGTTTTTCATTAGGAAAAGACTGTTGCTAGGCCACCCTGCTCCCCGGCGTTGGTCGGAAAGGGGTTTTGCAGCCAATCCGGGAGGCTGTGCTGGGGTTTGCACACGCACACATCACGCACACCCCTCCTGCAGCCCAGGTGCTAAGCGGCTGCCAGATGTGCCTATTCATTTCCACATCACACCTATCCGCTTCTTCCGGCCAAGCCGCTTATTAAGGCTCCGGAGATTTTAATTTAGAGTTGGCTGAGGGTTTTCTGCCTTCTAATTTACCCTCGGGGGGTAGGGGAGAAGGGTGTTGGTGGGGGGGTGGTGCTGATGGGGCGGGGGTGCAGGGGGGATGGGTCCTCCCTCTGCTGTGNCTGATGGGGCGGGGGTGCAGGGGGGATGGGTCCTCCCTCTGCTGTGACTGGTTTGCTCTGGGGTGAAATGCCCGAGTGAAGCCGCTGCTCTCTGACAGCAAACAGGGTGAATCGTCCCTCTGTGCCCCACAGCGAGGGGACAAAATGCCTCATATTAGGGGCTTGCTCAGGGCTGTTCCTAGGTACCAGCATTGCTCCACCCCAAGACATTCATGTTGTGATTTTCAGGGAGGTCCTGTCCAACACCAGGTGTTGGTGGGTTCCCTTGAACTCTGTGATTCTGTGATTTGGGGATTTTTACGTGGCATTTCAGCCATATGTACAGCGATAAGCAGAGACAGGTGTTGGATCAGGAGGTGCTGCTCCCAGCCGTGCTCCACGTGCAAACAGCCCCCGGCAGCTGGGAGAGCTGCCGGACCATGGTCAGGTACTGGGGATGCAGGGCAGGAGGGTCAGACACGTCCCTGGCACAGGGCTCCTGGGGTTCTGTTCTGCCATGGTGCTATTCCAAGTACTCTATGGGTGTCCAAACCCCACCCAGCAGAATCTCTGGTGCGTGGACAAGGGAGGGAGCAAGCAGAGCCTGGGATGTGAGCAGGATGGAGCCTTTTATAGCTGCAAAGTTCTCACAAAATAGACACTAAAATATGCAGGAAAACATGAACAATCCACATAAGCCTCAGTTCCTGAGTGTCCCTATGAAAACCCCCATGATAGCAGGAGAGAAGCTCAATAAAAGCAAGAGAAAGCATTGAATTGTGTCTGCTGCTCAAGGAGAAGCTGTTGCTAGACAGAAGTAAAAGCTGTCGCCATCGGCTCCCATTGGCTCAGCCCCACTCCAATGACGGCCTTATCGGTTACCTGCCCTCGCAGCTGGCTGGAAAAAACTCATTTGACAATGTTTTCCCTCTGATAAAAAAGCCCAGTGCTGGATTCATGGGTTTGGGTTAATCATTGTTCAGGGTTGTTGAGATAACGGCTGAGTTTTCTGCAGATTCTTCAATTATCACAAAATTTAGCGTAAATGGTGAGCCAGCCCAGCTCTCCTTCACCCGCCTAAAGATGATCAGCCTGCCTAAAGATGCTCAGCCTCCCGACACGAGCTCCAGCGGGCTGCTCCTGAGATGAGCCAGAGCGTGTGATGAGCTGGAGTTTGTTCAGCCATGGCAATTCTGAGCTGGCATGGAGGTGAATATTCACAAACACCTGTGAAAATCCCGATTAGCTCTCAGAGGGTGAAAATGGGGCGAATGCTGCCATTTAGATTATTCAGAGTAAACATCATTGGCAGGGAGCGGATTGCTGCCTCCTCTAATCATCCATGTGGGGTTTGCTCGGCAGCAGCCCTATTTTGGGGGCTGCAGTGCACAGGGGTTTTCCAAGCCCTTCAAATCTGATGCAAATAGGGATTTAACCCTCAAATTTGTTTCTCACATTCCCCGAGAGCTGGAGATCATGGTGAGGAGCAAAGCTTGAAGAGCACATCAGCATCAAAGAACAGCTGGCCTTTGGCTGCCTGGATGCCCCCAAATTTGCCTCCAAAGCAGGGAGGGTATTTCAGCAGGAGGATTAAATCAGTGATGTAGCAATGGGGACAAGCTCTCAGAGGCAGCCTGGGAGTTTCCCAGCATCTCATGCCTCGGTGCAAACCCTGTGCTGCCAGGAGGGGAGGCAGGCAGTGTCCAGGCAGGCTGGGGGAGATCTGCCGTGGGCAGGGGGGGAAGAAGCTGCCCTGGATCACAGCGAGTGCTTAGAGAAATCTGCCCCTTGCCTGGAGCCCAACCCAGCCTTACTGCTGGATGTGGGTCTCACTGAAGAGTTTGGATGGTCAAGACTTCAAAAATGCTTTTTTTCTTAATTGTGCCTCAGGCTGACGGCAAGGCAAACTGAGTCACAGTCTGATAAAGCCTTCTCCTCAACCATCATAGGGCTTAGTGCAGTGAGACAGTGGGGCTGGAAGAGCAACAGGCTGGGGCTCAGGTGGACAAATAATCTGGGGCCATGGGGTGCCCCACACGAGCTCTCCATAAACTCATGTACACCCCAAGGGGATGTGGTTACATGGGCCAGGTTATACAGCCATGAGAAGAGCCCTGCTGCATCCTTCCTCCGGGTCTGCTCTCCTGGGAGCAAAGACAGCACTGCTGCATCACTTTTGGAATGCCACCATCTGCTGACAATGGGATGCAGAGCTTTTGCCTTTTCTACAGCTTCACTTTCCTCCTGCCACCCTGAGGGAGGTGGAGATGGCAGAGAGGAGGAAACACATGAAAACCTACACCAGCTGTGCTCCTCCTGCACCCTTCTGTGTGCCCTGTAGGGTTCAGTCCCTGCCATGCCCTGCCAGATCCTGCTGACATTGCAAAGCTCAGCTGAGCACAGAGGGTGGTGCTGGCCCTGTTTTACAGCTTGCTGCAGCAGGAACACACCTGGGACAAACTGGAACGAGCAGGATTTAAAGGCCTACCACGGGACCATGTTTCCTTTCCTGTCCAGACCATGAGCTCATGGCAGAGCCCAAGTTATGATATGTGCTGAAGGATGGTTGTGTTTAGGCCACTGTGAAGATAAAGATTTTTAGATGTGTCTGACACATTTCAAAGCATTTCTGAGCTGTTCCTGGCTTCCTCTACCAGGCAAGGAGGAGTTAAGATGGGAAGCGCAAGACGTGTCTGGTAATGGCACTGATGTGTGCGTCAGGTGTGTCTACGTCACCCGGCTGCCTTGGCCGCCTCCCAAGGCTGGGGCTGAGCTCTCCTTACCTTCTACCAGCTGCTGGGAAAAGCCTGGGATGGTCTAGCCTGCCTGAGGGGGTCATGGACTCCACTCCAGCGCTGGTTGTTGTACCCTACTGTACTGCACCAGGCTCCCCAAAGTCCCCAGGGTGCTGGCAGCCCTGCAGCCCCCTTGGCCACCTCCTGGTCTCACAGCCCAGGCACCGGCACTGTGCTAAAGGGGATGCCCCGGAGGGCTGCCCTTGAGGCACATGGCAAAAAAATACCAATCTTCTATAACCATGGCTGTTCAGTTCCTTGGGGAAACACCCAAGTCCCCATGTATGGCTTCAAATCCCTCCCTGGTGCTCGCACACCCAGCTGGGGCACATCTCTGCAGCCTCAGGTACAAACATGTCACCCACAGGCAGACTCACTGCAGATGAGCATGGTGTCCCCACACCATGACAGCAGCCCATGGCACAGCTCACCCACCTTCCCATTGCGCTCTTGCTCCCAGACCCTGGGGTCTGGCTGAGCCCATCTCCTGTTCCTCCTGCCTTCACAGGGGTGTCCTCAGAGCAGAGGGAACAAGCCTTTACTGCAAGGAACTACTTACTCCAGCCACTCAAAGCACCTTTCCCAGTTGCAGGTGGGCTTTAAACCCTAGAACATGGCATGGTACTTGGGCAGCTGTTTGCCAGCCTCATCCCTGCCCTCTCACTCCTGGAGAACTGCCAGATCAAATCATGCAGAATATACACAAGGGTTTTTTAGCCAGAAGAGTTTTTAATTCAAAACTGGACAATTATGTGAATCATTTATTTAAACTGAAGTGCATTCCATACTCTTGTCCAGGCTGGACATTGATCAGACCCAGACTTTCTTCTTGGACTTCTTTGTGCAGTTGGATCCCTGTAAATCTATGGGGCCTGATGGGATTCACCCAAGAATCCTCAAAGAATTGCTGATGTCATTGCAAAGACGCTCAATCATTTTTAAGCAGTCTTTGGAATCCAGAGAGGTCTCAGCTGATGGGAAGCTGGCAATGTTACCCCAATTTTCAAAAAGGGCAAGAAGGACCCTAGAAACTACAGCCTGTCAGTCTCACTTCACTGACAGGTAAAATCACAGAAAGTATTTTCTGGGAGGTATTGAAAAACACCTGGAGGACAATGCAGTCATCGGTCACAGCCAGCATGGCTTCAGGAAGGCAAAGTCCTGCTTGTTGAACCTGATTTCCTTCTACAACAGGGTACCCACCTAGTTGCTCAAGGGACACCAGGTGATGCAATCCTTTTGGACTTAAGCAAAGCCTTTGGTATGATCTCTCACAGTATCCTTCTGGACAAAATGTTCAGCACACAGCTGGAGCTGAGCACTAGAACAGGCTCCCCAGGGAAGTGATCACAGCACCAAGCATGTCTGAGTTCAAGGTGCATTTGGACAAAGCTCTCAGGCACATGGTGGGATTCTTGGGTCCTGTGCAGGGCCTGGTGTTGGACTCAATGATCCTGATGGATCCCTTCCAACTCAGCACATTCTATGATTCTATGAAAGAAAGTGAGGAGCAAACTGGTTGTTAACTACCCCCAGATGGTTTGCAGCCTCTGGGCATCAGCAAAACACCTCAGTCCCTCCACAAGAAAACTTATCCCTTGCTGTCTGGGGGTAGGACAACCCCATGGAAGGCATGGAGAGTGCAGTGGTAGCCCCCATTACATGCCCATGGGGGCTCCTCCAGGCTGATACAGGACCTTGCCCATCCCCAAGTGACAGATGAACATGGCACAGTCACAGCCATTATTTCTGTGTGACAGCTTGAGGCTGCAGACAGCATTTTTGGGAGATTGCTGGCGTCCAGGTGCCACCATGTCTCCATCCCTGAGCAGGGCTGGGTACTGGGCACAAGTCCCAGGGAAGGAGGTCAGCAGTCACCTCCACCTTTAACAACTGAAGGCACCAGGATGGCCTGAAACACGTGGAGGAGACGCTGTCTCCCATCACAGGCCGCTCGCCATCAGGTCTGTGGGCCAGTACTGGTCGTCCAGGTACTGGCTGCTGTCAGCAGTGGGGTCTGTGATGGGGCTGGGGGGCCGGGGGGGCAGGCTGTGGGCCAGCTCCTTCTCCCACTGCACCTCCACCAGTCTGTACAGCTCCATGGCTGTCTGAGCATCCTCCACTGATGAGTGTCCTTTGCAGCCAACCTGAGAAAAGGGGGAAAAGCCTCATTAGATAAAGGGGGCTGCAAAAATCCCACAGGTCATGTTGTCTGCTTGCTTGCAAGGACACAAGTGCTGTGGCTTTGGAGACAGGAAAGGTTTGATGCAGCCAAGGAGATATAGGTACCTCTTCCACACTGTCTGGAAAACACAGTTCCTGTCCCCTTTTTACTGAGATGCTTAATGAAAAGCTTGGGAGGTCCTGGGCTCTCCCAGCTTATATTAGGAGCACTGGGTGAACACAGTTCATCTCCACCTCACAGAGAACACATATGGAGGTGGGAGAACCAGGCTGACCACACAGGTTCACAGCTAAGTCAGGGTTGCTTCCCATCTCAGGGTTCCTAGTGCTTACCTGGATCTTTTTATGGAGCAGGTGGCTGGCCAGGTTCTTGAGGGAGACATTGGCCCTGATGGGCAGCCCTGCCCTCTGCTTCAGCACAGGGATCTGGCTGGTGTCTCGAGTCCTGTCTTTCGGGTGGAAGTACTTCAGGGCTTGGAAGTCATTGTGAATGGCGTGTCCTACCACAATCTTGTCTTTCAAGATCTTCAGGATCTGGAAGAGTCAGAGAGGGTTAGACAGACACCGCAGCAAAAGAAACACCAATTAAGCACAAAATAAGGCATTTTGTATTAAATTCAGCTCCTTGACTTCTAGTTTTTAGGTTCTCAGAAGGGATAGCAAGCAAGAAAACTAACCCACTGCACAGAGAGAAAAGTCCACTTTTCAGAGGCTCCCCATCCTGTGCTGTGTCTCTGCCTCAGAGCAGCCCAGCCCAGGCCACCAAAAATCCCACTTGTGTCTGACATAACACAGAGGCTTTTTTTTTTTTTTTCCCAAATTTCTCCTTTTTCTCACCTCTGCCTGGGCAGCCTTGAAGGGAATTGCATTCTTCATGTGCTGCTTGGTGATGCCACTCCAGCGTGTCCTGTAGTCCACGATGGGGAGCTCGGGCTGGACATACTTGTCATAGATGACATCGCCCTCATAGTTCACCACGGAACATCGTGCCAGCTCACTCAGCCTGCCCTGAGGACCAGTGCCCACCATCTCACAGTCGATGGCCACGTACTTGCCAGGGCGCAGGACTAGGGAGGACGTCCGCACCCTCTTGGAGCTGCCATTACCCTGGGACAGCAGTACAGAGTGGTGCCTGGCTATGCTGTCCGGAGAAGCATTTGGAGACAGGGATGTGGAGACGATCCGTTTGGGCTTGGGGACCTTGTCACAGTGCGGTGCCGTGGTGCCATCTGCCTTGGTGAGCGTGGGGCGTGCATCCAGCCCTCCCTTGGGGGTCTGACTGCCCAGGCGCCCAGGGGGTCTCAGCAAGCCCTTCTGCTCCAGCAGCGCCCGGCGCTCCATGAACCGCTGGTGCTTACGGCTCTTCTTCTTGCTGTGACCCTGAGACGAGCTGGGACCCTTCGGGTCCTGAGCATAGCTCCCCGCAGTGGGGTCATGGGTGCCCTGCAGGGTGGGTACAAAGACCTTCGGGGCGGGCGGCAGCGGGGTCATCTGCCCTTTGCCTGGTGGCATTCCTGCTGGAGCGTGCACAGCGGGGCATGAGTGCCATGCGGACCCCGTGCTCCCCTGTCAAATAAGGACGCACATACCCACGGCAACCTCCCCTCCCGCGGGGTGGCACATGCAGGAGCTATGGGACAGGGCAAGGAGGGGGAGGGGACAAGGACACACTGTCATACCCTGTCCCCACGCCTTTGCCCCCTCATTGCCCGGTCCCAAACCGCCCCATTCCCGGTCCCACGGCCCTGCCCACCCCACTACCCCCCCTGCATCGCCATGA
>VZTX01023823.1:0-93307 GCA_013400915.1 Pardalotus punctatus
GTCAGGCTTCAGGACCTGGGTTCCTGTGTGCCTTGGTCACCGTTGATGCTCACTCAGTGTGGGATTTGCACACTGCAAAGCGCAGCCAGGGCAGTGAGGTGAGTAATGAAGTAATGGAAACCTGAACTGATAAACATCCATGTTGATCTGCTCTCCCCCGCTTTGTGTCTTGTCTCTTCCTACCAGTCCCCCCTCAGTACAGGCCGGGAGGATATGGAGATATTTTCTAAGTAACATACTTCAGAGTAATATTCTTGTTGCCATTTAATTTTACACAATATTTTAAGTTTTGCATAGTACAGGAGGAAAATTAAATTGTAAATTGCTGTTAAAATTGTATTTATCTCTCCTCTATCTCCTTTTACTGGCCCTGAGCTCAAAGTTGACAACACTGCAGATTATATTATAACATGCAATAAAATTTTGCAGTGGTACTTGAACAATGCTGGGGATATCCCAAAGCCTGCTAGGTTGTCTCAGCACTATCAGGTCATCTAATAAAAGATTATCTCTCTATGACCTTTACCACAATTACTCTAGTCAGGGAATTTTGCTAACAGCCTCCTGCTCCTTCATCCAGGTAGGTATTTTTTATATATGCTTCCATTTTTAATGTACACTTTTTCATTTTATCTCGAATTATAGATATAATACTTTAAAAGCAGAGCAACTGCTGTTGTTTTCACCCACAGTGTATTTCAGATCTGAATGCTGAAGTTGGTAACCTGGAGGCATTTGACAAGTTCAGTCTTGTGTTGATTTCAAGCCCTACAAAGGGGAACAGACTTACCTAAAATTTCAGAAACTGAATGGGTAGTTTTTTATTGACAATGTGGTTGGTACTGCTTTGATATGACAGTTTTTCTAGCTCAGGAGACATTTGTTTTCTTTCTTGCTTTTATGAAGGACATAAATTTCAGTCACATTTTTGTCTCAGAGTTTATTTGTGTTACAGTGGATTTAAAACCAGTGCAAACAGAATAACAAAAGGTATTATCTGCATTTAGTGACACCAGCTTGTGCCCATGTCTAGGAATCCAGGGTGGATATGCCCTTGGCTGTGGGAATACTCATGTACAGCAATTTTGGGCACTTCATACAATGTGGTGTAAGAGACCAAAAGGCACCTGCTGTTCTACCTGCTTTTCCCATCACCAAGTTTTTTACAGAACTGCAGCCAACTGAAGAATGTGCATGCACTGCCCTCCAGAGAGGACGAATCAAACTGGTGCTGAAGCCCCTCTGCTATGGAGACAGGCTGACAGCTGGGGCTGTTCAGCCTGGAGAAGAGAAGGCTCTGGGAGGACCTCAGAGCCCATTCCAGTTTCTAAAGGGGCTCCAAGACACCCTCGCTCTCTCTATATATATATATATGAAAACAAATATATGCCCTCAGAATGACTTATCTTTAGATATCCTCTTTAGGTTTTTGAGTTAAGGGTACTCAAAACCAAGTGTTTTTCAGACTGTTCTGATTTTGCTTCAGTTTTTTGTTTCTTTCTCATGCCCACTGCTACACATCTGCAAATGTAGCCTTTGTGCTGTTTTGACTCTCTTTGCTTGCCTGTGAAAACAGCCTTTAGGTGATGTATCTTGAGACATGGTTCTCTTTTGCTAATGGTGTATCCAGTTCAGCTGAGGTGTCAGTGTCCTTAGAAACAATCATTCCTAAGTGTTGAAGAAGACCCATGCATGCTAGGTGAAAGATCAATGCTTTGGGGCTCTTCTTCTCCAAACATGAAAAGATCTCTGTACTTTTGCTCTGCAATGTGATCTCTTATGAATAGCTTCCTACCTTGATTTGTTTGGAGAAGAACATGTTGCTTAAGGTGAAGGACTGACTCCTTTCTAGGATAGGCCCATTTCTCACTCAAAATTTACTTACTCAAGCTCTCTTCCTTGTGCTGTGGGTAGTGGTGTCATGGCACAAGCCCTTTGCTATCTAACTGCTGAACATAGAGGTGAACATCCTCACTTTTGTGACTTGTAATTTCAGATGTGAAATGAAGGAGCAGGATTCCATGCCTAAGTTAAAGGCACTCAGGCACTCCAGGGCACATGGGACCTGTGGGAATACTGATGCACACCAAACTAGAGATTAATGGAGCCTTGGCTCAGTGGGATCATGTGTCTTTCCTGCCCCATGTCGCCTGAAAAAGAAGACAGCAAAGTGCAGGACAAGAGTTTGTGATCTCTGAAACCCACTGGAAAACAAAGGAACATTAAACTGGAAGGTCAAGGATTACTGGTGTAAGTGACCACTTCTGAAGACAGAGAGTGGCAGGTTGTGCATAGAGCATCAGTTCTGGGATGGGATCAGGTGAGGGAAAACACTGTCAGAGCATTCATAATCATATCTCTCTTACTTCTAATCTTTACAATGTGATGTTAATTATTAATTGAAAGCAGCACTGGGCCAAATCCTAATGGCACTGGAGTGTTATAAACCTGGAATAATTCTGCCTGAGACTCTGGCTTTTCTCCTGTGCAGTCAAGACTGTAATGCTGACAGATAACAAACACAGGGGAAGGAGTCAGCAACTTCGGGCCAGATGGAGAAGCTGTTATGTGAAATCTGGGTGGGTCTCTCACCAGCTGCACTGAAGACATGAAGTTACCACATTCCTCTCTGCAATGTTCCTCCAAGTGGACTTAGGAGTTGATAAGAGCAATGCCATCAGGTGCCATCCAGGGGGAAATCTAACTGTTATAATAATGTTTCAAAGGTGGAAAGTCTAACACTGGTTGGCTGATGCTTTGTGGAAAGCTCAGCAAAATGCCCTATATATTGCCAGAGATGAGAGGGACCAGCTTCTGTTCCCACTGCAGAAATGGGCTCCAGCATCTTCCCACTCTGCCTGACACTTCTGCTATGTTCTGTGCATGGTTCTCCAGTCTCTGTAAGTAAAACCTGATTTCTACAGGCTCCTCTCAGTCCAGCAGCATCTCATAGCTTATACTGGTTGTTTTCCATTCTCTTCCAGGTGGGACACCCCTCCAGTGAAGCTGGTAAGTGCTGTGTGAGCTGGTTGGAGTTTTGAAGCATTTCCTTCTACTTGCTGTGTGCCACCACATCCAAACACTTTGACTGTCTTGCAGATGCTGGAGCTGGTGAGATATTCAAAGACATTCCCCACATCAACTTGGGTGAGTTTGTGCCTAAATTCTCATGAGTCCTGAAAAGATGTGGGCAAAATGGTGAATTTTCAGTATTATAAAGGAGACTAATGGTCAGGTGGCTTATGATAACAAGAGAAATAGAATCAAGAGAGCTCTGAATTGTCTTTCTCTGTGACACCTGAGTCTTTCCAGGAATGTAGATCTTTGTAAACAACAGATGGAGATGTCTTTTGTTTATGAAATTTGGACAGAACCACAGTGCTAAGGCAGAAAACCACTGTATGAGTTGGAAGGACTTTGAAGTCCCAACAGCATTTTCTGCCCATCTCTACCTGATTTTTATAAAGTTTTGCAAACATGGAAAACAACTTAGGTGTTTATTGACCACAGTCCCACTGTGTGACTCTTGTCACTGCCTGAGAGCAAGCAGAGGTTATCAAATGAGCTATGATAGTGGTGCCACCACAAAAGCAGGCAATGCCAAGAAGTAAATATTGAGTAGAAACTAGAAACTGCTGTTACTTTTATTATTACCTACATCTCAGTGTATAGAGGCTGGTCCTTATTTATTTTCTGTCGATGCCCAAGGACATTAACCTTGTATAAATAGGTTCAATATGGTTTATGAAATGAAATACATTTGATGTTTCATTTACACTATCTTTGATTAAATTGCATTTCAGCTACTGGAGTGGACCTCTTTCAGGGTGATATCTTGCTCCCTGTAAGTAATCAAAGACGTTCAAAGGCTTTATGTCGCTTGTCCTAATTGTATTTTTGCTACAAATCAGCTCATTTCCCTACAGCAGATGCATCACCAGCTGTTAATTCCCTTTTCAGAAAAATCAGCGAAACGGCTTAAGAAATGAGACCTACAGATGGAAGTTCCCCATTCCCTATATTCTGGGTGATGACCTAGGTAATGCAGACACTTTATTCAGATTTTAGCTCCAATCCTTATTAGCACTGGAGTCACTGTGATAAAAAAATTGCCTTTTTCAGAACTGTTTCTCTCACATTAAAAATGTTAAAATTCACTAATAACTGCTTATCATAGTCTCGTTTATATAAAAATTATTTTTCTTTCTCCTACAGCTAACATAGCAAACCACAATTTAATCAAATTCAGTAATTTCTGTTTTCAGTCATTTTTCATTTTATTCCATGTCCATATCTGTACATATCTTACTTCTCCAGCGTGAACAAACTATAATGTATTGAAGGTTCTTTCCTCGTTTTCCAGACCTGAATGCCAAAGCAGTAATTCTCCAGGCATTTGAAATGTTCCGCCTGAAGTCTTGCGTTGATTTCAAGCCATATGAAGGAGAAAGAACCTACATTTTCTTTAGCAAACAAGATGGGTAAGGATAGTATCAATCTCTGTTTAGTTTTGCCTTGTAGAATCAGCTGGGAATTCATTCCATTAGACTTCAGCAGTTTAAAAGTTTGTTGTCAGCAGAGAAAAAGAGGCCACCAGGGAAACAACTCATCTTAGGTTCTTAAACAGAGCTTGCAAGCAGCTGCCGCCCTCTGCTGCTATTTAGAGCATGAGCTCTGAAGGTGAATCCCAGCATCTTTGGTTTTCCATCAGCTGCTTCCACTTTTCCATCTAGCGTTGTTTTCCATTTCAGTGAAGACCCCCATGTACATTCTTTTAACTTACCAAGAATGTGATTGTGAATAGCTAGAATTTAACTTTGGAAATTTCTGGAAGGCAGACAACAAACAAAAAACAAAACAACAGTGGAAAGACAGTTTATTGTAATATTTCCATTGTTTTGACATGGCTCTTCTTTAATGAATGGTCTCTCAAAATCTGGAAGGGTTTAATACACAGGCATTCAAGTTTTCAGGAACTGGAAGGATTTATTTTATTTCTTACAGCTAAGTGTGTTTTGAAAAAATATTTAGAAAAGCGCAAAAATCTTCTCACTACATCAGCTGTGAATATTTCTTGTTCTCCCAGAAGTTCATGTTTCTGCCTTCAGCTCTTTCTTGAGTGCCCTATGACACTTCTCTTACAAGATTACAAGTACCATGATTTTTGATAAGTCAGTGTTGAAGGGCTTAATACGGGAAATACATTTTCACACCTCTGACCAATGCAAGGCATGGTTGCTGTCAAAAAGGACCAAAATTTGCTATTCTAAATACTCCTGGCTCTTTTCTCTAGCCTAAGTGATTTCAAAAAAGCTCAATCTGTTTTGATGAATTTACTGTTTACGTGTATGTTTTGTGTTTCTTGGCAAAATGGCAGCTGATGCAGGACTAAACTTCTGTGGCTCTCAAAATTGCAGGGTGAGCTTCTCTGACTTAGAGGATAAGTAATGAGGTGATAGTTTCTGGGGGTTAGTCTGGTTTCAGATTAAGAGTATTTTTAGAGTATCAAGGCACGTGGTCAACATCTAAATAAATATTTATGTGACCCCTTTCATATTAAAATCTTTTATGATCTTACTTTCAAACCAGTGAGTGGACTGAGAAGTTAAATACAGAGAAGAAAATTTTACTGAACAGAAAGTAACTCTTCCTCTTTCTCAGGTGCTGGTCCATGGTGGGGGACCTGCAGACTGGACAGAACCTCTCAATTGGGTCAGGGTGTGACTACAAAGCAATTGTGGAACATGAGATCCTTCACGCTTTAGGATTTTACCATGAGCAGTCGAGGATGGACCGGGATGACTACGTGAATATCTGGTGGGACGAAATTATTCCAGGTGGGTTTTAAGATTCAAGTTAGATTTTGCGAAGTGCAAATTTGTCAATATCCTGTTTTCACTTCTAGATTTTAAGACCTTCCTAAAAATAGAATTTTAGAAACAGTGGGCCACGCTTGAGGCCACTGTAAATCAAGAAATTTTGGCACAACTTCTCTGGTAAAAAAGCAGATATTGTTTAAGGCCAGAAGAGAGAGGCTCTGTTTGGAAATCAGGTCTTTTATTTCCCTTTGACTCCAGGACTGGTCTGCTCTCTTATTTTAAACAAATCACTTCCCCTCTCTCTGAGTCTGTTTCCTTTTGCCATGCAATGCAGATTTTAAATTTATTCAGGTGGTGAGCTTTGAGGTTTGCTTTTCTTTAAGCAAAGATCCTTTAAAATCTGAAAGGTTTTTACATTCAGAGATTCAGGCTTTCCTGAAACTGGAAATATTCACTTTACACATGAAAAAAACGCAAAATTTTTAGATCAGATTGGAAATGTGAGAAAGGGCACTGTCCTGCTCTCTCCTGCCCAGTGTGTCTCTGCAGGTTTTTGCTTTCAGATTTAGTGTCATCAGATTCGGAGGCTTTATGAGTTTCAGCAAACCCTTCAGAGTCCCCCTGATCCCTAGGCAGTTTTTCCTGTTGTCCTCTGTGAGATCTGATTCTGTATTACATAACAATGATTCATTTGAAAAGGAGTGACTAGAGGAGGTTTGGTTGGTTTTTTTTGATAAAAGGTGCAATTCAAGTATCTGTAAGAAAACAATTCTTATATAATCTCAAGCCTTGAACTGAAGACCTTTGTGATTTGCAGAAGGGAAGGGCAGTTGTTATGCAGAGAAACTGTAATTACCCATCAGCACAGTCATGTGCTGTTTTGTCTTTGAAAAAGAATGCCAGATATTCTGAAAACATTTTTTGCAGTCAGAAATGCTGGCAAGCTCTTTTTTACTTCTGTACCAAAGCATGTGAAATGACTCCCTCTCTTTGCCCTGGCAGACACCTTCAGAATGAAAAACTTTGTCTAAGGACAAGTTACTTCACCAAGAAACTGTAAGAAATGTGTTTCCAAAAGCCATTTCAATAGAAACATCATATCAGTATTGTAAATCTAGGGTCAAAACGTCTTCCTTTTTTCCCCAGAGATTGCTAGGGCATTCTTTTCTTCAAGGAAAAACAGAACCTGAAGACACTTCAGGGCTTTTGTATTTGTCTCCTTAATGAGTTCCAGGGCCTCTCCTTCTCCATATATGATCTAATATCCTGGGAAATGTTTGCATCAATATTTGCAGGTTCTGGAATGGAGTGCATTAATCTGTAAACCTAGTTCTTCAGGATTGTTACTTTTAAACCACCTAATCTAACCTCCTATGTAGCCCATTCTTTACAACTCATTGGTATTTGGTTTTGAATTTACTGAAGTCACCTATGAGGGCACAGAACTGCAATCCAAAAGCACCACTTTGTTGTCCAAATGACAAACACAAATCTTGCTGAGTTTCAATGTTTTATTGTGAAGTAATTGCTTTTGGGTATATAATTTGTGCCTTAGAAAAATGTATCCAAGGGGACATGCTAATGACATTTCCTTTCAATTTTCTCTAAAAAAGAAGCACTTTTCTGTTCTTTTACCAGGCAAAGAACACAATTTTGTGAAGTATGATGACAGCTACATCACTGATCTGAACACCCCCTACGACTATGAATCACTGATGCACTATGAACCCCTTTCATTTAACAAAAATGAAAGTATCCCCACAATCACAGCAAAGATACCAGCATTTGATGATGTAATTGGACAACGTCTAGACTTCAGTGCCATTGATCTGGAAAGACTGAATCGCATGTACAACTGCAGTAAGTCAGAATTTAACCATAGAAAACTGTTTCCTTGGTTATACTTGAGCCAGGCTGGTTCACCTTCCTTATGTCTCTAAAACCACAAAAGCTCTTCTCAGATATGCTGAGGGAGGTGTGGGACAGGACCTGTGGTGTGCAAATAAACACAAACCGTTTATTCCCTTCTCATCCTTTTTTCGGCTCTTCTCACTGCCATTATTTTTGTAAAAATTAGTCAAGGAAAGTCAAATCATTCACACCTTTTCTTCCATGCCACTCCCAGGAGTTCAGACCTGTGGTGTCCTGCTGGTGTGTGGGCAGCTGTGTTGTGAATTTTTGATGTGAATGCAACTGCACTTTGCCCCCTTGTATTGACATTTGGTCTTAATCAGATTCTTTTTCACCTGAGATTGGCTAGGTCTAGAGTCCCACTCTGTCAAGGTGTTTGCTAAACTGGTTGAAGATGTTATCACTGATCATGGCTGTTACCAAGGAGTTATTGCCCCCTCAGATCTGCCAGCAGAAGCATCACCTTGCAGGCAAAACCAGCTGAACCAGCCTAAGGTAACTGGGTGGACTTCACTTGGAGTGGAAGGACAGAGCTCAAGCTCATCAAGCAGAGAAGTGAGCCATGAAGAACGATAACCTCAGCTGAGGAATGGTTAAATGCGCCAAGGCTGGCAAACAGGCACAAAAACAGCCACCATCAGCCCACGTGGGGCTTGTTAACCTTCTGCAAAGAGGTCAGAGGTTGTTGTCTTTACGCAGGGAATCCCTCCAGGAATCAAATGTTTCCTTTTCTGAGTCACTGGGATCACATCCACTAATGTGAAGGTTGTCTCCTGTACAGGATGGTTATACTACTGTGAACAACCCCCTCAAAATTAGAGCAGAAATTATATTGAGCTACTACTCTGAGGTGACTGTGTGTGCATTTTTTTTTTTCAGCTTCAACTCACACCTTTTTGGACCAGTGTTCTTTTGAGTATGAAAACATTTGTGGTATGATCCAGGGCACCAGCCATGACCAAGACTGGGTTTACCAACAGGGCAGCGTGGCGGGGCAGGAGGACCACACACTTTCTGGGCGCTGTGCAGGTAAAACAAAGGAACAGGACCCTTTCTGAGCTGGGTTTTCTCCAGGGTTGACTGCAATGACAGATTCAGAGAAGTTTTTAAAGACTGTACAGTGTTTGCACTCCCACTCTCATTAAACTTTTTTGATTTAGTGGGATGTTGTCCACACCAGTAAGATCAAAGGGGATAAAGAAGAATCTTAACTAGAGGTCTTGTAAATATAACCTGTGTCTTGGGGTGATGTTATGATAATCCTGTATTTCCTATCGTTTGCATATATGCCTAGAAATGTGGTCCTGTGGCTTTAATTCTCTAACCCAAGACAACCTGGAAAATTATTTACTGCTACTTCCAAAGTCTGCGTAAGAGTTATATTACCTCAGGATAAGAATCAAACAGCACTTCAGCCACTCATAAATGTTGTGTTTGCAATGCAAATGGGAAGTTAAGCTTGTGAAATTCTAGTTCTGGAAGTAGAAGAAAGTTGCAAAGATTAGATGATAGGAGTTCAGGGATACTTTTCATTTTGACATGGTAATGTCACCATTTTTCAAAGGAAGACAGTCTCAAAAATAGTGCAGTGAGCTCCAGCCACAGTCACAGGCTGCTAGTTTACAAGTGAGAATAAAGATTAAATCTCAACAGGCACTTCTGAAAAGCAAGAGCTTGATTTGTCATTGGTTAGACAGGGTAAACTACTACATGCTTCCAAGATAAAAGTGACTTCTGTGGTAAATTTTGCCTCAGTACAGAGGTAAGGAATCTTGACCTAATGCAGATTCACTTATGCTTTGTTACTCTTTGAATTGCTGCACTCAGGAATAGCTTATTTTCCCCAAGTGACACACCCACTGGAAAGAACAGATCTCCAATCTCCTATAATGCTGGTAGTTACTGATCAGGCCCGAGAACACCATATAACTCATGAAAACCACCTGATGTTTTCTAGAAATACATGCTTCTAACCCTCAGCTGACTTGTAGTTCTTTTTCTCACCATACAGTCTAATTGTAACTGAAAAAAAAGTAAAATTAAATTACTTGTTTATCAGTTAAAATCCAATCTGCCTGAACTGGGCACTTAATGTGCACTTAAGCTTTAACATCCAGTGACTCAGTACAAAATAAGTACCAATTTTATTTGAAGAGTTAATGGAGAGGGGTGGGTGCCTCTGAGGATCTCCAGAGTGTAGAAATGAATTGCATGAGTAGGGAGTGACTCTCCTTTTTGTTCCTCCAAAGGGTCATTGACTCCATCAGGAATTTTGATATTTTTTGAGAACTGGTTCTGTAATCACCTCAAGTGATGGAAAATTCTAAGTTTCTAACATAGATGGATCCTATTTTGCCCAGACAGTTTTGATGTCCTGGGTCTTTGACTTGTTGCTGGATAAACCAGAGGAGGGAAAGTACAGCTTAACATTTAGAGAGTCTGCTGAAGTCTGCCAGGGCCATATTTTAATTGCCATAGATACTTATTGTTGCCTTTATTTGACTTTCTCATCAAAAAGGAGGCAGACTCTAGATTATTTGGGGCTTTGTTACTATAAAAATTTCAACAACAGGCTCACAGCCCTGCTTCTCACTTGGAGGAAGAGTGGTCATGCTTACATTTAATACACTTAAAATAAGTTTAATTGATGATCAGCAATCTCTGGCAAGGTTTCTGTGGATATGAGTTCAAAGCATTGCTACCATGTGGAAGGGAATGGAGAGAACTTCCCTGACTGATCAGAGAGAACCTGATAAACAGCTCAAAACCCTGCAATAACCATGCAGGAGGCTGCACTGCCTTTATGCAGCTGCAGGTTTAGTTGTTGGAACGAGATGATCTTTAATGTTCTTTCCAACCCAAACCATTCTGTGATTCTATGATATGTTATCTTGGACAAGAGTCCATGGAACTTTCACACAACAGATAAGAGAATTTAACTTATTAATTTAATCATTGACTAAATTGAATAACTGAAAAGCAACACAATGTAGATAAGACATGACAACTTCATGTGATATCAAGGTATGATAGGTGTGCAAATGGTGAATCCTTTTAAATATAAGGATAAACGTAGATACTTCAAAACTAAAGAACACTTCAAAAATGTTAATGGAAAATTGAACTAGAGGAGCAGGAATTTTTAAATAATTGTCTGAAGCTGAATAATTGAGTTTTGAAGTGTTTGGGCAAGCTATAAAAAAAGACCTTCTTCATGTTCAAGGTCAGGACAGTGCAAGTTTTGTGTCCAACCCTTTTTTATTATCTTTATTGTTGATAAGAAATTACCCTTTACAAGGTAATATAGCATGTGTTCTCTAAGATCTCATTTTTAGATTATCTTCAGGATAAATCAAGTGGAAAAAAAAAGTATTTACTAATTGCTTGTGGTCAGCACTGAATCCTCTGCCTCGTATATCTCTGACATTCCTGAGGAATCCAAATTCCGGTTAGACCAACTAATGCAAAATTGATATGAGCTGACAGCAGTGAGTTCCATATGTATGCTGAACTGCTACTCCTGTTCTTATCCCAGTCTGTCTTGGATGGTTATCATATATCATTGTTGTTACTATTCATGCTGAGTGCTACTCTTCCACTCACTGAAAGAGTGCAGTTGAAATGATGAATTTACACCACACAGCTTTGCAGGAAATGTGTAAAGAGGCAGTGACAGTCTAACCTTTCTTCCCAGATGCTGGCTACTTCATGTTCTTCGACACCAGCTCTGGCCAGGCAGAGGAGGTGGCAATCCTAGAGTCTCGAATCCTTTATCCAAAGAGAACTCAGCAGTGCCTCCAGTTCTTCTATAGGACCACAGGAAGCCCTTCTGACAAGCTGATCATCTGGCTTAAAGAGGATGATGGCACTGGGAATGTTCGCAAGATGAGGAAAATTCAAACCTTTCAAGGTAATTCTGGAAATGAGATGAATATTTGGGTAGCGGGAAGATTTGTCTTCCTGTGCCCATGAATGCAGAAGCTTGTCTCAGAAACCAAAAGATTTTCCAGAAGTTACCGGAATATCTTGCAATACAGCCAAGAATTTTGGTATTACACGAGGGCATTTAGCAGAGAAACTGTGGGTTGTAATAATGAGATTTTGGTGCTTCTCAGCCGAAGTCACAACATTGCTGTTATGTTACACTCGAGGATTGAGAGGGACCCCAAGCCATGCAGGGGATCAATTGACTGTGTCTCCACTGGCTGTTAATGATCTAACAGTGGGCTCTTCAGGTGTAAATACCTGTGCTCCTCTGCATTCAATAAGAATGCTGGTCTGATTTTTAGATATTTGGCAATAGAAAAGTATATGCAGTTTTGGAAGTGTGAACTGGGTTCCCACTTCAGGTGATTTGCTAAATAGCACGAACTCAGTCACTGCAGCTCCGTGTGTTTTTTGTTGTCAAAACAAAAGACCCGTCACAACCTCCTTATATCAGGCTGCAGCAGCTTGCAGGGAGGAATAATTCCCTGAAGAAGTGGCAGAAAAAACTAATTCTAATACATTGGATCATTGATTCCCATCCTCTTTTTTTTTGTATCAGCTCTCAGCATTTGCCTTTTATACTAGAGACTGTAATTCCCTAATGTGTGAAGATTTCCCCTTATGACATGTTCAAAGCGTAAAGCAATGCGGATATATTATAGTCACAGCCTCAGCTTAAGATCTCTAGCCTTCAGGACTCTGAGAGGTCCAGTTGTCTGAAAATGCAGCTGGGATGGATGGCTAGGGGCAAGTTGCTTCACAGTATCTCTAATCACACTGATGGCAATGTTTTGCTTTCTTTTCACCAAAGCGGACAGTGACTCCAACTGGAAAATTGCCCACGTAACCCTCAACGCTCAGAAGAAGTTCCGTTACTTCTTCCAAGGACTAAAAGGCAATCCCAGCTCTTCATCCGGTGGGATTGCTATTGATGATGTTACTCTGACAGAGACCCCCTGTCCCACAGCTGTGTGGGTCATCCGGAACTTCAGCAAAATCCTTGAGAACACATCCATCAGTGTCATTGAAAGCCCTCGGTTTTACAGCCCTGAGGGCTATGGATTTGGCATCACTGTGTTTCCCAACTACCAAAGCAGCGGCTACGCTCGCGTGGCCTTCCACCTGTGCAGTGGAGAGAACGATGCAGTTCTGGAGTGGCCGGCTCTGAACCGCCAGGCCATACTCACAGTGCTGGACCAGGACCCTGATGTCCTGAAAAGGATGTCCGCGAGCAGAAGCTTCACCACAAGCAAGAACCATGTTAACTCAGGTAAGGGAGTCTGTCTGGAGGAATGTTGGCAATGAGAGCCAAGGAATCTGAGTGTAGGACTCAGAGATGGGCAACTTTGGACAAATTTCCGAATTTGGGACACCTTCCTGTGTACATATGCCCTGTGTGTGACACAGAATTCCCACCTGTGGAAGATTGTATAATGTGAAAAGTGACACACACGAGGTTGGTGTTATTATAAATGACCCCTGGGATATCTGAGCTTGACTCTAAATACAGATTTTTCCCAAGAGCTGGCAATTCCCATTCTCCCTGTGGTTTGTTCGTTATGGTAGGTGACCTATCATCACAGGTTGATGGAATGCCAGCAGGGTGCAGTATTCTGTTACTAAATCAACAATAATTTAAGTTAAAACTGCATTTTGGAGGCTCAGTCAACTTCAACATACTCAGTGAACTTCAACCTACATGGTCTGAATGCACAGCATTCACACTTTCTCATGGATGTGTTAATTCAGAATTGTTCAGCCTGGAGAAGAGAAGGCTGAACAGTCAGGGTGAACTAATTGTGGCCTTCCAGTACATGAAGGGAGCCAACAAGAAAGATGGAGAGGGATTATTTACAAGGGCATGGAATGCCAGGACAAGGGGGAATGGCTTCAAACTGAAAGAGAGCAGTTTTAGATTGGATATTAGGAGGAAATTCCTTTCTGTGAAAGTGGTGAGGCCCTGGAATAGACTGCCCAGAGAAGCTGTGGATGCCCCATCCCCAGAAGGATTCAAGGCCAGGCTGGATGGGGTTTGGAGCAGCCTGGCATAGTGGAAGGTGTCCCTGCCTGTGGCAGGGGGGATGGAAACAGACGATTTTTAAGGTCCCTCCTAACACAAACCATTATATGATTCTATGACTGTATGAAAGAAATAAGAACAATAGGACAACATTGAGTTTGGTACAGCATAAAATACTAGAGATTTCCTTCCACCTTTTCCAGTGGAAGTTTAGTACATACTTTTTCAGTAGGAGCTTTCAAACAGTAGTATGAATATGTTTAACAGAAACACAACAATGCCCAAAATCTACTAAATTCTAAACCACAGGTACTTAACACTGATGGAAGAGGGTCTTTTTGCAGGAGACAGCTCTTAGCTGGTGACAGTGAGAAGGTAATTTATGTTTTGTTATTGTCTCCATTGTTTCAATGAAAGATGAGTTGTGGAATCTCAATGGCCTCACATGGACTAAGAATCCCCACCCAGACCATATCTGAAGATCCCCTAGCACCCTTAGTTTGTCAGTTCTCTTTGATTTGTTTGTGAATTTTAGGTCTGAACTTGATTTTACAACATAAATCCCCTTTAATATTGTAATGCAGAAAAAGGTCATGTAATGCTTTGAGCTGCACAACTTTGTGGTTCTCATTTTCTCTTTGCAGATACTGGAGCTGTAGTATGGGATAAACCATCAATTGTTGGAAGATTTGATGAGTCGTGCAATTGCTACAGAACTGTATCCCGGGGGTGGAATAACTTCATATCCCACAGCCAGATGAGACGGAGGAGCTTCCTGAAAAATGATGACCTGATTATTTTTGCAGAATTTAATGGTAAGGACCCTTTTCCTGATTCTCCTTACAAAATAGGTGATTCTTTCTATTTTCATACATTCAAATAACTCTTGCCACCTGTCTCCAAGTTCTCTTCTAATGGGAATCAACTTTAAAAAGCATTTCTGTGTCCTAGTGTCAGGTGGGTGATGCTGACTAAAGTGATTGTGAATTCAGAGGGATCTAAAGAGCAGTGAGTTTTGGAATGTTAACTTCTTAAGACACCTTTAAGCACCCTGACCATTTGTGTCCATTTCTAAGCACTGAACATACTAAAAGGCCATCCCCACTGTATTTATTTCCAAATAAAACAGCCACACTTGGCATAATTTTTCAAAGTACAAAACATCACAGATTTACCTAACTAGTTTCTGTAATTTCAGTATTATTTTCTATCTTGCACTTTAAATACATGAAACTTGTAATGGTACAGCAAGAGCTCTGTAAAGGGAAAATGGACAAGGAGCACACTCTGGTCCACAAGGCATCCTGTGAGCCCATGGTATGAGGCACACTACACATGGCATCACTCGCTCATTCTGATGTCTTTCTCCTTTTTTAAAGATATAATTCACCTCAATTACACCGAAGTTCCTGTTGAACCTGTGCAATCTGCCCTCACGGAAGGCCTCATTCTTGAAAGGCAGAAGAGAGCAGCCCTGGACATGGAGCCCATTCAAGACCGGCTGTCTTCTCTGCCAGACCCCTGTGACCCAAACCCTTGTCAGAATGACGGAGTCTGTGTGAATGTGAAAGGAAAAGCAAGCTGCAGGTATCACAGACCTCCCCCCTCCTTGCCCTGGCTTTCTTCTTCAAGTGATACAGCTAAAAAGTATTCAGAGCTCAGATCTCAGAGCTCTAAGCCACCAGGTCTTCAAGGAACAGTATAAACAAAACACTTTACCACAGTCACTGGTCCCTACCAGCAGCCAGGAGGGGATGTTTCTTTGCTTAAGGCAAAGAACCCTCATCCTCTGGTGCTTCCAGGGTGTGTAAATAGCCTCCAAAAAAGGTGAGGGTGCTGTGAACCCCTCCAAAGGGAACTGCTCATCTGGGATAATGTATGTGAGGACCTTGGGGTGAGGGCATGACAAGGCTCCTGATCCACTGAATCTGTGCTTTGTTTTCCCAGGTGCCCATCAGGACAAGCATTCTTCTTCAGTGGTGACAGGTGTCAGTCAATGCAGGTCCACGGGAACATCCTGGGAATGGCAATTGGTGGAATTGCTGGAACCATTGTATTAACTATTGTCCTCATTTCCATGATGGCTAGAAGATGAAAAACTGAAGGGGGACAAATCTCAACCTGGCATTTTTCCATAGTTCATAAAATATCAGTTTTCAGTGAAAAACAATGAATACAACGTGTAGAAAACCAGTCATCATATGGATGAAAAGCTCTGCCAACAGCTTGGCAGCAATCTGTTTTTTTCTGATGGATGCGGTAGTTAAAGTGTGTCATGTACAGCTGCTGATGAAAATTCATACACTGCCTTTCTCGTGTGTTTTTTGAAAGTTTTTTTTCTTCATCCCATAGCAAGCAGCAATCCTGAGAGCTCATGCATTTACTCTCAGCCACAGTTCAAACTTAAATTAAATAACTGGTAGTAGCTCTCAAAACACTGGCAAAAATCACACCAAAACACATGTATTAAGATTCTGGAAATGTTCCTACAAAAATTGCTCAAGAATTCTAAAGGGTACAAATCCATATTTATGTAAGTCAGTACATCATCACTCACTTTCCCTGGGGCTGTGCTGGTTTACTTGCACTAATGAGCTATTACACAGAATTCATAAACTACTACTACATGTTTTTAGCCAATGCTCTAGCAGGGAAATGTTTCCACATTAAAGTTAGTTGTCTTTCTAGAAGGTCTCATCACATAAGGTTTTCAAATATTCAAGTGTACATCTATTCACCGAGCCTAATCCAAGTTTTTTTTAAACCAACTATAAAACTCCCATAATTAAACAGGCTCTGGATGAAATTGGAGTAGAGTATCAATGATAATAGGGTAGAATCTGCCACGGTTGCCATTAAGTTCACATGTCTTTGGAAATCATCATCACACAAGTCAAGGAGAAGGGTGGGAGTGTATGAAGATGAAGACTGGGTCTCTGGTACTGCCGGTGTGCTGGATAAGGTGTTGACACGCTCAAATTTACTGCAGGTATCAGGAAGCAACTGGTCTAGTATGCCTTAAGATCTCTGCTTTTCAAGGGCTCTAACAGTTTCCACACTTGAAACTTTAATATCCACGTTTCCTTCAAGAGCAGTTTTTTTGTGTCTGCAGGAGTTCAGAATGCAAATGGTAAATTATCACAGAGCGTGATGCTGCCCTTGTACTTATCAGATACAAGTTAGAAGGGATGGCAGCCAAGGGAAAATGCACTCTCAAGGCAGTAGGTTGTACACAGGGAGCTGGCTTCCACTTGGATTCATCCTGCTGATCACAGCAGTCCTGTGGGTAGGGACAAACTATCCATTTAATTAAGGCTTTATCAGCAAGTCAATACTCTGTCCTTCTTATTCCCTGTCTTTGGAATAAAACCAAAACAAACACTTACATCAGCTTTTCCTGCAACACGCTTGACTGGCTGGATCTCATCACAGGTGAAAAGGAATTACAGATCCAATTACTTTCTTCCAGCTGGATTAGGGGACTTCCCCTTGGATTAAGTGGGTTTCCCACCCAAGTCGACAACCTCGTAAATCACACAGGGTTATGGAATGAAAGACAAGAGATCCATAAGGCTGAATAAAATCACATGGTGCAGGTTGCTGGTGAATGTGTGAGACAGAAACCAAGGCAGAGAGGATCCAGGCAAGTCCCAGGCAAGTGCTACCCTGCTCACAATTTTGGTGTCCCTAGAGTAAAGGGACACCAAGAATAAGAATGCAAGCTGTCACTGTGCACTCCAAACACATGTGTAGGCTCTGACACTGTTCCATTTGCTTGTGTAGACAGAGCCCAAGTCCCCACTCTGCCAAACTACACACTGACTCCTCTCTGCCAGGAGAACCTATGGTGGCTTCCAGTAACAGATGTCCTGGCAGGTGATCCTGGGTGCATTTGGGCCCTCTTTGATGGTCTGGCTCCCTTCAGGGCATCCCAGCAGGGCAACTCTTGTATGGTTGTTCCCTCCTCCAAGGTTGGGACTGGAACCAGATGGTTCTGGGCAGATATTTTCTTTGTTGTTAACAAGACATCCTTCCCAGTGCGGCTGGCAGCTGCAGATCTGCAGTTACACAGGGGTTCTCAGTGCAGGGCTGGTGGCCATTCCTGTCAGGAAGGGATGTGGACAGGCTCCTTCTTCGCTACCCTGGCTCACCTGGCCTTGGGGACAACACAGCTTCAATGATTTGGGCGATGCTCGCAGCAGTGCGGAACCAGGGGCAACCAGAGCCCTCTCCTGGGAGCCTTGCTTTGAGGGGGTGCTCCAGCCAGAGCACAAAAAGAAAAAGCCCTGCAAGTCCTATTTGGTTCCCACACTGGTTTATTTATGGTCCAGGCAAGGCCACAGCCATGGCAGGGGGACTGCTGTCCAGGGAGGGGAAGTAGATGAGTGACAGCAATCATCAGGAAATGAGGCCTGTGACAGCCTTGACTTTGGGAAGGGGAGGTGAGTGAAGGGATTTAGATCAGGACAAAGGGAAGAATTGGGGTAACAGCCCAAAACACCAGACTCACGAAGGGAGAAATCTGTTGGTGAGCCCACTGCCCACTTTGCTTATGCCAAAGACTTGGTTCCTGCTGCAGAGAGTGCAGGGAAGGGGTACAGGATGTTTGCTGCCATATGTTTATCCTTCATTCAGCACTCCCTCCTTTTCGTCTCCCGTTTTATCTTTATCTGTGTCTGTATTCAAGTCCCCAAGTCTTTTAAACTGCCACAGGTAACTTCTTAGCTNTTCATTCAGCACTCCCTCCTTTTCTTCTCCCGTTTTATCTTTATCTGTGTCTGTATTCAAGTCCCCAAGTCTTTTAAACTGCCACAGGTAACTTCTTAGCTGCTTCTCTTCGGTGAATTGTCACGGCTTTTGTTACACTGGCAAGGACTTTGCCTTTGAAGATCCACCCAGAGGTGGCCCTTTGGTGCCAAGCAGCTTGGCATCACACCCTGATTTCTCCTGCACAGACAGTCAAGAGCCAGGCTCAGCTGAACTGGGCAGTGCAGTGAAACCTCAGAGATGAAATGCCTGCAGAGACACGGTGTGGTGAGACTGGGACTGTGCTGTCTGCAGGGACATGTATTTTACAGCTCATGTAAAGCCTGTTCTCGCTCAGCAAGAGTGGGATGTTCAAAATTGCACAAGCCACTTCCAGAATGAGTTAAACCAAATGGCTGAACAAGGGCAACATTTGATAGGAATAATGTGTGAAGGTGGGATTTTCAAGTTTCCACTGGCCATGCAGTTCAAAGACATTCTGGATTTTCATCTCTAACTGTGTTATAGTTTTGGCATTATATCTACATCTTGAAGCAAATAGCAATTGCTTTCAGTATAAATACCACATTTGATTGATGCTTGATTATTGTCTTCAGTCATCCCCACCTTGCCCATACCAAACCATCATGTGCTTCTAACTGTAGGGAACAGTTTCCCATCCTGATTCACCCCAAAGTTCTGGGAACAGGTTCACCATTGGCAAACACAGGCCTGACTCCCCGACAATCAAACAGGGTTGTACCACCTGACTACAGTATTTGAGACTGGCCTCAAATCTAAATATTCATGATTCCCTCTATCATATTGTACATTAAATTTTGTAACATTTGTGTGCATTATAAATACTTTTCACATTCTTCTCAAGACAGGAGTCCTACCTTAAAAGTGTACAGGCTTGAAATAACTGGTTCCACAAATGTATATTAGAGCAATAATTTATATAAAACCATTCATCCTGCCTGGCACGTGGTGACTTATATTCACTACAGAGTTTATTCTCTGAGTCCTCCAAGTGTGATTCTCCTCTAAGAGGAGACCCAAACATACAGACTTTACACAAGGCACTCCTTGCACACTACTACGCATTAACTAAATGCAGTCCCCTCTGTGGCAGAGGGCAGCAATCATCTCTGTCTTACCACATTACATATCAAGGGAAAGAAAAATATTATGGTCATAAAGCTTCCTTTTCTTCAAAAAAGTGCCACATGGAGCTTTCCGTTTTTCCACCTGAAAGAAGACAATGCAGGAATCATCACGGTCTTCATTTTATACAAGTCAAAAGTGAAGATCTGAAATGGGCCTTCTCCATTGGGAATTTTTGGTCCAGGAAGTCTTAAATAGAAAGTGGATACCACTATGGCCTTTCCAGACAATAATATGAGGGCAGGAGAGAAGCTGTGAGGTACTTGTGTATCTATACAGGCCTTTGGGATCACTCAGAGAGTTGACAGGGGAAATACCAAATCCACTGGACAACTGTATGAAGCACTGCAATTCATGGCTCAGTACTGCATAGTGCTAAGCACCCACTTAAGGGCTGAGAATTCTTCACTCCCAATGTCCTTTCTTGCACTTGAAGGCCTTCAAATCCTTGTCATCTCTTCTGGGATTGGCAGACCTTGTAAAATTCCACCTCTCTCAGCTTCCCTGCCTTACACATTACCCAGAAATGATAATTCCAGAAGAATGCACCAAGGCACAGTTTAGTCAAAATGAAGCAGTCCAGTTCCTGCTGATTTTCCACTTCCCAGATACTTTTTGTGTGTCTTGGAAGAGGTCCTTTCAGAGTTATACAATTTAGCACTGGCAGTGCTTCAGTTAAGCAAGGAATATGCCTTGGAAGTGTTTTCAGTGGAAGAGGTGGATGGCTCTGAAGAAGATACTCTGTATTTCCCTGCAAAACAAAGCACAGGGGTTAGACAAGGACTGAGAGCCTGGGACATATTGGCACTGCAAAGTAAGGACAGTTACACCTGTGCTGGTGGCCAAGGTGGCTCTGCCTTGTCCTGCAGCCCTGGCACTACCTGGGTTACAGCAATATCAGCAACCACAGGACTCGCTGTGCTTGGTGACGCAGCCAGGATGTGTCAGCTTGAATTGCCAACCATGCCACAGAGCAGTGATTTACTCACATAAACAGTGATTTACTCACATAAACAGAGGCACTTTGTGCTTCTCCTGGAGCATGGGGACGCATCCAGAACACAACACATCCACAGGCTCCTGAGATGAATCCCAGCTCCCTCCCTCTTATGACCACAAGGCTCTAAACTAAGAGTGAAGTGCAGGGAGTCCAAGAGCGGAGTGTGGAGGAGTGCTTATAAAAGGGGAGCTTCAGGTGGCAGCAGCATGGAAAGCTGTTGGGCAACTCCCATTCTTGTGGTGGGAGGCTTCTGTGTCTGGCTAGTGTAGTCCTGTCTCCTTGTTTCATTACCTAACTAATAAAAAGGCTTTAAAAAATCAGTGGATTGCTCACATTAAACTCCTTTACATTCCATTTTGACTGAATGTCACCATCTTCTCTGAACAATGTTTGGATACAACGATTGGGGACTTAGAAACAAAACAATATTTCTAGCAGTGCTTTTTGCAAATCATAACTAAAATGGTGATGTCTTATAAAATGAGAGCCAGAACTTTCAAAGAAATATAGCTCCAAGGTGGTGAAGAGTAAATCAATAATGAATGAACTGTGCCATGATTTCATTAAGCTCAAAACAAAGCTCAATTAGTGGGGTTTAGAATTGGTGAAACATTCAGTAATTGTTTTAAAGATAGACAGTTGTGCTGCTAGCATTATGCTACAATTGGCTTATTGCAGCTCCTTTGCGTTAGAAAATTAAAAACTATTTATGGATGCATGGAGAGACGAATAGATTGATGGATATCAAAACAGACAGACCCTGAGAGCAAGAATGAAGGCAAAACCTTGTTTGTGCTTTAGTGAGGGAGATCTATTGTCACATACCTGTTTTCCCACATAAGTTGTTAAAGGTTCTTGAAAATGGGTAGCTCATAGCAAGCATTGGTGTCACTAGGATCAGGGAGGATGACTGTAAGAGAGAAAATTTGGTTATTGTCAAAAACCTAGAACTTTCTTTGTAGCCCCATTTTAGGGAGAAAAAAAAAGGCTCCAATAAACTTTGCATCAGTAATATGAGCAAACAATCCACAGAAGGCCAAGTTAGATGTTTGTGAGGTATCAAGTTCACACATTTGCATGTATATAGTGGTGACTGAAGGAGAACTTTAAAAGAAACTACAAGGCGCAAACTTCTTGTCTCTAACTGTTGGCCAGGGAAGATGCCTTAGGCTCCAGAGTCTGTCCTAACAGGCAGTAAGGGGTCCTGGTCCCTTATCTGTGGCAGTATGGCCATTAGGGGAGCCAGAAAATCTAAGATTTATGTGAATGGGGATTGTCCCTGACGGCCAGCAGCCTGAGATAATCTGAGGCAAACTTGACACACTAGAGGGCATTGGAACACAACTCTCTGCAGTCCAGATGTGAAGGAAGGAACTTTTTGCTGCTAAATTGAGGTTTCTTTTTCAGTTCTGGAGTGGTTTGAGAATTTAATGGGATTCCTCCCATTTAATGTGTTTAAAAAGAGGTAAGGAAAACACATCTTTTTCTGTTCAGTCCTTCTTCATTTGTTAGTTGTACCTTGGTGGCAGAAATTAGGCAGTGTTGTGTATTGTCACCTCTACCTAATGTGGTAGAGGAAAAAGGTAAATGAGTCACATATCAAAAGCTTAATCAAAGACTTCGATATTGCTTTATTTGCTCATTCTCAGACCTCAGCAGGCTGGAGAAATGGAATGAGAGGAATCTTAGGAAGTTCAGCAAAGAGAAATGCAATGTCCTCCTGTCCCTGGGGAGGAACAAACCCAATGCCAGCACATGCTGGGGGCTGCCTGACTGGAACAGAGTAAAGACAGAGCCAGACTTTTCTCCTTGGTGCCCAGTGAAAGGACAAGATGCATTGAAAACAAATAGAAATACAGTAAATCCCACCAAAGAGGAAACTTTTTCACTGCAAGGGTGGTCAAACACAGGAAAAGGCTGCACATAGAGACTGTGCTGTCTCCCTCCTTGGAGCTACTCAAACCCTAACTGGACACAGCTCTGAGCTCTAGCTGACCATGCTCTGATGGGAGTGTGGTGCAAGATGATCTCTGAGGGTACTTTCCCACTTCAGCAATTCCTGTGGAAGTTGGAGTGATTTGATCCAGTGCTGTTCTTCTAAACTGACAGTTCGACTCTAAGATACTCCTAAATTCCTTTGAGCCCAAGTTCTCATCTTCTTAATTATCCTTTCACTTAAGTCGGCTTCCTAGTTCTTTAGCAGTACCTGTACAGGCTTTTTTGAATAAACCCTATTCAGATACCAATATAAAATCAAGCTTTATTGTCATATCAGGATGATGCCAGCACTATAGGCAGCTCAGGATGAGGGGGAGGTGGGTGTTGGAACCAGATGACCTCAAAGGTACCTTCCAACCCAAACAATTCCAAGATTCTTACACATCCCAACATTTTTTGGTAAGGTGCTATAAATGCAGAAGCATAAGTTGAAACAATAATTCCCCAAGAAGCCCCTCCTTGCATTTCTCTCAGGTTGTGAATAAATAATAGTGCCAGAGACATTTTCTGATTTCTAACTAAAAGTTTCAGTTATATTTTATAGTTTATTTGTTGTGAAATTCAAAGCAAATATCCACTAACCTCCATCTCATTTTTGACCAATTGTAATCAAAAGAGTGAACTTTGAAAAAGGGGTTATGATCATATTTATGTTGTTAGTGTCCTCTCTGACTTGTTCTAATAAATAATCCAGAATATAAAGTGCACTGGAGAATGTTAGACTAAACAGCAGTAACTGAAATACATTCTTAGGTCAAGGTTCTAACCTTTGATTGCTGCGAACTCCATTTGGATGTGGAATTCCTCTTCAACAGGGCTTCTTGTATCTATTTGTTAAAAAAGAAAATCAATCAGTAAATACAGAAATCTGTTCAAATTCCAACAGTATTTTTACATAATGCAAGAAATAGTTTGAATCCTTACCTTCTTGTCCCAGAGAGTCCCAAACACCAAAATGAATAATCCCTAGGAGACAGATAATTATATACATTTTGATGACACCAACTTTAATTGCAATATCTCATAATTATCTCCATCATACTATTTAAACTCTGAACTCTTTGATAGAGGGCATTTTTCTAACTGCATATCACAGACTGGACTGCTGATTTGGCAGCAGTTCTCCAGGCCTGGTCTATTTAAATTCTGTGTTTATCTGGTCCACAAAGTGACAGATAGTGTGGTAGCAGTAAAAGTATTTGGAAGAAGGAATATTTGTGTATGGAAGACATGTCCTGCCTATGTTCTCCAGGCAAACTAGCAGGTTCCAAGAAAAAGGTCAGTGAGTTTGGTTTGAAGAACACAGTTTTAATGCCATTTTCTTAAGAATGGCCATTCTGAAGAATTCTCTTTAGAGAGAGTAGACATAACTATTTTGTCCTCAAGAAATCTCATTGTATGGAGATCCTACTGGCCATCTAAATATGTTGTAAAGGTCATACTAACTGAAAACTCTCAATCATGCGCATTTTTGTCAGTTTCTCTCTTTATCATTAGTACTGCTCAGCTGGTCTTGGTGACTTTTATGTTGTTTATACTTGAACCCACAAGAACATAACACGATGCCTCCAGGCGCACTCTGAATGAGAACAGGGATGCTCAGGTTTGTCCACCTGAATATAATGGCTGTTTTCCTGGTCTTCAGCAGCGAAGCTGATCCCAAAAATACTGGAAAAGTTGGAAGTTATTTTTAGGTCAGCTTTATCTATAAGGCACCTCTCTCTGTTAAGGCGACTGAGAATATGAAACACTGCTGAATTCCTGGAATGGGTTTCCCAAAGAGCCCTTTTTGGAATTAAGATGTGTAAGGCAAATCTGAGCATTTCCCTGCTGTTCTTATGCCCTGCCAAGCACAGCACTGCAATAATGTCTCTACGTTAAATCATTGTAGAGGAAACAAAAATATCTGCAACCTACCTGCAAAGCGTTGAGCAGAGCAAAGAGGATGTGGAAAGCTGGATGACTGCTTTTGATGATGGTGGCAAGGCCAAAACCCCAGGTGAGGCCTAACAGTGGTGTCAGAATGGCCACACTTTTGCCAATTTGAAACAGAGATTTCCTCTCCTGTCCGCTTGACCTATCCCCAATAGTTGGCCTCAGAATTTTTATTATAACAACTGCAGCGATGAACAAGTTTGTGGCCACAATGACCAAGGCAGGTATGACGAAGGCCAGGAGAGCTTTGCTGTCGTTCCAGTTGAGCCAGCAGACATTCTTTCTCGTGTAACTGTTCTTTGGCAATGTGATAGCGATGGTGGTGACTGCAATGACAAAGGGGCACACATATCCCAGGCAGAATGCCACTGCCTTCTGAGCAGTCTTGCTTGTGTTGTGTAGGATGAACACCAGTCTGTAGAAGAGGATGAGGCCCAGGCTCAGCATCCAGAAAAAGACACACAGGTAGAAAAAATGGATGAAGAATGTGGCCATGATACAGATGTCTCTGCTCAGCTGCTGGTTTTGATCACTGATGGAGGCAATGACAATGAACCAAACGTCAGCAATCAGGAGGGACATGGCTATGTTGAGAATACAGACATGGCGCATGTAGGAGGTTGTGTTGTTGGTCACGTACTTCCAGACCAAAGATTCAATTATGATGCAGACCACCAAGCTCACGATTGAAATGCCCAGGCCAATGTAGGAAATATAATCTTCAAATACTAGTTCAGAGGATCTATCAGGTGACATCAGAATGGAGAATGACGTCAAGTGATTGCAGGAGCAAATGACATAATTTCCTAATTCTGTGGGTGTGCAGCCACGAGTATCCCAGTCCCCTCTACCATTGCTGAGTGTGAAGTTCCAAAAGACACACTTGGGCATCTTTAGAGATAAGACTTTCTTTGCAAATGTCATATTAACGTCAAACTTCTGGCTTCTGTTGCTGCTCAAAGTTGTTGTTATCAATAAACCATTCACATATTCGAACCCATTCTGGGGCAAAATATGTCCAAATTTTGAGTACATCACACTGATAACGGTTGAATTTTGGGTTAGAGTCTGAATTTCAGTTTCACGAATGAGCACGTTGACTGTGAGATTTTCTGAACTGCGGAAGTCTTTGTTATAATCTGTGTTGTTATTTTCCTTGACAACTATCCCTTGGAGCTCAATGGTGTTTGCAGAGACAGAAGGAATGGTGTTGTTAACTGGTTGGAGGCGCAGGGAAAAATTTTCTACTGACTGCAGTAACACAGAACTTTGTTGCGTCTTCTCTTTATTCAGGTCTTCCCAAGCTTCAGTTGTGGAATCATCAACAATTAAGTCCACTGTGGATAGAAAATTCTAGAACAACAAAAGAATAATGCAGTTACTGAAATCCGATACAATTAATTTTTGTTTCTGATGTTAATTTGTGCATGGTCCTAGAAGTGCCTTTTGAAAAAGCCCAGCATTTTCTTATTTTGCTCAGTTCATGTGTAATCTTCAGTTGTTAACCCTCTGCATGCTCTACTTGCAAGTTAAGGTTTCCAAAAGCAGAGCTATATGACTATTTTTTTACATATTATTTAGTATTTTTATTTAGTATTTTTTCATCTCTAACCTGCTCTCCTTCCTTTCTCAGCATTCATGCTGTTTTTGATTTCTTGGTCTCTTGCATGAAGGGTTCTCCATCTACAAACCACACAGCCTTTTTACACTTTTCTTTTAAAAAGAGTAGTGCTTTCCCTCTGGACCTCGCAGCCAAGGTTCCCAATTATTTCTAAGGTTTCTTTTGTTATTCATTTGTTGTCACATCCAATTTATTTTCCTTGCTTGATCATGGTTCCTGGAATTTACTCTTGCTATTTCTATTTCAACCTTTTTTTCTATTCCTACTTCTACTCACGGAACCATGGAATCACAGAATGGTTTTGACATTTAAAGATCATCCAGTCCAACTTCCCTTCCAGGGGCAGGAGCATCCAGCTTGACTTTGGACACTTACTGGGTTTGGGGCATCCACAACTTCTCTGGTAAATCTATTCCAGTGTCTCACTGCCCTCACAGTAAACTTTTTATTCCTAACAGATTATCTAAGCCTGCCCTCTTTCAGTTTAAACCATTGTCCCTTGTCCTGTTACTACAGGCCCTGGCAAACAGTCTTCTTTTAAGCCCCCTTTAAGTATTAAAAGGCTGCAATAAGGTCTGCCTCAAGCCTTCTCTTCTCAAGGCGGGACAATCCCAGCTCTCTGAACCTGTTGTCATAGGACAGCTGCTCCAGTCCTCTGAGCATTTCTGTGGCCTTCCTTGGGACCCACTCCAGCATGTCCACATCTTTCTTGCCCTGGGAACCCCAGAGCTGGATGCAATGTTCCAGCTGGGATCTCACCAGAGCAGAGTAGAAGGACAGAATCACTTCCCTCGACCTGCTGGTCGCACTTGGGTGTCTAGGCTGCAAGAGCATGTTGTTGACTCATGTCCAGTTTTTTATCCATTATCCCTTGTCTTTTCCTCCCTTAGAATGCTGGAAATGTCCATGGGTTCCTAGAATATTTCTAGCTGCAAAGCTTACAGCAGCTTCTATCTCATGCATAGGCTCCTTGTCCTCATCACTTTGAGTTTTCATAAACTCCTCTGTATCTTTGCTGTCACTTCATCTCATTCCCATAACACTTTTCTGATCTTGATCCTAACTAACTGTGAAACTTCTTAAGGGAGAACATCATCCCCTGTGACAAAAGGGGCCAAAGGGCTTGGTAGGTGTAGATAAGACTTAAAATAAAACTTTACCTGAATAGTGAGCTCCTCTGCCTCTGCTGGGATAGAGGAGACCAAATCCAGGATGGTAACAATTGCAGCTATGTTTGCTGGAGAATTGTTTATTGTGGGCAGCTCCTTTCCTGTCTGTTCCTTAAGCTGGGCAAGGTAGGAGGGGAGTTTTGCTTTTGCCTCAGGGCTGTTGACCAGGGACTGGAACAGAAGATAACAGCACATCACATGTGTGAAATTCTCTAACCTCGCTGAGAGAAAGGTGACTCTGCATGGTTTGTGGGAGGGAAGAGCACTGTGGGAGGATGCCAAGGCTTAAAACCAAGGCCTGGCACCCATCTGTGGTAGTGGCCACCCAAGTGTGGTGGCCAAGGGGGTGGGCACTGTAGAATGGGCCTGGGGATGAGGTTGGGCAGTGGCCCAGAGCTGTTCCCGTGGCCTCACTGTTGGTGTGCTCTGTAATGTGCTCTGGGCTTGTGCCCGAGCACAGCTCAGGGAACACTCCAGGCCAGCACCTGCTCCTTACGGATGCCATGGACAAGGTCACCTTGCCTGGGAGACCGAGCACTCATGTGTATGGACATTATCAATGTGTATTGACATTATCCATGCAGTGCCTCAGGCCCTCAGCTCTTTCACCGCATAGTGCAGATAGAGCCAAACATTCTTCATATCTTTTAAAAGAAACTTTTAATGCTTCATCTACTTTAGATTATGATAAGCAAAAATCACGCAACCAACATTTTTGCTCTTCCCCCCTCCCCCAACCTCTATAAAACCCATGAGTGTTACCTCAGCACTACTCAGCAGGTCATTTATTGGCCCAGACAGGCAGTCATTCCTTGCAACCTTCCATGAGCTGTTGATGCACTGGTAAGTTGTATTGCCCCGGGTAAAACCTTTTGGATTTTTTTTATCGCAGCATGGCTTTATTAATGTGGCCCTTTCAGCTCCAATGCCCAAAGTGTCAGAGCAGGAAATTTTCTTACCTGTACAGAGATGGGACAGAGGCAGAAAATAAGAAGCAGGGAGATTAATAAATTAGCCCCACAAAATTTGTGACCCATTCAAAGACTTTTAAATTAGGATTTCAGCTTGCTGTCTACATTAATTATGACTTTTTGGGATGTATATGTCTCACATTCCCAATTTTTATGAATCTTGAAATTAAAAAGGAAATCTAATAAAGCTCCATTTTTTGGACACCAAATCAAATCAACAAACCTATACCCAAAGATTTCAATTTATCTGTTACATTACAGGGTTAGTCAGAGGTGGAGGGGGATTATATTGACCATTAAGTGAACAATAATTCATACATAGTTTATTTTGCTAAGATACTCAACACTGCTGTAGCACTAACAGGAAATCCATTAGGAGCTTGATAGTGAGGCCTCAACACCTTTTTGATGAACAGTGAGTGTTGCTAATTGGCTTTGATTGGCTCAGTCATATCAGTAAGTATCTGCTGATTAGAGTGATTAAAGTAATTCAAGTGTCTGCATATTTATTGCCTAAGCCAGTGAAATCTGGCAGATAAGATGATTCAACTGTAGGCATCACTGCTGTGCAAAAACCAAAATTTCTACATTAGGGGGATGTCCAACGTTTCTTCCTGTCCAATTTAGAATAAAAGCGCTGAAGTATCCAAGCTCTTGTCAGAACTAAACATCAAAGCTGGATTTAGCAATGCTGAATTCTAATTACCAAACATTCCCTGCAGAGCTGACTGGAAGCTGCCCTGGTCTCTGCAGCACCTCATGGAGGTTGCCCTTCTTGTGTTCAAAGTGGAAATGCTCTCCCACAGGCTGCCCTCCTGAGCCAGATGGCTTCTTCCAGAGGCACCACAATCTTTGATCCTTGCTAAATTGGTGCAAGCTCAGAGCTGCATGACCACATTTCAACACAGGGGACAAAGCCTGGTGGTGCAGCCAGCACCAGAAGGAGATAAGGACACTGAATGACTAAACTATCACTGCTTTGGACCATACTGAGACCACTCTCAAATACAGCAAAGACAAAATATCTTGTCTATTTATTTTTTTCAATTGTATCAAACCCAATATTTTCCTCTGTGTGTAAAAATTTCCTGTCAGAAAATGAGACAAAAATTCTTGGGTAACAAAAATTAGATGGTCACTGGTGATGAATTTGTGGCACCTGATTTAACAAAGATATTGGGATCCCCCATATAACAGCTATAAATAGTAACTTTTTTTCTTACCAGGTATCACGTGCAGTCTTATATGTTCACTGTCGACTTCCTGTCCGACACGGTTGAGAAATTTGCAATATGCCACCAACTCTTTCCCTTCACTACATTCCTTTTCTGTGTAATTGTACATGTAGCAAAACAAATTGTCTTTTCGCTTTTTCTCTGTATGGATGGATGGATGGATGAAGACAGGTTAACACAGATTTGGGGTCAGGCAACTAAAACCAATAGAAAGTGTCAGCAAAACTTTCTTTACTGTGGGTACTAGAAAGAAAACAACTTTCCTTTGTGAAAAAGCTCCCTCTCTGTATGCTGATCTCTGTGTCTTACTCTCCCTTCAATAAATCCAGCAGCTGCTGCATGATCAATACCTTTTAATTTACTGGTGGATGAGCAAATCCTCCCCAAACCCTCTTAACTGTGCAGGAACCAAAATTTGCTTTGGAAATAAGTTTTGAGAATACTCCTCCCGCCTCTACCACAGGTGTTTCATTTAGGCTGGGATACTGTTTTGCTGTTCTTACATAGTTCTTTTGAACTCAGGATCTGTGCCACACTTGCTCTGCTTTTCAGCATGTCTGTGTCTGAGGGTGGGGCCCTGGCTGCAGTCTTTTACAACAACAGCTTTGCCTTTTTCTTATCTACTGAGGGACTCCTCAGTCTCTACCTGCTTTACTCCTCACCTGTTGCTTTTGCACTCCTGCATGGTTTTTGAGTTATTTTTGGTAGATCATATTTGCTTTTTTTCAAAATAGCTGTTTTGCAAATCTTGAAAACTTCTACTATATGAAAACCAACTCACTTGAAAACTTACAGTATATAAAAACATATCAGGGAATTTGCATAATTGCCCTGAATTTGAACACATAGAAACTTAGGCTTTTGCATTGTTAAAGACTTGCCCCCTGTATCCTTCAAGAAAATAGAACAGGTTTTTGAATTGTATTCTTAATGGTTATTCAACATTTTTCATTAATTAGTAGGTTTTCTTAAGTAATGTTTTCTCAGTACTCATATTAAAAAGTGGCAGAATGGAAGATTAAAGCAAGGAAAAGGAGTTCAGCAATTTCCAGTCTGAAGAAGCGTCAGGATGCTCATTTCTCCCTGCCTGGCAAGTCAAACCAAACATAGAGTTTACCTATTATGTATTTATCACTACAGCAGGGACTTCAGTTCAGTATTAATCCCTGTCATGTTCCCCAGGCATGCTAACCATCCTAAAAAAATAGTCCGTTTCCCTTTTTTCACACCCTCAGAAGTACTTCTGGCTTGACATGAAAGCCGTAAGTATGACTTGTTTACACAGACCTAACTAAAAACAAAAAAAAACCAAAGACTGAGTTGTGACATAGAGCAAAACTAATGATTCTGCAAGTTTATTGTGCCTTACCAACTTGAAATTCATTTTGTTGAACCATAAATGTAACCCTGTAGTCTCTCACAGTCTTTGCACTTATGCAGCACTCCAGGGCTTGTGGCACTTGGCACTGTATTGATGTTGCAATGGGGTCTATCAGGATGTTCTGCTTCAGGGGCAAGGAAATCACCTCGATGGTCACATTGGCAGAGCTCTCCAAGTTCTTCTGGGAGAATGTGCAGATGTAGGTGCCTGAAAGAAGTGATACAAATACATCTCAGTCGACAGAAGTGCTCCTCAGCTTTTGCATGGTTGTGAATTCTGAACAAGTACAATGCTGCTGGCAACATCAAGCCTTGCTGTCTTCCAACACTTAAAATTTTAACTGTGGGGGCTTTTTATTTACTGTGGCCAGACTTCACAGTGATTTGCAGGGCTAGGGATGCTGTAAATGTTCTGGTACAGAGATTTCGTTGCCATTGTAGCCAATGAGTCCATATTCACTCACCTCTCCAGTCCTGTGTGGCAGACCTCACTGTGAGCACAGATGTGGCTGGGAATTTGCTATTTTTGATGCACATATCACAGTCTACTGGTTTTGTGTAATTTCCAGACTGGATTTTCCAACTGATGCTGTCGTAATTGTTCACGTCACTTTTGCACGTTACATTGAACGCGCATCCCTCGGAAACTGTTGAGTTTGTGCTTGAAGATATTGTTACGTGGGCTGAGACAACACAGGACAAAACACATTAGTCAGTCACTTTTAATCATTTGCTTGCAAATTCTGCGTGCCACAGAGGCCATCTATGCATTAAAGAGCTGTCACAAGTCCCAGCTCCTCACCTTTCCGCAGGTATGTGACTCTGATGCTTTGAGTGCGCCTGGCTCCGTGTCCAGTCTCCAGCTCACACGTGTATGTGGTCATTGCACCTGACTTCTCAGGTGGGCACAGGGACTCCTGGATGTTGAGCTGGTATTCAGTGCAGTTTCCACTCAAACTGGATACTCCTGCAGAGAAATAAGCATTCTTTGAAGGGCTATGGTAGTCCAAAAATACCTCTGGAAAGCACAAGCAATTACTCCAGCTAAGGAAATCTTTGTGGGTTTGTATGTAATTGACAGCATGGCACTTTTAACTCGTCATTGCTGAAGTTCATTCACATCTTTTACCCCAGCAATACTCACAGAGTGGCAACACTCAGCACTGTGCTGAGATTCCCCCTGCCAGAACCAGTCAGAAAGCAACAACATTGCTTGGAAACCTCAGGGTCAAGCAAAATGAAGAGTATTCTGGTTAAGCCTAACCTCATTATGGTTGATATTTACAGTGAGTCAAGGTAAGTAAAATAGGAGTAAACACTGCCGATTTTAATGTCATCTAATTTTGAAATAAAATTTGGAGGTACTTACAGTCATTCAACTTTAAATCTGAGGAGTGCTGGTTTAACTGTGAGCACTAAAGCTGTCCCATGCTGTAGCTGACATGAGAGCAGAGCAGAGTTCCTGTGGGAAAGCCTGACCACAGGGAATCAGGGGCAAAACAGCCCACTGCAGTAGGCCAGGATCCCCTCTCCCTGCAAGCACTCTGCACACCGCTAACTGTCCTCTGTGGAAGTGACTGTGTGTATGAGCTTTGAAGGTTTTTCTGTCATTTTGCTGTCCTGCTTTCTGCTACGTTTCATTTACAGGAAATAGTGAACAATAAACAGTTACTTCATACCCATAAAATATTAAGAGGGCAATAGACTGTTTAAGACAATGGTTCATAGACATTTATGAGCATTTCTGGTCACATCATTTGGTAGCTCTTTGTAGCACATTTACTTGGTGCTTTATGAAGTTGTTATATTGGAAAGCTTTACGGGATGCCTCTGACTCAAGTGGTGTGTGATGTATCACAGCTACAGGTGGAGTGGGAAACAGTGCTCATATTGAGCTGTACTGCAGCTGTTTTGCAGGGCAGCACTTGCACCTCATCACTGCCAAATCTCAGTACATGGTACACAAAAGGTCTTTGTACACCACGGGTGATTCTGGAGACAGCAGTAGAGACTGCTGCACTCATCCTTGCTCCCAAAATTAGACCATACAGAAATAAGCTTTTTGGAAGAAGCTGGCGCGCTTCTAGTCCAGGCAAGAGTTTCCATCCAGGATGGCACAGTTTAAGGCATCAGTGTATGGAGATGCCCAAAACCCCACTGACACCTGCACAACACATGCAGGGTCTGTCCTTCCCCCTGCCACTCACATCTTTGGAGCACACCCTGTATTCATCCTAGGACTTCAGGGCAGCCAGTTAAGAGGAGACCTTTGAGAAATGAACAAACCTAGCAGGTGAAAGAAAATTTTTTGTTACTCTTACCTGTAATGTTGATTGTTCCATTTACTTTCCAGGAAACCTTAAGTGATTTTAAGTGTCTGTCAATGCAACAGGACAGAAGAAGACCCTTTGCTTGCATTTCAGGGCTGTTACATGTGACATCGATGTCCTCGAAGTTTGGAGTGATATGTAGTGGAAAGACAGATATTGTTTCTGTGGCCATGTATATCTCTGTGTGAAACGGACTGCTCATTATGAACGTGCACTTGTAGGAACCTGTAAAGAATAAAGAGCAGTTTTGCTGGGTTTGCCTCTGTATTTGGAATTAGGAGCTACTTCCACAGCTAGTTTTCACATGTACCTGCTCTGCAGTGGCTTTGCTACTTGCTGATCAACACGTACCCTCAGGTCACCTGCAGAATGCTTTCTGCAGACTCCCCGTGTCAAATGCCTCCAGATTAGGATTCAGCGTTGATGGGTGCTTGAGAAGAGATCAGTGTTCTCGGACTGAAATACTTAAAATCTGGCTGAAGAGGGGCTTTTGGGATTTTAGTCTATTACCTATGGTCCTTCTGGCAGCAGTATGGCATGGTAAAAAGTCCTACACAGAACAGGTGACAGAGAGGTGCCCAGGTGGACTCCACCAGAACTGACCTTGGAGCGTAGGCTCTTAAACTGCTCAGAAGGTATTGCCAAAGACAGCAGAGCATTTATCACAGAATCACAGAATAAGCTGAGTTGGAAGGGACCTGTCAGGATCATTGAGCCACCCCAAGAGCCACACCATGTACCTGAGAGCATTGTCCAAATGCTTCTTGAACCCTGTCAGGCTTTGTGCGGTGACCACTGCCCTGGGGAGTCTGTTCCAGTGCCCAACCACCCTCTGGGTGAAAAACTTTTCCCAGTTTTCCAAATAAAACCTCCCCTGACTCAGCTTTGTGCCATCTCCTTGACTCCTGTCACTGGTGACCAGGGAGAACAGATCTGTACCTGCCCCTCTGCTTCCCCTCATGAGGAAGTTAAAGACCACAATGAGGTCTTCCCCAGTCTCCTGAGGCTAAACAGAACAAGTGGTCTCAGCTGCTCCTCAAAAGGCTTTCTCTCCAAACTCTTCACCATCCTCATGGCCTCCTTTGGATGCTCTCTGATAACTTGATGCCCTTTTTGTATTGTGGTGCCCCAAATTGCCCCAGGACTTGAGGTGAGGCAACCTCAGTGCAAAGCAGAGTGGGACAATCCCCTCCCTGGCCTGGCTGGCAATGCTGTGCCTGATGCCCCCAGGACAGGGCTGTCCCCCCTGGCTGCCAGGGCACTGCTGGCTCACATTCAACTTGCCATGGACCAGGACCCTCAGGTCCCTTTATCAGCCATTCTCTTAGGCATGAGTCCCCTGGATGTAGCCAGGCTTGGTTTTGAGATTGGCAATCAGCGCTCCTACAGATTTTAAGGGGGTCTCCCTTCCCCACTGGCATAGCCAAGTGAGCAGACCACTTACATAGGAGTGGACACACTAAGGTTCAGGGCATCCTTGATCCAAACAATTTTGGACCATGATTCCTACCTTGCATATGAGTGCCCAAATGCCTGGTCACAGGCTACCCTTTTTGAAGTTGAATGCAGAATTCATGGTCCAAAAAGAAGAACTGAGTGGGAGCTTGAGTCCAATAATACAAAATAATTCCCCTGATAACTCCTCCCAGAAAAATGCCGCCAGTTCACCTGTTTCTGATTTTCAAAAATCCTTAAACATGCAAAAGTGTAACTCTGAGCTCTGATTAGTTAGGTCATGTGTGTGAAGGGGGCAAGGGCATTAAGGACAAATTCAACTACAGCCTCCAGTTACCACACCAAAAGGGTGGGAAGGCCTGACAGCCATGTAGTCATCACCATCTCCCTGATATGATAGCATAGCCTGGCACTTGGAACACCCAGTCACCTCCAATCACCAGTCAGTTCACATCTTACTGGCAATGCCAGTCCGTATGCAGATCATTAATGAAAACAACAGGAAAATTATGAGGGAAAGTGTAATTTTCACATTTCCTCTAGGAAAACACAGCCACTACATTCATGTTTGCTTTTTTTAGAACTAGCCACACTAGAGATTTACATCTGTTGTTTTAAAATGGAAAAATGGAAAATCATACCAGAATCCTTTGTGGTGACGTTGGTAATTTTAAGAATCGATCTTCTGGTTGCTAAAACTGTCTCGATTGAATGCCGGGAGCTGTTTGAGATGGTCTGGTCAAAGTGATCCCAGGTCGCATGGGCAAATGTTGAATTTATCTCACAGGTCAGTCTTACTCTGTCCCCTTCAAAAATGTTTGAGGGCTGCACAGTGAAAATTGTCTGATCTGGGAAGACAGAGAGAAATGTTCTGCATTACTGTCGCTTTATCTCACATTTTTCTGGTGTCTTTCATCTTATGGGGAGCCCAGGTACTTCACATCAGCTGCAGGGCATGACCTCTGATACAAGCAATGGGATTTTCCCTCAACATATTCCTTTAGTATCTTTCTCAGCTAAAGATTCCAGAAGGTTTTATGCAGAGAGCTAGAAGTATTATTCTTACCAGCACTACTTTCTAATTGGATAAACTGGGAGGAGAAGCAACCAGGTTGAAGTAATCCTCTGAGACAGACAGTCCAGCACTCAGCGCACTGAGAGCACGGCACCTCCAGGGCACTTGGTCAGGCAACTGAATGGTAACACACTGTCCAGCAGCAGCGTGGACAATGTGCCAAGGAAGCCAAAGGGAATGCGTTGTCATGTTAAACTGCAAGAGTTTTTTGTTTTGCTTTGAAGAGTAGGAAGTGCTGGCAGCGTGGCATGCTAAGAGCTGTCTCAGTTCTGGAGGTGAATTAAGGGTGTTCAGTCTCACTCCCCTGGACACACCACATCAGGGATCATTAAAAATCACTTAACCTGGGAAAAAAACCCTAAGATCATCAAGTCCAACCAATAACTGAGCAGTGGAGCAGCTGAAATGTTTGGTTTTTCATGGGAGGTACTGCATGCGTGGTCCTCTCATGAAGGTGCTAAGCTTTGGTGCCACGGGATAAAATGAAATAGGCAAGAAATAAATCATTCTTGAAAGTCCAGTACCGCATCATCAACAATATAGGGCAGATACATGATTCAGGCTAAAAATACTAAAGTAAAGGTTGAAGGAAACTACTGGGAGCTTTAGACTTACTACTTATTTTTCTTGTGAAGGTAGATTGGTTTAGCTGGTACGATGAATCCAGAAACTGTGGTACAGCTCTGTTGGAATCTCCAACCTGAGCGAAGCTTGCTGCTCCTGTTCTTACTTCATAGTTCACAGAAACACTTCCAGGGCTAAACAGATAAAAGAATGAGAGAAGCACCAGAATTAAATATCCTTGTATATTAGTGGTTTTCTGTGTTGTGGGGACTCATCTCACATGGCTGGGAAGGCCTCACAGGGCTCCCCTGTGGAGGCTCCTCTTGGGACTCAAGACTTGCTCTGGTATACATGAAAGTTGTGCTGCATCTTTTCCTTAAGAACAAACACCTTTATGTGACATCTTCCTTGTCTGATGTTTATTTCTAGCAAACTTTCCTTACAAGACCTAAAATACAGCTGCATTTAAATATATGTGGACATCAGCAATGTCTATTTTATCCAAGATTGTATCCAGAGTCAGTGTACTAATTCATCTTCCTCAATTTCTTCCTAGGAAATTATGTTAGGTTTATTTGAATCCTTTTACCCTTTGGGTGGAGCTCAGTCTTTTCCATAAAAGGCTTTGATCCAGATGGAGAATGACTGTGTTTCTTGGACTTTTGCACAGTGATGAATTCTACCCACAATCCTATTTCCATGTTCATAGCTGGGCTTTGCTTTGCAGGGATTATTCTGTTATTCAATGTGTGTATATTGGGAGTGGGTTTTAGCCAGAGTGAATGTAGCCTTCTCTGACTCGTGTCTTCTTGAGACTGGACAGAAAGATTTGTGTCTTCCAGGAAAAAATGAAATTATTTACTTACCTGAAACCTGTTACTGTTGCTGATACAAAGCCTGGTAAACATCTGTAGCTGGCATTAAACTGTAAACAAAGACATGTGACATGGTGTAAGTCCTCTGTGTATGACTGCAGTGTGCTTAAATAGGAAACTCTCCATTCCAGATGTAAGGACATGTAACATATCTGATATAACAGGCCTGGTGCTCTCCTGGTGTCATGGAATAAATTTCTGTTCATGGTTTCATTCCATGTGTGCCCACATGGATTTAAGCTAGGATCAATAATACAACTTTTTTTTACATGCTTTAGGTACAAAAAAATCCCTAAATACTTCCCAGTGTATTAAAATGAATGGGAATGTTGTCATTGCCTTCAGTGGGGTCAGCTTTGGCCCACTTTGTAGCTCCCATGGCTGCACACTTCACAGCTCCCCAGAGAGACACTGACAGGCCACCCTCTATCTCAGGCATTTGGAGTAAACACCATATTTCTTAGGGGGCTCTCTCCCTTCAGAGATGAAAAACTAAAATCATTACCGCTTTTTCTAGGTCTGCTTTGTATTTTTGGTATAACACAGAAGAAGAATCCTTGAGATCATCCTGGAAATCTGTGTTGAGTCTGACTGACATATTCATTACAATGGGCTCTCCCATACCGCATGAGTCTGTTAGGAAAGACATAAAAATAAATGGAAAATAATCAAACCCAATGCTTATGAGGTGAAAATCAGCTGAAAATCTGATGAGATGAAACTTTCTTTGCTCAGCGAAAGCTCAAAGTCCCAAAGAGGCATGGGAGTGACTCCAGGAGTTGGGGCTCCAAATGCAACTAACTATCTGCAAGTGTTTGGGTCAAGGTGAGCCCATATCACAAGGAGAAGAGCTTTAGACCCTGTCTGCAGACTTTGCACATTCACCGGTGGTGTGGTAGCCAGCTCAGTCGTGATGTGCTCTTTTACCACACCTTTTGTCACTGTTCTGACCTCTAACCAGCATGTGAGCTGCACAGCCATGAGCTTCTGCCCTGTGCCTCCTTACCTTCAGTCTGGGGCTCACAGTAAGGTCCATAGAAAGGCATTTTCTGTGTGTAGCCACAGGGCAGGGCCGGTTCTAGGCTCAGAGAAGGGCAGGGCATCACATCACTGCACACCGTGCTCGGCCAGGCATATCCATTTTCACAGAAACAGCAGCTGCTATTCTCACCGCTGGGCAGGCAGACTGCAGTCAGACAGAGAGAAATACCATGAGAATGGTAAACAGGGCATAGCTATTGCATGATAAATATTTACCTTTCTGTGTCTTCATGACTGGGATCTCAAAATATTACTCTTCTTATGAGTTCACTTGAATGATGTCAAAATGACGATGATCTGACACCTTGCAATTTTTACTCTACTAATTGTAAATTACTAATTGTAAATTAAATTGTAAATTGAACCAGGAGTGGGAACCAGACTGGTACAGGGATAAGTCTGATCAATTACTATTAAGTAACTGAATGCAGATGTGAAGTCTGATCCTAAAAATTTACCTGGCATATAGGCCAGGGTCCCATAATACTTTTCAAGGTGAATATTTTTATATTGCCTGAGCTGAAAGCAAATGTATAGGCTTTTAAAAATGGTAAGAACAAAGTTATTCAGAGTCCCAGTGGCTAGTGAGGTGTTGTGTTGTTCTGTGTCCTGGCAGATGCTGTGTGAGGGAAGGTAACATCATCAGAAAGTGCTTTAAAGCACTAAAAAAAAAGAAAGAAAGAAACAAATAAAACAAAACAAAAAACCCAAACAAACAAACCAAAACACAAACAAACAAAAAAAAACACCCAAAAACCCAAACCAACCACAAAAAAACCCCAAAACCAACAAAACAAAACAAAACCACAAAACCCCCAAAGCAAACATAAAAAGCCAACAAAATGCTTCACTGTAACTTTTTCTGCTCTAAATGTGTCATCGTCAAAGATATTAACAAAATCATTTTCACACATTACACGTGACACTGAAGGCCATTTGCATGCTGTTTTGGGAACTGTTGAACACTTCCTTTCACTGCTTTATGGGCCAGCGATAAGAAGGTACCAAATCTCCTCTGCTGTTTTAAATGCTTGGTGTGTTTGTACATCTGTATTACTCAGATGTGATGTTGCACAACCACAACTTGTGTAATAGAACCTGTCTGACATCTTGCCCTGTAAGAATAGGTTAAGTGGGCTCTATCTCACGCAGCCTGTCTCTGTCTGGGGCAGGGTACAGCCTCTCACAGCCGTTTATGTTCCAGATACAGGAGGAGGGAAGTAAACAGTCTGATAACTGCTGTCACAGCTTCCTGAAACTTGAAAGTAACTCAGACTGCTTGTTACACAAACTGCAGCAAAATCCTTTGGCTCAAGCTTCCTCCGGCTTTGTCCCTTCCTTGGGACATTCAGAGCTATTCCTAATGCCAACATTATATAATGAGGAGTGGTGAGAGACAGATAAACAAATATGCTGTAGTGTGCTAGAGCCTCAGTCTTGCTGTGTCTTCCAGCAGACAGCAGAGATGGTTCAGTTTTGGTGATTTCTAAGCAGGATGGGTGGTAAAAATGGGAGACATCAAATACTGACAAAACCCCACATTATCCAGAATATACAAATCAATAACCAGCCCACCTGTTGTAATGTTGATGTTTGAAACTGCCATTTGTCCATTTGAAATATTAATTGGAACTGTAAGATCGATGTTTTTGAAATAGTCTTTGATTGGCTCCAGAGAAGATGAATCCTTCAGGCTTACTTCAATGTCAACAGTGTACTCCGGAAGAGGAAGGTCAAGAACAAGCACTGAAAGAGAAATAAAATGAGACTGCAAAGCTGTGTTTGAGGGTGAATCACAAATTGATGGCCTCCAGTTTAGCATTTGGGCTCTTTATTGCTATTTAATGGTGGCTTAGTGTGGCATCCTGCTTAGGGAATTTTCTTGCTTCCCACTCAGCAGACATTCTGCCTCTGTTCCATCTGCTGCTTGTCCAACAAAAACCAGATTTTTTTGGTGTCAGAGCAATAGGAAGCCAGCACAAATGGCATAATATATCCATAGAATACCTGTCTCATCCCCTCTCTCCTTAGAGTCAGTAAGTAGATGGGTTGCCAACCACAGGCTGAGGCCATATACAATTGTCTTTTCTTTATCTCAACCCATGAGTTTTCTCACTTTATCCTTCTGATTCTGTTCCCCATCCCACTGAGGGAGAGTGAGCGAGTGGCACTGTGGTGCTTAGCTGGGGTTAAACCACAACCACAGCTTGTCCTTGATGTTCCCAGTTCAGTACACCAAGAGATGCTGTCCCGAATAGTGACTTCACCCTTGGCTTACTAGAAACCTGCTCAATTACCATACATTTGCATACGTACTGTTTCGCTTTTGCCTTTGAATCTCTGGATGGAAGCTTTCCTGTCCTAGTGTGCTGTCAAACTGTGGGGGAAGAAAAAGAGGGTTCTGTGAGAACAAAAAAGTGAAGTTTTAGCTGCTATTGTTGGCAGAAGAAATCAGTGATGAAAATACTGTCATGGATAATTTTTCCCACTAATCTTGGCCTAACGTCTCCAACTTCCCACCCCATCTTCCTCTTTAAACGGAGTATTTCTATCTTCCAAGCAGGGAAGGGTTAAACACCAGCTGACGGATGTACTGAGTTTGCAGATGCCTCTTTGCATATCCCTGCAATGCAACTGTCCCAGCTTAGGAGGATTTCTGGGTCTGAGCTTTGAGCCCGATGCGGGGTTGATGCAGTGCCCTTAGTCCTGGGCCAGTCTTGTGAGCTGCTTGGGAAACCTGTCCACTTGGCCTTTGAATCCAGAAACTGCACTCTGAGCACCCTTTGCTTTCCTCTTTGCTCTGAGCTCCCACCTCTGCAGCAGCAGAGACAGCCTGAGCAGGGGAAGAAAGGGGGTTGAACAGCCCTGGCTCCAGCTCAGTTGGCAGGTCAGCTATTTTGGGGCCATTAGTAACACACAATTGACCAGGGCAGGCGTAACACCATTTCACTATGACTGGGTTTGCACAGGCTGCAGCCAAGAGAGATTCAGACCAGCTTATCTTTTTTTAATTGTGCCCTAAAAATACATTGGCACCTCCTTTAGAAAGAAAAGCTAAAGAACAAGCAAAGATGCAGGCAGGAAATTCACAGCTTTGCCAGTTTCTTGGTTCCTACTGAAACCTTTATTTACAGAAAGGGTGAATAGCTTGGCAACTCTTAAGTCATCTCTTTACATAAAGGAACCATCTGGTGTGTGATTAGAGCTGGGTTTTTTATCACAGCTGTGCTGGGGCGAGGATCCCAAGGCTTGCTGGCACTTTTTGCACTGCTGGGATGTTACCTTCGTATTAGAGGTTGGCTGCAGGAGTTACAGAAAGTGCACTGTGACCCATGTCTTCCTCCAGGTTTGGACTCAGTGGTTTCCTTTTTCAATTTCTCTCCCAAACAACTGCAGGGTATTGTTAGGTTGCTAAATACTTCACATATTTCACACCGTTAAGTAATGACTCATCTGCAGGCTATACCATGGATCAATGATGCTAAAAAAAGAGGTGTCACTTTTTTTCATGAAAACTCCTACGTGCTGTGATGGAGACAGCTTGAAAAAACAGATCAAACGAGATATTTGGCCACTGTTAGACATCTGCTGAAGTGCAGATTAGGCTGCTGCAACCAGACTTATCTTGGTATGCCAAGACAGGAGACAGTGGCAGAAAGAGCTTAAGGAGTCCTCACCTTCCTCTTCACATTTCCTTTCCTTATTTTCAGCTTGCTCAGTGTAGGAGGTTCTCCATTCACTCACGATGGAGAAGACAAAACAAGTATTTTCTGGTCTAATAATAATTGTGATGACCAAGAGCTGGTAGATTTGTGGACTGGTTTTCTTTGCCAGATTACATTAACTTCCCTTTGGTCAGACCTTTGGTTCCTCTGTTCCTCTCTTGTTCTTTTTGTTAGGGACTATTTGTGCAGACATAACAAACCCATGTACAGGATGAAGCACAAAATGGCTTTCCATAATTCCCACTATTGGTGAAACGAAAGGGGTCTTTGAGGATTATTGAAAAAGTGGGAAACTGAAGTAAAATCTCAGTTCACAGACAACACCTAAACACAAATCACTCAGGAATGGTGTTTTGGTCCTGTGCACTTGTCCTACTCTTGGGACAGCAGTGAGACTCCTGTCACCTACCTGCAAACACATCACTTCTAGATAGGTTTGGTTCCTCTCTCACAGGGTGGGTGAATTCCATCCAGGAGCAGTGCCCATGTAACTGTTACGTGACTTAGCTCCAGGAACAGCAACTGAAATCCCTTGCAGACCAACACAATGAGAAACCAGAAGTGTTTTGTTCAGTGCCTTCTGGAGAGGCTTTAAGACAGGGAAACAAGCAGAGCCCAATTCCTGGATTTCTCCATCTCCTTTACACACTCTGGGCTCAGATTCCCCACCTTGTCGTATTCTGACTTCTTCCAAGGTTTCATGGATGCAAAGGAGAGCATCAGAGTGCTACAAGCAGAGACCCAATGAAAACCAGTGGGGCTGGGGAAGGATACTCACTACATATGGGAATGGATAGAAGTTTGAGCCCTGTGGTATCTGGCAGCAGGCTGAGACCAGCAGGAACATGCAGTGGAGACCTGCAGTGATTGGGGATGGCATTTTGCCTGGTGACTTTGCTGTGGAACCTGAGAAGACAAGAAGAAAAAGGACCAGAGAATTTTCATCTGACTCACACAGTAGGAAATACCAGCCCACTCTACAAAAACAGGGTGTTCTGCTTCCTTCAGCAACTTTGCCTGTTCAGTCCGTGCAAGACAGGCCTTAGAACAAGGTCTGTAATTATTCCTCTACACTGCCATCAGACTGTTTCCCCCACCTCTCCTTTTTCTCATGTCAGCTGTACCTACTCAAAATAGGAGAAAGAAATTGCTTGGAGAAAGCAGAGTCCTGAGTAGATTCCTAACAGGGACACATGAAGTGCTGTAAATCTGCCACGAGAAAAGTTGACTTTGGATCTTCAAATATCGCTCTCAGTGGTACTTGGGAAATGCAGAGCCAGGAGATGAGGGAGCACTTAGGAACATTGCTGTAAGTGAGGGCCTATCCTGTGGCAGCAGGGAGAGCCCTGCCACTGGCTGTATCCCACTCTGGAGAGGGCTGTACCAACACCATGGGCTCAGCCAGAGATTTCTGTGCGTTTTTTGCCCCTTGGCTAACAATGGACACAATGAAGAGTGGTATCTCCTGGAAAAAATCTGTGTTATCTTGAGGTTTTAGCACACATCTCCATTAATTGCACTGAAGTTAACAAATAAGTAATCTAGAATCTAAGAACAATGACACACCAGAATACAATGTGGTGCCTGAAATCACACTCCCTCCCCCCAAAAACATTTTCCATCTCATTAATACCTAATTTAGTCACACAGTAGATTGGATGATGAAAAAAAAAGGGAGAGGTAAAACATGCATGGACCCTTATAACAGATGCTGACACATTTATGCAACCAAAGGGAATAGAGAAAGGTAGGTGAAGAATACATTTTTTTTTTAAAATATATTATATATTTATTTATTTGTTTATTTTTTCGATTACTATGCACTTTCTGGTTATTCCTAACAAAGCACTTTCCTAGCTCCAGATTTAAAGGCACTAGAGAGCTACAGAGAAAGGCAGAGCCCAAGAGGATTGTGAAACCCATTTTACGAAAGGAAAGCACTGAGAAAAGACTCTAAGCGTAGTACTGAACAGTGCCTGAGTGGACACTACCAACCTGATTAAAATCATGAACTTTTGCAAAATTATCATCTTTTTGCATAGAAAATGCTGTTCATCCAAACTCAGGCTTTGCAAGGCAGTGAATCACTGGAGAAAAGCAGAAAAATCGGCACCTCATGAGATCAGTGGTTGCCTATTGCAACCATCATTACCAGAGCTGGTGCTCCCAAGCAAACAGGGGGTTTTGCTGACACTTTCATACTCAGAGGAGCCCATGACAGAAAATGACAATATGAACACAATCTATGGTCTCACCTCGTGAACTGGAAGAAGATGGAACTGAGTTTATAGCTAAGCATGTACTCAATGTCACTGACGTGGGTGTCCAGCAGGGATTTGTGAGGTTTTCTCACCAAATGTGGTTCTTAGGGAGATCCATCTGGAGTGGGACTTCACCTGGATACTGACCTAAAGAAAGGAGATAGGAGGCAAAAGTAGGAATAAATTATTTTCTTTTCCAATACAGAGATGTCATCACCAGAGCTCTGCACGAATGTGGTGTAAGTCTGTACTTTACCCTCTGTTCTCAAGGGATGTGGAAGAGACAGTGACCATGGAAAACTTTACATGATTGAGACCAACCAAATCAAAGTCTGCCTGTCAAGATCTGCATTGGGGTCACAGGAGACTGAGTGTGTAGATCATGAAATTCGTCACTGATAAGCATAAGGTAGAAAGAAATGATCATGACTTTACGTGCTCTGTGATGGTCTCTGAACTATTACCATTCAGAAACAGGGCCTGAAGAAAATGTCAACTGAATTCTGAGATGCAATTAAAAATGGAAAGCTAATTTTAAGATATTTTAGGATAGGAATAGAGGAAAAAATACAAAATTAAAACCAAAGCCAAAAACAAAAAAACCAACCCAACATAAACAAAGCAAAAGCAAAACAAAAGCAAAACAAAATAAAACAAACAAATAAGGAGGGGGGAAAAAAGCAAACTCGGTTATCTAAACATTTGAGCTAATACAGTATAGCTGCTCTTATACTCCTATACAGGAATAATCAAAAAGAAGGACATCACAGCGATTCAGAATATCTTCCCACCCCACTCCAAAATCTATTCAAAAAAAGAGTGTCACAGGCTTGTTCCTGTTTTTTAGTTGTAGTTTTTTGGGGTTTTTTGTTTTGTTTTCTTAACCAGTGGATGAATGTCTGGCAGAATTAAGGGGGAAAAAATAGACTGGATAAAAGGTTTTTCTGTTTCCTGGGCACATCTGTCACTAAATCCAACATTCTACAAAAGAGCCTATTTTGCTGTTTTGGAGACATCATCCACTTGTAACAAACTCAAGACTTCCATGGATCTGGCTGATCCCAAGACCACAACCGATCACAGCGGATCAAGAGGAAAACATTATAAGCTGTGACACAAGTCCCTGAGATAGTGATATGACTTAATAATTGAAGCACTAACAAAGCAAAAGTTTCTTGTAGCTTTGTATATTCAGCATATTCTCACAGTACACAGTAAAAAACCTTAATCTGTACAAAGTGTTTGTATTACATTGGTAATGGGTTGATGAAACAGATAATAGAAAGGAAAAAAGGTCATTAAACAAAATTTATGATGAGCGTAAACAACATCTGGTACAGTTTTGCATGTATCTTTTGCCTTGCTCCCAAACTTGCCTTCATATTCAAATGTTGTGGGTCAGCCTCTATTTCCAAACACATCTTTTGTGTGACTTTATGCAGCTGACAGCAAACACCCTGTCAATTGTACATGTAAGACACCATATAGAGGACAGCCTGTGTAAATGAGAGCTGGGCTGCTGCTCAGGCTTTGGTAGCTATTTAAAACTCCAAGATATCCCAAACCAGTATCTAGAAAGCCAGAAAACCAACAAAGAAGTTGCCAATGGGAAAAAGTATTAATGTTCTTCTCAAGTAATGAGGCTGTTCTCCTCATTCATTGAATTTCTCAATAAATAAAGCATTGCTGTAAACTTTTCAGAGAGCAAGTTCTCAAGTATCTGTCTGTGTTCAGTGGGCAAAGCACGTGTGTAGACAGATTCCTCATTTCTCATACAAACTGTCTCCTGGGAAGCAATAAGTATCTTTACCTTATAAAACCCCAGAGAGCTAAAGAAGTCCAGATTTGCTGCCAAATGCTTGTTCTCCGCAGCTTTCAGGCTGGAAAATATTGTTTAAAGTTAATTCTAAAATGCAGAGGATTCCTACAGGTAAATAGCAAGGTCTCCTTTTAAGCCAGGACATAGGTGAGATACATGACCTTCTTTTTACTTTTTCTCTAAGCTTCTCTTTTCCACAAATGTTCCAAAATAATTACACCCTCTCTTGCAAATCTACCCCGCACAAGAGTCATCATCACACATGTTTTGGAAAACAAAGACAACACCCAGAGATATAATATGATTTACCTTCTCAGGTGGTTCAAAGAGAAGATCTTCTAATTAGGTTCATCTTAAACATCCTCTGCTTCCTACTGTAGCCCAGACTGCCCTCTCAAAGACAAATTACACTACAAGAACTTTTATAATTAGTTGAACAAGTTATTACTACCCAGAAAAGAAAGTGCCTCTAGAGCCTGCACTCAAATTTCAAGCGTGAGGCTGAGCAGATATGCCACTGCAGAAAACCCACAAGGCATTTTAAGAGGAGGTATTTCCTGATACCAATCATCAGGTTGTACTCATTATTTCCCCCTGCACTGCTCTGAGTTCTTCAGTGTTTTATCTGCAGATTAGCGGACTAACTTGTTCCGCTGCTGTTACTCACCTTCTTTGTTCTAACAAAGGAGGGTGTTGAGGACTGAAAGCAGCAAAACCATGTTTTGTAGCTATGGCAAAATGTTTGTGGGCTTTTACTTAAATTATAAATGAGAAAACCCCTAAAATGTTCCCACCTGAACAGGCATCACATCCACTTTGAGCTATGGAAGGCTCTATGGAGACACATTTATGCTCTGGCAGAAGCTGCACAGAGATGCAGACCTATGGCTTTGTTGGCTACTGGAATTCCCAGAAATCAGGGGAAATTCTGATGTGTTACGTATGTTTCTACCTTGACCAAAATCTGGAGCAAAGAACACCCTGACAAATAGGGGACATCTGTCCGGTAACAGTGGAGCTCTTGTCCCTACAGTGTTTGATAACAGTCAGTTTATCAATGGAATTTGTTTCCACAGCAATGTGTGAGGCAATGACTCATTGAGCTCGTGTAATGTCTGAGGAAAACCTGGAATTAAGCTCATGTTGTGGGGGCTTATTTTTGTAAACACTGATTAATTCAGGAGACAGGCCTGTTCCCTTTTCTGCAAACCTGGTTACCTGCTGCTCCCTGCAATGTGGTGAGTCAGACCCAACCTTTTGCAGCAGTTTTAAGGTGATTAAATTGGCATGACTGATGCCCTCGTTGCCTTTACAGCATATCTTAGTCTTCACTGTTGTGGTGGCATCTATTACCCACCCAAGCTAGTTCAGGAATCTGAACAAGCAAAAAACGAAGGCTACAGCTACAGCACTTAAAACCACCACCTCTCTGTCTGCAGACTGTCTTTATTATGGCCTTGTCCTGGTGCCTTCCAATCAATTTAACTCCCTGTCCCTGCAAAAAACTAAAGCAGCCAATAAGGTGTCCAACTTGCTTTCATCTGAGTGAGTCTGATGAGCTTAGAGAAAGGCCCAGTGAGTGCCAGGGCAAGGAGAGGAGCAGGTAAGTGTCCCCAAGCAGGGAAGGGAGAAGGAACAGGGGCTGGCAGACAAGGCAGGAGGGGAAGGACAAGGAGGACCTCTTCCTTTCTGCCCTGGCAAGCTGTTCAACATGAGTCCATGGTCTATCCCTACACAAAAAGCTGATCATTTTCTCCCAGAGTTGCTCCTTTGCCCGACTGCTTGGAGGTTTGGATGAGCAGCAGTGCCAGTGCAGAGGCTGAGCTGAAGAGGAGGCAGAATTGGCTTAGGCTGAGTTACCTGTGGTTGAGCCACACTTTCCACATTTCCCCATTGCCAGCCCTTGACTGGAAAACTGGTCTGAGTTAAACTAAACCCTCTTTCCCTAAACCCCCTATTTTTTTCTTTGTTGTTGTTGTTTTGTTGTTGTGTTTTTCAAAAATTTTAGGAAAGAGCACCCTGGGGTGTGAGAATGGGAAGGAATGTCAGTAAGGTTTTCTTAAAAGAGGGTTTCTGCTCAAGATTTATCATCAAACTGAAGCCTAGAGGTATGAGAAATCTTGGTTTACTTTGCAGGAGAATGTGAAAATTATACAATGTCAGAGCATTAGGTATGTAATCAACTTGGTATGTGAGCACAGGGGATGTCCTGATCGTCCTAATGTTTTTTCCTGTACTCATTCATCAGGTACTGTCATGTCACCAGAAACTGTGAACTTCCTGGATTCTGAAGATTTAAAGTTTCAACCCCAGAACATTTTTTATTTAAACATCTGAGTCTGCAGATAGCCTTCACAGGCTCAGGAAAGCAAGAGGTGTGTTAGAGGACACCTGCTCTGAACCAGGAGCAGTCATCCAAAACAAAGCAGAGCTACGTGGATCCTGTAATTCACTGGAAATGTGTGGTTGCAAAAGCATGTGAACACATTTCGTCTGTCATGAAAGACACACCAGGGTGTTGTTCCCACATAGGTGCACCCTGGGAGATACTGTTCAAAGCGAAAGCAAATGTGGAAACAACTTAGAAATGAAGCTCTCTTGACTCCCCCATCCTCATTCTAGTCCTGGACGTTCACATTTCAGTCTCATCTCTAGAAATTAATCTCACCAATTTGTGTAATCAAACCCCATTGTCAATTGTATCCAAATGTAGAAAAATATGCCAGAATGTGTCGGAAACTGGATATAACACTGCAGGTTCTTACACCGCCTGCTATTCTTATTATTGAGTCTGAATTCTGTGTGTCCAGCCACTCAAAGCTGTGTTTTTAACATGTGAGGACAGACTGAATCCCAAGCACATTGGAGCTAATAGGTAGATTACATTGAGATAGAAATTTTTGGGGTGAATCTGACAATGCTGGGGGCTTTGTTTATTATCTCTGTCACATGACTTTAGATAGTTTTGCCCACCACAGTCTTGCAGAAAAGCTCTGGAGGGAGTCCTAAGAAATTGCTACTCACTGTAACTATGTTGAAATCTCATTATTGAGTTTTTAACAAATATCTTAAATTTAAGACCTGGGAGGTAACAAAAGTGCACCGTGTGATGCTGTTGATGTTTTGGCTGGAGCACTATGTCCGGATGTAGCTGTTTTGGAGAACATCCAAACCAGAGCCATGAGAATGCTAAGACAAGAGCATTGTATAACCTCAGTGACAAGAGCAAGTATGATCTTGTGAACAGGCTGAAGGTTGTTCAGATTAGATAGGACAAGACTCAGGTATGGACACAATAACAGTTTGTCCCTTGAAAAAGGACTGATATGGATATTCACAGCGACAGCTGGGTGAAGGATGTTGTGAAGTCACACAATCTGAACCAAAGATAAATATGCTGGTGATTATGGAAAATATGTGATTGTAACATTTAGAAGCACTAAATTAGGCCAGCCCAGGCAGCTACAAATTTCCTTTCAGTGGAGGTTTTTAAGAACAGGCTATAAGATTGCTGACATGGAAGAGAGCCTTTGATTCTGCCTCCATATGAGTTTGTGGCAATGGGGTGACAGGCAGATTGTTTGCTGATCTCTTCCAACTACCTGTGTATCTCTACACCTCTTCAATTTGTGCAATGAATGAATTCAAAGAGATTCAGAGACGTGCAAGGGCAGGCATCTCTGTTCTCAGAGCTGTGTTTGGACTGACCAGGGCAGTGACTGTCCCCCTGTGCTTGGCACTGGTGAGACATCAAAAATCTTATGTTCAGTTTGGGGTTCCTCATGACAGGAAGGACACTGAGATGCTGGAGCATGTCCAGAGGAGGGAACAGAGCTGGGGAAGGGTCTGGAGCACAAGCCTGGTGAGGAGCAGCTGAGGGAGCTGGGGGGGCTCAGCCTGGAGAAAAGGAGGCTCGGGGGGAACCTTCTGGCTCTCCACAACTCCCTGACAGGAGGGTGCAGCCAGCTGGGGGTTGGGCTCTTCTCACATGTAGCAAACAACAGGACAAGAGGAAATGGCCTCAAATTGCTCCAGGGAAGGTTTAGATTTGATATTTAGAAAAATTTCTTCAAGGGAGAGGTGGTCAAGCACTGGAACAGGCTGCCCAGAACAGTGTTGGAGTCACCATCCCTGGAGGTATTAAAAGATGTGTACATGTGGACTTGAGGAACACGGTTTAGTGGACTTGGCATTGTTAGGTTAATGGTTGGACTCAATGATCCTAGAGGTCTTTTCCAATCTGTGGTTCTACCTTAGACAAGTTTAGGAATTCCTTTCTGGACCTTTGCAGCACAATAGTCTCACTGGTTTAAGCACAGAGGAGGTAAACTTTATCTACAGCCTTATCAAGGATTTCCCTGAAATGATATTTCCAGAGGAGGGCTCTGGTTCACACCTTCTACATCGGCTCACATTTTCCATCCTTGCTCATGAAGTATTTACCTTTCCTTTTGACCTATGATTATGACTTTAGATTCCGCTATTCCTCTGTAAGCCTTCCCGTGAATTGTTGATGACCTTTTTACATACCCAAATAATCTATGTGGAAAATGAAAATAATTTAGCCCCAGCTATCTGAGGATCATGCTTGAACCACACCATTACCACGCAGGGCTTCCTGCAAGGAGAAAACAACTTTGTAGGACTCAGGTTTGCAGGGCACAGTAGCTGAAATAGGATCCACTCAGCCGGATGACAGAGAGCACAGAAAACACTGTCCGGCAGAATGTCAAATTATCACATCTCCAGGCATTCCTAATGCTCTGAGAGCGGCCAAAAGAAGTTTCTGTGAGCATTTTTAACACATTCTGGACAGTGCCAGCCAACCCTGGAATGTTTTCCTAGCCCTCCTGGCACAGTTCACAGTTGGACTTACTGCTTGTCACTGTGGAACAGCAATCTGCAAGATCAGTGAGGGTATTCTTGCATGAATAAACATCAACTGCCACAGTTATTGGCTAAGCATTAACTCTAGAAAGCAGGAAGGTGAAAAACAGTCTGGCATGTTTGGAGAGGCATGAAAACCATCCTGGTTGCTGGCCAGCTGTACAGCTGACCCTTCTGGGAAGGTGCCACACCAAGGCTGGACCCCTGGCCAGCCTCTGCCTTGGGGCTGGGTGACAAAACCTCTGCACTTACAGCCACATCACTGTGTTAGACATGAAGGGCATGTGTGGCAGGGAGGTGATGCCCACATGATTCTTGGGGATGGTCCTGTGCACAGCCAGGAGTTGGACTGAATGATCCTTGTGGGTCCCTTCCAGCTCAGGATATTCTGTGATAGCTCATGGCTCCTATGGCCTTGCCAGTGTAGCATGACACAGACGCCTGGGTTCTACCAGAGCCAGAATTAACATGCTCTTGGCATTCTGTATAATCCCTTGCAGCAGGGCTTGGTAGCTCATTTCTGGTGGCCAGACTGCTTCTGTAGACATTCTCTCAGACCTGTGGCTCCTTACTTGGGTTCCTTAGCTCAGGTAACCTCTGTTCACCCAGAGGGACCTGGCCTATTGCACCTTATCTTTCTGTCTGACTCTCCAACTCTGACTCTCACAGGCAGACACATCTGGAAGCATTTCTTATCCTGCCAGTCATGTCTTCTTTCTAGAATCTTTGTGACAACATTTCTCGTTTCATGTTAAAACGTAAGAAAGAGAAGATTTCCTAGTTCTGGATGCATCTTAAACACAGCATCCAGCTCCCAAGCTCCCCAGCACAAGAGAGACACACTGGAGTGAGTCCAGCAAAGGGCCATGAAAATGATTAAGGAGCTGGAGCATGTGTCATACCAGGTGAGGCTGAGAGAGCTACTTAGCCTGGAAAAGGAAAGGCACAGGGGGATCTTGTCAATGTCTAAAAATAACTGATGAGGGGACCTAAAGATACACCTACTCTGGAGTGGCTTCTTTGGTAAGGGGTTATAAATAAAGAAGTTGGAACAAGCACTTCTGGTTTAGAAGACACAGAGTTATCCTTCCCCATGCAGCCATCCCACATAAGGGTATTTCATTCCTGTTGGCTGAAACCTTTCTACGTGCTGTGTCTGGGAAAGTGGCCCCTCTTGTGCCAGAATGGAAATGAATACACCTTTGGCATGAGCAGGAAGAAGATAACAAACAACTCTGCAGGCACAACATGTCTTCAACCAGGAGTTCTTTGTGAGGTGGGTATGAGTCCACAGCCTCAGCTCTTGCCCCTCTCCTCGGGCTGTAAGACATGTCCTGGCTCGCTGAGGTGATGAGCTCCCTGTGTGGTCAGGCAACCATATTCTGCTTTAAAATCTCACTGTAAAAGCCTTTAATTCTGTGCTTTTACTCCTTTGTTCACACTGAGAGACCATTCTCCATCCTTCCAATGGGCTCTGGTTGCTTAATGTCATGAACAGGTTTTCCCTTGGTTGGATGCAAGGATTCTCCAGCCCAGTTGGTTCTTATCCAACATGGGCTATTGCAGAGGCCCTTGGGAAGAGTTCTACAGAAATGAGGTAAGTTTGCAGCAGGACATCTTCAGAATGTTCTTTCCACTTTTGTCTATCAGAGCTGCAGGGACTTCTGGAGGCAAAGCGGGTCACTGGTGTTTAACAGCCCTAATGGCCTATTAAACTGATACAAACAAAGTAAATAAGAAAACCTAAGAAAGTGTCCAGAATCCATAATATGCAGAAGTAAAGAGGTCTGAATTTCTCTGTTTGCTTTGAATCTACCACTCGTTGTGGTCAAGTTTGATCCTAATTGTCAAACTAGATAGCACAGTTTTTTCCATGGCCTCGTACCACTTTTACATTCCCCATCAGCTGTTGAGGCTGAAGAATCCTATGCCATTTTAGCACAGCAGTCCTCCTGCCTCTTTCGTACTTGTTATACACCTTTCCAATCTGGCTGTTTGTTTTTGTGTTTTTTTTTAACTTAGTTAAATTCAGTTACCCCCATGCCATCATTTTCCGGTGACTTAACCAAGTCTGCCCCTCTCTAGGTATTTTGGATGAAAGACCTGTGGTGATGTGAGATCTGTGGATGTGAAGGATGGCTGGGGAGAGGAAGCAGGAACTGCTACAGGTTAGAAGGTTCACAGTTTGGAGTCTGGACAGTTTGGCTCCAGGGCTGCCCAGTAGCCTGTAGCAGCTGCACCTTGGCTACCATTTGCAAACACCTATGGAACATTTTTCCAGAGTCTTGAACTCTGGGGCTAAACCCTTGTTTTCAGTGCCTGTCCAGTTTGTTGTTCCTCAGCCACAACAGAAGAGCTTTTCTTTCTCAAAGCATGACCTTTGGGTAGTGCGTAATAAGTTGGATGATCAGACAATGTTTGTTTCAGACAGAAAACACACAATGACTTTAAGAAACACACACCCAGGCACAACAATATTTCATGGGAGAGTTGGCTGAAAGGGAAAGGGGGGACAGGGGAAGTTGCACTGACCTTAGATAACACATCTGAATGAGAACAAAAATAAAATAAACAGAAATTAATCAAGGACACAAAACTAAACTGCTTGGTGATAAGGATTCAGACAGGCAGTAAACAGGCTGTGGCATGCTTTCTCTGTGATGTTTGAGGAGCTGTGTTATTCCAGCTCTGTGCCTAGCATGGTGCAGGGCCCTGAGTTTGATGGGATGCTCAGGGATCTCTAGGACAGAAGCAGAGGTTTTGTTTTCCAGGGGAACAGGGGGGCAATTTTTATTTTTGTTAGTTTTGTGCAAACAGATGCCATGGCACTGATAAGTGAAGGGATGAATGTTCCCCTTGCCACGTGGCATAATATGCCAGGCTGAAAACAGTGATAGTTGAAACCTAAGTGAAATGGCATTTAAATCAGCATTTTACTGGAAAAAGAAATCCCTGCCCAATTGTTGTCTTCTTCCTGGCAATTTTTTTTCACTTCCACTGAGGTTTTTCTTTACTCCAGCTAAGGCCTCCTGCTTGACCTTCACGTTGGAGTTTTGTTGAAAGAACAAAGAAAAAAGAAAGAAAAAAAAAAAAAGAAAAAAATCTAAATTATACCTGACACCCTCCTGTTTCAGCTCTTTGTATGCAGCTGGGTACCACACATTTTGAAAGGCTATGGAAAAGCACAAGCCACCTCACTTATGATGACTGTGATGAGAGAAGGGATGTACCCCGAACTTTCCCTTCTCCTCCTTGTGCTTTTTGGAGCATCTGCAGTGGGGTGCAGGCCTAATTCACAGTGAGAAGAAACACAAGATATTTGAAGCTCAGCACTGGGGGAGAAGCAGGAAGGAGGAACTCTCCAGGTACTCCCATATCAATGTGGTGAAGAGTGAGGTCTAACAACATCCGTTGCAGTGGAATTTCCAAGGGCTGCAATGAGTTTTGGATTGGGTCCCTGAGTCGGGCCAGACATGGGTTACTTCTATAGACTGAAGTACTAGAAAGTCTGATGACTGCATGCTTCCTGCTCATTTCATTTTATTAACCTCTTGATTTTTTTCCTGTTATTGCTGGAAGCACAGCTGGCTCTGTAGGAAGCTCCTGTAAGTTGTGTAGGTGTCAGCCTTTTGGAGTTTGTATAGTCCCGCTCTGGAGAGAGGGAGTTTCCTGTCTGAGGGCCTGGCTTGTCACACCTAGCAACAAAAACGTGAAAGTACAAAATAGCATCCACCTTTTGCACATAGAGTCATATAAATGGAGGAAAATTCCTCAGACTGGTGAAACCATATCTCTGTTGTCCGCATCTCTTAATTCCCTTCTCTAATGATAAAGCCTGAGAGAAAAAAGAATTGTTTATATTTTGTTCCACTGACTTCACTTCCAGCTTTACTATTTTTGTACTGATCTTTCTTTCAAAGCACAGGATAGCTCAGAAAGGCTAAATAGCGCTACTATTTAACTTCTTGGAAGGCTACACTTGTCTATAATGTTTTCAAAATTATCAGAACTCTTTGATCTTCATCATTGGCATTAGGTGTGAGATTAAGCCACAGTATTGTCAAAACAGATGGGACTAGTTTGTTTGACTAATGTTCAGAGGACTTTAAGGAATAGTAATCTTCAGAAATGCATTTTCTCCTTCAAAACTACATCACACTTCAGCCTGAGACCAGGGGTGGTCCAGACCTGTGAACCGCTGTGGTGCTTGTTGGGTTCACACTGCATAAAAACACAGCAATGCAAAGTTATACCTGACAGCAGGTTCACTCATGAGATATAACACCAAAGAACGGCATTTTTCCAACCACAGGGTGCATTTGGAGAGCTTAAACAAAAACCTGCCATGAGATGTAGGGCCTGAGTAGATGAACTGCTCTTTCTGCCTTGTTTTAGGAGCCTTGGTCCACAGTTAGCAGGATCCCTGTCCCAGCCAAGGCTGGTGCCATGACTCACAGAAATCCCTCCAAGAGCAGGGTGGGCTGTTCCCAGACAGCAGCACAGCCTGGGCTGCCTTGGAGAGGGCACGTGGAGGGAGCTGTGCCCTCGCCCATGGCCTCGGGTTAACTCTCCCTCGCTGTTGCTGTGGCACTCCTAATTCTAGCATGGCCCAAAAGTCAAATGCACATGTCAAGAACAGGAAGGGTCTCCAGCTCCCCTGCCCTCAATGGGATGAGGCTGGTGCTGAGCTTTTGGGGGCATCTCCCACAGAAAGTTTTCTGAGGCCTTTGTGTTTCTCCCTGCTGACTCTACAGGCAACGTAGGCCTTGCTTCAGTAGGAACCACATCTGCTTCAGCATCCTCAAAAAGCACCTGTACTTACATTAGGGACAAGGGAAGCTTTATTAACTGCTGTCAGATGGATTAAGCACTTGCCAAGTTTGGTACTATGATGTTGGAGCAGTGCTGGAACCATTGCAAGGCTGTCCAGAAATAAGGCACTTAGGAAAAGAGCAGGCAGCTTTTAAAGCAGATTTTCAATAATAATATAGACCATCTCCCCTATAAAGAGAGGCTGAGACCTGGGGCTGTTCAGCCTGGAGAAGAGAAGGCTCCAGGGAGGCCTTAGAGCTCCTTCCAGTGCCTAAAGGGCCGGCAAAAGGGCTGGAGTGACAGGGCAAGGGGGAGATGAGATGTCTTTAAACTAACAGAGGGTAGGTTTAGATCAATTATTAGGAAGAAATTCTTTGCTGTGAAGGTGGTGAGGCCCTGACAAAGGCTGCCAGAGAAGCTGTGGCTGCCCCTGGATCCCTGGAAGTGTCCAAGGCCAGGTTGGACGGGGCTTGGAACAACCTGGGATAGTGGAAGGTGTCTCTTCCCATGGAAGGGGCTGGAACGAGATGAGCTCCAAGGTCCCTTCCAACCCAAACCATTCTGTGACTCTGACTCTAACATGATTTGTGTCCTAACTGCAGTAAGGGATGGTGGTTATGAACAACAGTTGAACTTTTTAAGCCATAGACTTGAAACAGGATGGATAACAAGAGGAAGGAAGGAAGTGCCATCAGTCCTGTTTTGTTGTCAGAGACACTTGAGGCATGCACAGGCTCATCCGGGATCTCAGACCTAGCATCAGCCAAACCCAAACTTTAGGGACACTGCACAGGAATTGAAAGAATTTCTCTCTCAAGAAGGCACAGTAAAACAATTTCAGGAGCAAGGGGCATACTGTGAACAGCCTGTCATAAGGCACGTAGGGACATCTCTGGAATGAAGATGGCTTTCACACACTCAGCCTGATGGCTGTGGAGGGCCAAGGCTGTGCTCGCAGGATTGAGCCGAAGCAGGAACTCTAGTAGAGCTTTTCCTCTGTGCATGAACAATTGGGGGAAGCTCTGTCGTTTTGAGGAATTTCCGAGGACAGTAAATTACATACTCAATCACATCTCTGTTATGTTTTGAGGGAAGACATTTGGAAATTAATATTTCGTATTAAGAATTAAATAGGGAATACATACAGCTGTGCTACTCACAGGTATCCTCAAACCTGACTGCCACAGTATTTTCCCTCCTGTTGAGGTGGGTTTAAGCAGACCCTGGGATGGCAGACCCTGGCTGTCTCTGTGCCTCAGTTCTCTGCTGCCAAATAAGTAAGATATTTGTCTGTCTCAGAGAGACCCTGGGGCAGGAAAAACCCATCAGTGGTTGCACCAATGATCTGATAAAGCAAGACCCGTGGAAGTACCTAGAAGGCAAATGAGATGTGGCTCCATTTTCATCCAGAATGAAGGAATTCAGTGCCAGGAGTGGTCGATATTAGGTGACCTTCGAGGTCTTCCTGAAACAAGTATTGCTTTGTGTAAATTAGCCAATAGAGATGACACAAGGGAGTTAAAGGGTTTTTTTCCTGGGCTGGGAAAAAACTTCTGTTGATTCAAAAGTGGTCCATGGGAAGGTGTCTGAAGGGTGAGCTAGATATCCTGTTGTCGTGGGCTGACCCTGGTCTGAAGCTAAGCACCCACACAGCCGCTCACTTACTGCCCCTCTGCCAGAGGCATGGTAGAGAGAATAGGATGAAAAAAATTGCAAAAACTAGTGGATTGAGATAAATAAAGGTTAATAAAGGAAAGAAAGAGGAAAGAAAAAAAAAGCGATGTGAAGGCAATCCTTCACTACCTCCCACAGGAAGATGGATACCCAGAAAATGTCCAAGCAATGGCCAGTTTGGAAGACAACCCTGACTCCCACCACTTTTTTTTTCCTTTTTTTTTTTTTAATGGTTTGAAACATCCTTTTTGTGAATTCAAGTCAGCTTTCCCTGTTGTAATCCCTCCCACCCTTATCCCACTCACTACAGAGTCAGTGGGAAAAAGGGGAAAGCCTTGATGCTCTGCAAGCACTGCTCAGCAACAGCCAAAACATTGGTGTGGTATCAACACTGTTTCAGCCACAAATCCACAACACAGCACCTTATGAGGAAAGTTAATTCAATCCTAGCCAGATCAAGCACACTCATCTTGTTTGGATCGCTCAGATCGGAATTATGATGGAGAGGGGAGGGCTTTGGGGCAGATTTCATAGAAGGCTTCTACAGGAATAAACTGAATTTTGTAAAAGATATATAAACTGTGTGCAGAGGTGGTGGATTAAGGCTAAAACATCCATGTCATGTCACGTCATGTCATGTCATGGCTGTCAGAGTAAAACCTCTTCCAGGCCACCATCATCAGCAGATAAGACCTTGGAATAGGCTGCAAATGTAGTCAAAACCTCCTTAACAAAGTCCACTGGTGCAGCATTATAACATGCAAATATAGCACTCTAATTACTAGACAACCTGCTACAGTGAATTATACGCTCTGCAGGAGCTGATCTTTTCTGAAAAAAAAAAAAAAAACCCCAACCAAACAAATGTAGAAATTATAATTTGTCCATCAGAGAAAAAACAAACCATTGCAAATCTTCTTTTGCTATCTCTTTCCCATTTTCCCTGTTCCTACACACCCACCTTGTGCATTCCATCTCATCCACATTCCTAATACAACCTGTCAAGGGCCACTATCACAGCCCCACAGTTGCTGCCCTCACCCAGTGCTGGCTCAGTCCTCTCAGGATGCTGCCCAGCACAGATAAGGGGTTGAGCTGCTGTTGGTTACCAGCATGGCAGGTGCTGGATCAGATAAATCCATGGGCGGTGACTGCCCCAGGCAGGCTGAGCCACATGCAGGATCATTTGAGAAATAAACTCTGTATAATCATGCAATTATGGCGGATCTGCTCATGAATGGCAATTGAACCCAGCTTGGAGATCACAATTCTTAGAAACTGTTTCATGGAGAACTGGAAATTATTTTCTGCAAGGAGTTTGGTTTTACTGTAGATTTATCCCATTTGGTCTTAAAAAGCCATGATTCTTGCACAAGGCTAATATTAACTCCAGCAGCAAACCAGTTTCAAGTGCAATACAACCCTAAAATAATGATGTCCTCACGGATGATGCAGTTCACTTCCATGCTTGTCTTCTGCCTTCTGGCAAACTGTGAATCACAGCCCTGAGCAGTGGCAGCAGCAGGTAGGTTTCTTGGTAAAGATGAATGGGTTAAAAAAAGGAACTCTAGTAAAGGCTGCACTGGTCTTTTGTGTTACAACAATGAGAGGAAGCTCTGCCTAGTTTGAGGAATTTCCCACGTCTCCAATTCAGATGTTGGAGAACTGCTTTATTAAGCCTGCCTAAGAGGTGTTAAAAAAATAAAAATAACCAAGAAGATCAGGACAAAGATATCTTTCCAGTGCCTACCCATGCTCTCTTTGTTTTTTAAACCTGGATCACCGGAGGCAAACTCAGACGAATCTAGGGAAGTTCAAAAGTGACAGATGCCAAATAATCACACCAGGTTCCTGACCCATCACTGAGTTCAGTCAAATGTCACTGCTACCCAGGTGCTAAAGGTTTGCCCCCAAATTCCTCTAAATATCACTTCATTCTGCAATGTTGCCAGACATCACTGGACAGGTTAAGTGACAGAAATAGATGAGAAATTTTCTGGGTGAGTGGAAAAGCTATGGGTTGCCAAATACCGTTTTCATCATGCAGCAGCAAGTGATGGAAGCAGGAAAAATGGAGCCTCAGGCTTTCACATTAACAACATCCTTTGCCTTGCTATTCCCTTGCCTGTCACAAGCTCATTGCTTCCTAAAACTGTCATTGAAAGTGTGAGTTACAGCATTCAAACAATAACACTTTTTTCCTCCAAATCCAAAAGTTCCTTGTACACGTAGGTGAACATTGCTTTCCCGTGATGGGGAGAGAGAAAAAGGTTGTACAAGGTCACACTATGGCTGTGCTTTTTTCTGGATCATGATCATTTAAGCAAAGTGGATACTGCTACACCAGAGATGTTTGTAAATGGAGCAGAACTTTTGGGGATATAGACATCAATAGATGTGAAAGTGTGAGAAATCCTCCCTGTATCCCCCTTGACACTGAGCACTGGCAGCAGCACTCCAGCACTTCAAAACACTACCATAAAAGTGGCTTTCATTTAAGCAGCGGAAAACACAGATAGAAAAGAATGGAAACAAGATAAATGTGATGCTCACAGACAGTACACAGGAGTTTCTCAGCCTGTGGCCGTGGGTGTCCCTTTCCCTTGACAGCAAGTTTCACCTAATATGAAACTGAAGGGAGATTTCTCTTAAAAGAAACAAACCTACCGTTCTACACTGCTAACAAAAATACAGTGCCTGCACCTACAATGCAAATTCCAGCCACTGTAAGTACGAAACAATGTGGAAAAAATTCTATATGCTATTGCAATTGACTTTTTCTGTCTCAAACTCTGCAACACTACTTAGGACGTAATAAATGCAATCAGGATTGGCACAGCATTTCCGTGCATGTCCCTCTTCACCTCTGCATCCTCGAGCTTAAACTAAAGCAATCATAGCCTCTATTAGCATTCACTAGCCAAGCGAACAGGCAGTAGCGCTTTGTCAGAAGCTTGAATGGCTTAATTCATACCCTGAACAGCCAAAAGCATCCTACAGCAAACTGCCAGCTAATCACCACAGAATGAAACACGTGCCGATTGCAGTTCCCCTGGCAGAAACCGGCAGCAGGTTTACTGGTGATGCAAAGCTTGCACCACACTGCTGGAACCTTGTCCCAAAAATTCCTTCGAGCCACCCTTACCTGCCCCAAAGTGTTAAAGCAAAGCCACATTTCACACACAGCGTCCATACCTGTAGGACAACAAGTGCTGGTCCTGTCTCAGTCTTGTCCAAACTTGTCCTCTTGTGCTGGGATGGAAACTTCTCATCCAAGTGTCACCTCCTGTCTCAGCCTCTGCCCTTTGTTTTCCCAGGATCTTGAGACACACCTGCTTTTCTCTGTGTGTTGTTGCTTGTTGGGCTTGGGGTTTGTTGTTTTTTGTTTTGCTTTTCTTTTAGGAACAAATTAAAGAGCCCGTGAGCAATTCTCAGTGAGCGAAAGAACCTTTTGGCTTGTGGTGATTTAATCAAGTAAACCCCGTGACCTCCCTTTCCTGCGATCAGTGGGAACTGATCCCTTCTCCACCAGCGCAGGGTGGAGTTGCAGCTAAAAAGCACAAGCTTGAAAGCTGAAAGGGCAGGACAGATCTTCCTCCTCTGTTTGTTGTGTCAGAGAACATGGTGATTCCTGCTGCTCCGAAACACGGAGGTGACCTCTGGCCAGGAAGGAACCTGGAAACATTTTCTAAGCGATTTCCTGCCGTTGGGGGGAAAGTGGATGTACGGGACACTTGGGCGAGGGTGCTAAAAGAGCTGCTGCAGAGTGTGATTTCAAGATGAGCAGAACACTCTTTTGGTCATCAGGGGTGTGGAAGTAAAATAAATTACTTTTTTTTTTTTTTTTTTTAACCCAGGGTAAACTGTTGTGAAAGTCTCAGCTGTCACTTCACTGAATGATCTGGAGCCTACAGGTGCTCCTCAGACTTTCAGCTATGGTGCCTTTCATGCTAAGAGGTGCTGAGATACTCTGCAAAGTAATATTGGAGAGCCATTCCACACGGAGCTTGTGTTCAGCAACAGCCCAGCAATGTGGCTGTGCCACAAGGGCTTCTTGACACGGTGCAGAAGAAATCTGGGCAGGCTCAAGCCTCCAGAACAACTGTTCCTGGAATAGCCTATAAATTGTGCTGTGCAGGTCCTTTTGCCTCTAACTGGGGCTCCCAGAGTGGGATTTTTGAGCACTAGCCAAATGACTGCACTCTTGGAATGTGGGGATGGTGCCCCAATGCTCAGTCCTGGTTATGCTGATAAATGAAGGGCGCTGTATTGGGCTCCACAGAATCACAGAATCATGGAATTGTTTTGGTTGGGCAAGACCTCTAAGATCATGGAGTCCAACCATTAGTGCTGCACTGCCAATCTCACTGCTAAACCACGTCCCTATGCACCATATCTACACATCTTTTAAACCCCTCCACTTCTCTGGACAACTTGTTCCTTGCTGTTGTCTCTCCTGTCTTTGCACCATCTCTGATGCTCTTGCAAGGGACCTGCAGCACCATGGCCCAGCATCAACCCATCAGACAGCCCATGGCATCTCTGGTCCAGGTGCTATCTCTGATGAGAGGTATCAGCTTCTGCCTCGTGGCTGTACAAGCAGCTGAGAACAGCCTGTCCCTCAGTGTTTCAGGGTCTGACTCGGGTGTATCTGGACCATCTTTCTGAGAATATCTTAAGATGCAAAATTGTATCCAGGACTCCAGATTCTACAGATAATAGCATCCTTCTTCCTGCAGACAGCAAGAATTTATTTTAGCAACCTGATATCTCCACTCAGGATCACTTTTAAGTTGCTCTGCGTGATGCAGTGCATACTGCAAAAGCAGAAAGGGACAATTGGCCATTTCATTGCTGAATATACCTCACCCCTGTGCTCACTGACACAAACAACAGAGACAGAGAGGGAGCCTGGGCAATACACCCCATCTTTATTTGTTTTTGATTAATGAGTATGATCCATATTGACTTATATTTTACAGCAACCTTTGCATCTGGGGCATCTCACTACCTATATCCAATATAAATCATTAATGCTGTGGGTCACTAGAAGGAAAATAGAGCAGGTATTTTGCTTTATCAGAAGCTTGTCCTGTCATCAAGGAATATTATGACTTGCAACGTTCTAATGTGCACGTGGACAATAAAGGGATATTTCAGTTGTCTTGGTGATCCTGGCAGACAGCAAAGAATTAACCTTTGTTCATACTGGGGAGAGCAAATCCTGACTCACTTTGCTGTAATGTGCCGAGAAGGAAGGAAGTAATGAAATGTCTCATTATACATCTGACTTGAGGAATATATTTAGAACTGACTCTAGTTCTGAAGGCTGCATGGTCCCACACCAAAAGGACCGACGTGCCCTGGACTGTCTCCCTGCAGCCAGTGGTCAACTGAAACTATTTATGTTCATGAACAAGGTCTATGAAGATGACTTTTTTCCTGAAGTGCCAGGAATTCATTGAAGTGATGGAACAAATAATTTGGGTATTCAGAGTATTTCAGTTGTACATTGCCATTGCTCAGCTTTATGGGTTTCTTTTAGGTTGAAGTGACGGGTTTATAATGAGGATTCTTTTTAGGCAAGTTACCACACTTGGGTGAATTTCATCATAGTAGGATGATCACTGCAGTAATGTGTAATGTAGTCATATGTCCAGAACACTAAATGGATATTTAATCTTCTAGGAAAAAAGCACAGAAAAAGCAAATGTGAGAAACTGAAGCTGAGAAATTTAATTTTAAAGCAAAGGTCCATATTTTTAATAACTCCAGCCATCAATCATACATGTAAACCTCTGTGTGATCCACTAATACTTGACATATCTGTATCACAGCTGGCTGCTTTCCTACATTATGTGCTTCATTTTTTTTCATTATTTGGCTTACATAGAGACACAGCTACCTGACATCCTTAATTAAGGACCTACTTTTTCAGACTTTAGACTTATTGGAACTCTTGTATTATTAAATTAGGGGTCTGGGTGCCTCAATGGACTGTGGTTTTAACAGCATGTTTTGTCTGAGGTTATATAAAGCTTCATCTACTAAAAGCAGATATTGACAATAGGCAACTAAGGGCCTTCGTAGCTGATAGGAAATCCCAGTGCAGAGACCCAGGCCAAAGCAGGGACTTTGGGATAATGATGGAGAACTCATTGAGCTCCTGTGAAAGCCAATCAAGGAAGTGGAAGACGCCTGTTACTGGTAGCCTTTGTGCTCATGCGATTGTTGGATTTCCCTAGCAGAATACATGCCGTAATTCCTCCAGGGATTTCTGAGTCCCTTCTCACAAAGCACAACCCACCCAATTCTTTCTGAAACTTCAAGCAGCTTCCTCTGGGTTCGCTGGGCCCTGTTTAAAATGGATGGGTGCAGGCAATGGCCTATTTTCCCATCATTTCATCTGACAATGGACAATGAAGGAAATGTTTTTTTAGTGGTGCTCTACCAAGCAGAAGTGACCATCACCCAAGAGGCTTGGATGTGGAGAGCTCTGCAAAGCTGTATCCCACACAATATGGGGCTTGAAGACTCCATACAATGAAGTGTACTGTGGAGTCCCCACTTATTATTGTAATTATCTGCACATAAAAGTAATTAACAGAATTTATAGTAACAACACAGAGAAACCCAGCAGTTAGGAGGGTACCTTTGTGATGGAGGTTACAGACCCAGAGTCCTAAAAGAATGGGACAAGTAGTAGGTGAAGATACACAGATGGGACAGGATGGGTTCACTAGGAATGGCCCTGGTCCTGCCATGCCAAAGGGACAATGCTCAGGCTAGACGTGATGTGCAAGAGCAGACACCAGCAGAAGGAGATGGAATAATGTTGCCATCATCCAGGAGATGCCACCAGTGAGATGGAAAGAACCCATGGAGATGGAGGTAAGAGGCTCTCTCCTGGGGCTGGAGTCAAGCAGAACCTGCAGGATTTAGGCAGGGCAGGCATGGGAGCTCTTGAAATGTTAAAGCTCCAGTAGTGCACAGACTTTGGCATGGGAATGATCTTACACACATGAAAAATTCAGCTGGGATTGCTTTCAGGGCCAAGACCTTTCTTTTGAAACCTGATGGATGTGGCACATAGTCCAGCACGGTGAGGAAGTTGATGTGCTAGACTATGATCCAGAAAAATGGTGTTCTTCTCCTGGGGCAGAGTGGGAAGGTGTAGGGAGAGAGTTCCAGGAGCTTTTGGTCTCGTCCCCATGACAGGAGCAAAAGTGGGGAGATAGACTCTGTGTATACTGCCTTTCTTTATGTCCTTATGCTCCTTTCACTTAGTGCTCTATTTACTCAATACTTCATTTATTTACAGGAGAGAGGAAACCTTGCATAGGTAGGTGTTAGGATAATAAACCTGTCCAGGAAGATGTGGCTTTAAAATCCATGTTCTGACATCAAATGTTGTCTTTGAGATTAAGGTACAATACTATCTCTATAGATACATAGATTAGATATAGATATAGATATAGATATAGATATGGATCTAGATATTTTTCATTGATTCGTCAAGGCAATTACTCTTTTATATAGAAAATGTCTAGGCAAAGCAGAAACTTCTGGCTATACAGAAACCTTTGTATTTGGTACAATTCTGTATGAAAGACACTTTTTTGCATGAATCTGATCTTTTTTCTCCTTTGAAGACATGAATGAGACCATCACATATTCTTTCTAACCCATAGGTCCAGCATTCAGATCTATTTTTTTATGAAATTTAATTCTTCTTTGCTCTCCTTTGCTCTGGCACAAGAAGCACTCTTTCTGCTGTCAAAAACACGACAACAATGCCACAAAGATTCATGGCACTTGCAAGAGACAGCCCCATATGTATTGGGAGAAGAAAACTGATTTTTGTCACACTGCTTTGTGTATTGTGACATTTGTTAATTCCTTCTCTAACACTTTTAGACTGATCTCACAGCTTCTTTGAAAGACAGTGTTGTGAATGAGTATTTTAAGGTTTCTTAAAGAATCAGCACTGTAAGTATTGGCAAAAGCAGATTTAATAAAAAAGGGAAAGTGCAACACCTACTTACTGGATAGTTAAAGCACACACAGAAAAAGCAAACTAGAACAAAAAAAATCAATCCATCTAAACCCAAAATTAATCCAAAAATTATCTGCATGGAGGCTGGTGGGGAGTCTGTGTGGAGGAAAGGGTAAGGATAAAAAGGACTAAGGAAGGCCTTCCCGTTGAGCCACAAGGTTCAGAGTAGATCCCCTTGCTAAACTAAGCCCCAAACTTGACCAACAGTTTAGGTCTAAAAGTTCAAGAACCCTGAAACTTAACAGCACTTAGGCTATAGCTTAGTTTAAATAATTTAACAAAAGATTCATATGGAATTTACTACAGACGCAACAGTGATTCACTTACAGCCCTAAAGTACTTAGAAATCTAAAGTACTTAAGCATCTAAGACAGCAACATTCACAGTGCATTTGCATATTCACACACATACACAGACCTAAAGGAGGGGGTACAAGGTACATACCTGTGAAAGTTTCCTGAATGCAGGGAAGTGCTCGTGCCAGTTGCCTTTGCACCTTCTCAGCAGCTGAAGGGTTGAGCCTTGAGGAGTGGGGATCTCAGCCCAGGATCCATCCTTGTCATTCAGCCGTGGTCCCCCAGGTACATCCAGCCTGGGAGTTGTGTGGCTCAGAGGCCCCGGTCTCAGCCCACTGCGGTCCAGGAGAGCTTAGAGGGTCTCAAGTACCACTGCTTAGAGTCACAACAGACTTGGCTTTAGTCATTGTAATCTTCCACCCTGGCTGCAATTCTGCCCGGTAATTTTCTTTGATAGTTCAATAATAAAAATGTTGTTCCACTTGGGTTGTTATTCAGGCAAGAAAAATAAGTTCCCAAGGCTGTTAAAAACGGGGGCTCCTTAGCCCGCACAATTTCCTGGGAGCAGACAGTGTTTCTGATAGCTCAGAGGAGCTCAGCACGAGGACTGTTCATCGGGGCCAAGGCCTAATGAGCATTTCTGAGACCACAGTGCAGCCCAAGGGGGAGTGGGGGATGCACAGCCACCCAGACATTTTGCCATTTCTTGTAATCTCATAGTTAATAAATACCTACATGTTTCCTCTCAGGGGCTGGGCTAAAGAACAAATACCTAAAGCACAAATATGTTTCGTTTGGCTGCTTAACAGATGAAAAAGCTGTCCAGATAGTCAAACACAGTGAAGTGTTGCCAGCTACATGGTGAAGACATTTGTCAGGCCAGCAGCCAGACAGAGCCAGCCAGGAATCATGTGAGTTGAGTGATGGTGTTAGGAAGGTATGGAGGGTACAGAAATGAACTGTGGGCAGCATGGGAAGGTAAGGGATAGGTCTGTTGGAAATACAGGACACAGAAGGACTCCAGTGGGGTCTAGGAAAGGTGAGGTGGCTTGACCATTGCTATTATGAGTATTATAAGGAATGTAGTGGGACTCCAAGATCTTGCAGTAGAAGGTGTTGGATAGAAAGCTGGGGAAAAACTCCTTAGTTCTATGGTTCATAAAACAACTTTTTCTTTTTACAGTTCTATGCTAAGCAGGTGGGAGGTTGCTGAAGAATCCCAAATGCTCCTGCACCCTAAGGACTCTGGAGAGAGAAGCCCAGGCCAGTAACCAAGATGTGGGGCACAGCAATGAGTCTGGGGTCAGAACAGTGGGTAAAGGCACCCTGGCTCCATTGGGGGAGCATTTAAGCATATTTTTATCAGTGCTTCTGGAGGTGAAGAGGCAGTTCACCTGAATTCCCATCTTCTAACAGAGATTTCCTTGTTTGCTTCTAGCTCTGTGAAATGAGGAAACTCTGCCCTGTAACGGCAATAAGGAAGGTAAAGTTTGTTTTCTTGGTAGAGTGGAAGGAATCTGGTACAATTTAGTTGCTTATCAAGAGAATGCTGACAAAAGCCACTCCCACCCCTCCCAAGAAGGGACCACCTGGTAGAATTTTTGCCCTGGCATGTTTGTGTTGGATAAACTTCCACCAAGAGGCTTTGCTTTGTGCCTGATCCATGATGTTCAACAGTCCATTTGCTGATTTTTACTCAAGATAGATGGGCCATAAGGAACTGAATTCTACCAACAGATCAAAACCACCAAGAGATATCCCAAATGCTAGGCAACACGTTACCCTGAACCTTTGAGTGCTTTCCATTGCCATGGAATGTGCAGCACAGCTTCTGCCTGACTTGCAACAGCATGTTCCCAAGGAAAATTCCACTGAGAAATTCCCTGGAAAACAAACAAAAAGGCATTTTCTGAGAGACTTAGAACTTGGATTGTAGCTGCCTGGGTGGATGCTTAGCCCACAGGGGAAGGAGAGAGCCAGTGCCCTCACTGATGGGCACAGCCCTGCGGCACCTGGACAAGGTCAGCTCTGCTGACCAGATTCAGCCTCAGGCCCACCCCCAAACGAGCCCTAGCAAAGCTGCAGGTCCAAGGTGAAGCCAGAAGGCCAGCCAGCAAGTCCATGTGGGGATTAGCAAGGTATAAGGCTGGGCACACACAAAAACACAACATGGCTTGGCCGGGGATGGAGGGAGAACATAAATGTGGCTCGGAGCCAAGGCAGGGCTCCCAGCGAGGTGTCTCCCAGCTTGTTCTCACACCCTGGCTGTCTTCCCAGCACTGTGATCCCTGGTTACACAGCTGCACCCTTGCAGAGCTGACCTTGAGCAGAGAGAAACCTCAGAGGAGTAAAGAGCTTGCCAAATTAATGTTCTCAGAGCCATGACACTTGTCCTTAGACATCTGAATCTACAGGGAACGACTGCTGGGGGTATTTCAGTACGTAGAGATACAGTTGTATTACAAACCTCAAAGTTACCTAAACCGAACATCTCAAGAGGCAGCACCTCATTTCTGAACATCTCCTCCTACCTTAACTCTTTGCCTTCAGTTCTGTGTCCTGTTTTTCCATTACACACGAGAGGGACTGGTTATCTTGGGGCTCAAGTCCAGTTGAAGGAAGAGTAAAGTGCTGTAGAACAGGTATTTGAGCACCAAATTGCTCATGCCCTGCTAGATATGGGATCCTTCTTTCAGCAGCCCCACTTGGAGGCTTTTCCCCTGGTGGGGCCCTCGATTGTACTAATGGCTTTAGTGCACCATGCTTTCTGTGATGAAAAAGAAAGAAAAAAAAGGAGAGTGACCAGTAGGAAAAGACAGATCAGAACATACAAAAAAATTAGTTTATTAGCAAGGGAAACACTCATCTCAGTGTTAAAGGAGTAAATGCCAAAGGGGTCAAATGTCAGGCACAGCCCTGATTTGCAGCTCGGTTCCCCAGCTCTGAGACCAAAATTTGGGTTTTGTTTGGCTCTTCTCTCATTTGCCAACACCAAAAACACCTCTGTGGTACGGAGTCACACCAGTCTGATCCCTCAGGCTAAGCCTGGCATCTCTGCCATCCATGCAGAGCTGCTGTAAGGGTTGCTGAAACAGAACCTGAAATGGTTTGGGCCAGATAAGAATGGTGGTACAGACTCCTTCACATCCCTTGGATCTGCTGGGACTGCATTGTATTGGCATTTCTGAAGTAAAGCAGGTATGGTGTAAGGTGCTGTGTCCAACGACAGCTTTGGCTGCAATGTGCTTGTGGTTTTCAAAATAAACAGCTCCCTGGCCAAAACTAAGTGTCTGAAGGGATTGTCACTTCAGGTGCCAAGTTCTGTGTCCCTTATCAATAATACCCCTCTTGACTACTCTGAAGGTCCTGACCTTAGCCATTGTCTAAGCCACCATAGACCCTTCTGCCTGCTCAGTACTTATTTGGATAAATCCATGTTCAGCTTTGCAGCTTTTTGAGAGTCCCTTCCTGAGGAGCTCCAGCAGATCCAGATATCACCCAAGCAGGGAAACATTTTTGAGGATTAAAGACTGATCCTGGCCAAGCCAAATATCTTGGGCTGCATCTTCCAGACTTGTTTTCCTCCAATAGCCTTTCAGATCTCACTTCCAGAAATGACTGGAAAGCCTGTGGGATTGTGGCTCATTACAGAACAGATCTGGACAGAAAACTCTCACTGCACATCCCAAAAACCCCTCCAAGAGAGAAATAGGAACACAGGACAGGGCAATACCAAACAATCAGGTTAGCACATCCCGAAAATGCTATTTATGGATTAAAAAAGTCTGTGTGTTTATTAACCAAAGCACCTGGCCCTTTTCATAGTGCAACACAAAGGTGGTTCTTTCTGAATGGTTAGCACAGAAATTGATTAAAAATATCAACAGTGGACTGTGTACATGAAAATAAACCCCAGTTTTAGTTTACAGTGGGCATTCAGCAAACTCAGTTGACACTGAGCACATGTTTGACCTTCTCACTGGTCCCAGCTGAACAGAAAGGACAGAAATATTTACCTTCGATTTTCTCTCACTCCACTTTTGCTCCATCATAACCTCATTGGCATCAGTATAAATCCTTCATTGACAAGGGCAGGTGGAGAGAACGATTAGACCTGTGGACTGCAGGTACAACTCCTCCTCTGGGACTCTTCCTTCTCAAGTCCCACATCACTGAACATGCTGATCCTTACAGAAGGCCTGATGCATCACAGGCTCTTTCCCAGCCCAATTTTTGGAGTGTCCAATCTATCCAAGGAACTGGGCAATGGAGACTGAAGATAGCTGAGATTAGAGGTGGTTGACAGCTGGATTTTCCCTCCAGCTGAAATTCATCACATACAGGAAAACATAGATCCTGCTCTGGGACCCTAAATGAGAATCTCTAATAGGGTCTTTAAGAGAAGGAAATAGAGGAAAAATTTTCTGAAATACACAAAACCCTTTAATTATCTGATAAATTACACTAGGATTGAAACAGAGCCTTATCCAAGGGTGGGGATGATTTATGTCATCTTTTTCAGCTGATTTCTAGCACATGTAATCCAGCCAGTGTTTCATAGTTTTGTGGAGTCAGGCGTATTTTCACAACGCTTCATTTGTGACAAAGTAGCATTTCTTAGCTAAAAAAGGTCCATGAAGAAGACTCACAAGCTCCCGACACTGGCTTTTCTCCTTGTTCCCATCTGCACACAAGGCTGATCCAGAGCAAACCTTCTACCCTTGCCTGGGTCAGTTGCACATTTCCTGGATTTATTGTTTGCCCGCTATCCTTCCTGTTACGAAAAGGAAGCTGGCAAGATAAATTTATTGGGACTGGTCTGTACTTGAAAGCACTGTCCCTGTCCTAACCCCAGCGAGGAATGCAGAGGGTAAATTCTGTCCCCTGACACCCCTCAGGAGTCTCACGGGGGCGAGGCTGTGCAGGTGGCAGCAGGTGAAGGGGATGTGGATTAGGGGGACATTGACTGGATGTGGAATGTCCCCTGCTCTCTCTTCTTTCCCAGATCCCTCACACCGCGACTGGCTCAGCACACTGCAGGCTCAGCCCAGAGCCCCTTGCTGCTGTGGGTTTTAGTTCTGCCAAGGACCACACACCACTGCCAGCCCATGCTTATTCAACTGGGCAGCGCACACATGGCCACGATGTCCATTCCCATGGCCAAAAATCACGGTCGGGTGGGACAGTCATCACTCCCTGCTGCTTTCTGGGGAGGGCAGTTTTGTTTCCTCCTTCTGCTCCAAAGCTTCACAGTTGATCAGCTGCTCGACGTGGTGCACAGCTCAGCTTTTACATCAGTTCTGCTTAGAAATCCCCATTGATCCAGCTCAAAACATGGCAAATCTGACCAGCCTGAGCTGCGTGCTCCTGTTGGTTGCAGGTTGTTCGGTTCTGACTACAAAGGATGCCCGTAGGATGTCTCTGAGAGGCTTCAGATGAGCAAGCTCTGTTTGTCTTGTCTTGAGTAAACAGGTGATACTCTCTGATAAGCAGACAGGATAGAAGCAGGAAGGAAAACCTGAGGTATGGGTGTCCAGCAGCACTGCAGGCTGAGCAAGAAAATAAATCTTGCCCTTTTCTCTTTTCTGTGGTAGGGAGAGTAAGGGAAGCCTTTCATCCAGCCTGCTTGTTTTAAAGGGAAATGTTTCCAAGAATGGAATATTTACTTAATATTAAATGCAGTCTTTGCCAAGCATTGAAAATTACAGGCTTAGCTGTAGCTGTCTAGTGAGAGCCTGTCTGACTGCTTTTATGTTAGAACCACTGCAGAAATCCTGAGAGTTTTGTACCAGGCTCAAAATTTGCCAGGCAGCTTGAGCCACCCTTTCTAATTGGGAGAGCTAAGACATTGGGAGCACTAAGTTACCAAAAATATTCAAAGTCATTGGGAGACACAGCTCTTCCAAACAGCACAACCATCGCTCAGTGTTTCCTGGATTCCCAATTTTAAGATGAACTTTTAGCTGGCATAAGCCCCATCAGGACTGTGTGGCATGCTCCAGTCAAGCTGCCCTAGCAGATCATCACTGCTGTAATTGAGCCTGGCTGCTCTTGGTCCCTGTGTCCCCCTCCTTCCCTGGCACCCAGATGATGCCCTGCTGAAGCTGTGAGTTCAGCCCACAGAGCTGGCAGGAAAGCTCGTGGATGTTTCCTGAGCTGCTTTGTAGCCAGCGTGGTGGGATGAAGCAAAGTGGCAGATGGAGGCACTGGCTGAGATGCCACAGGTCAGGGACAAGAAAAGGATGTGGTTAAGAGTGTGAGGAGATGATCAGCTCCACTCAAACCCCCATGTGTCACGTAGAGGAGAGGAAATAAAGTCAAATGAACTCACCCACATGAATTTCCCTGTTTGAGTGGTTTCAGCAGAAAATTTGTATCCTCCCGTTTAAATATCATATTTAGAGCAGAATTTTGCCCAGTCCTACCAAGGAGTCCTTATTTTATTCAGACAGGCAAAATGTTTGCACAGATACTTCTCATGGGACCACAGGCACAACTCCAATGACTTTCTTTAGATGTGAAGGACGAATCCTTTTAAATCAGTTCATTCCTCCCTTTGGGAGCTGTGCAATTCCATTTTGCTCCCTGAGCAAATGAGAAAGCGTTCCATGCTGCCAACCCAGGGGACTGCTTTGTACTGCAAATGAGTTTTCCTTCAAGAAGGACCCTCTAACTCCTCGTGCACATGGGAAGTACTGAGGGAATTAATGAACATCTCATTCGTGCCAGTCTCTGAGTGGTGCTTGCTCCCTGCTATCCACGTGCCCTGTGCTATCTGCAGTGACCTAGCAGCAGCTCTGGCCCTGCCTCCAGGTCTCATCCTGCTCCTAGGAAGCTGCATGCAGCTCTTCCGTTCCAAATGTGAGCAGAAAATGGAGTTTTCCCTGTGCGGCAAGTCCAGGAGCACCTTCAGGGACAGAGGGACCCCGGGGACAGACAAGGTGCCCGTGGGAGTCACGGAGCTGATTTGTGTTTATGCAGCAGCACAGCTGTGCAGGGGCTCTTGTTTTCAGGGAGCAAAGTTCTCATTAATTTCATGAGCACAGCTCTCGGCATGCAAGAGCTAAAATTCCCTGTGCACTCACAGGGAGGGTGAGTTCCCAAGGCTTTAGGGCAGCCAGCAGTTAATAGGATTTAATAAGTATCCACCAGAGGTGGGCTCAGATGGAGTGGATCACTAGGAACCCACCCATTTTGCCTCATCCCAGCCAGAAACATGGGAGAAGGAAACCAAACTGGGCACTGGTGCGCTGGCAAAGGATGAATCAGTTGATTTAACAAACAGTGGGTTTTCAAAGGAAGAAAAGGAAAATGTTAACAGGAAGATAATGAGTTACACAGGATACCTAATCACTTCTGCAAAGCTTGATCTTAACTGGTGACTGTCCTTATCTCGGTGTCTCCAGAGAGGCAACTGTGAGATCAAAAGCTCGAAGTGAGAAGGTGGGCTTCTAGTGTGATGAGCTGCACAGGTCTCTGAGGACTCACACAGCGTGCAGGGGCTGGAGGGCATGAGCTGCAGCCGAGGGAAGGACAGATGCAGCACAGCCAAAACCTGCAGCCTCCTCCCACAGAGGGGTGTGTGGGGAAGGCAACCCCTGCGAGCAGTCCCACATCAGTCCTCCATCAGCAAGGGGCAGTTCTGCCTCTGCTGCCCACCCTGACTCTGGAGCCGGCAGCCAGAGATGGGCTTGGTCCAGTGTGTTTGTTCCAGCTTGCTTAAAGTGATTCTTGGTATTTATGGCTGATGCAGAGCCAAAAATACGTCGAACACCCAGTCAGCTGGCTTTTCTCTGGGCTACACAAATCAAATCAGCCCTTAATTGAATTCCCCTCTGTTGAGGCAAACTGGAGCTTGAGCACTGGGATTTCCTTGGATTGTTCCCTTTGGTGAAGCTCTCATCCAGTTTCACTCATGAGCCTGGCACTTCTTAATGACCTCACATAAAGCTGTATGCAAATCCACATGATCTGGGGCTGCTCTCAGCTGGCAGGAGTGAGGATGAGCATCAAGCCATAAATGTGGTGTGTTCAGGTGCCAACACCAGTGCCAAAGGCAGCACGCTGCTCTCCTGTGCCAGCAGCTACAGTGCATGTGAGGCTTGGTGGATTAGACTGCTCTTTCCACAGTTCCATCCTGCTTGCACTCTTTGCAATAAAATCTAAATTGCCCTGTGAATAAACTGCAGGACAAGGAGCTCCACAAGCCATATGGAAGCTCCTGCTCCACCAGAAGCTCTGTGTTCCCTGGGGGGGCTGCCCTCCTGCACCTGTGGCTGGTGGGGAGCACCCTGGCCCTCATTTCTCCCCTGCCAAAATGGCTGTGCAGGTTCGGTGCAGTTTTGGTGCGGTTTTGGTGCAGGTCTGAAGATAGTGGCCAGGTTCAGTCAAGAGTCCAAGTCCTCAGGCAAGCTGAGGTGATGACGCAGGTCTGATGTCAAGCTGCAAAGTCAGCTTGCAGGGCAGGGTCGGGGTCAGGGTCAGGGTCAGGGTCAGGGTCAGGGTCAGGGTGAGGGTCAAGGTCAGGGTCAGGGTCAGGGTCAGGGTGAGGGTCAAGGTCAGGGTCAGGGTCAGGGTAATCAGGCTTAGAAACAGCCTGGTGGTCACCAGACAGACCAGAGACTCTTTAAGGTTGAAAAAGACCTCTAAGATCACTAAGTCCAGCCATTAACTCAGCACTGCCAAGACCTAAGCACCACATCCTCATGCCTTTTGATAATTTCCAGGGATTCAGATTCCACCACTTCCCTGGGCAGCCTGTTCCAGTGCCTGACCACCCTTTCCCTGCAGAATTTTTTTCCTGATGTTCATCTAAACCTCCCTTGGCATAACTTGAAGCTGTTTCCTCTTATCCTATTGGACACCCATATGTGTGAGGCAGGTCCGAATAATGGGATCAGCTCTCAGTTGTGCCATCTCCAGTCTGACCCCAAGCCCTGGGAGCCAAACCACTAAAGTGAGTGAGCAGAGGATGCTGCCAGCACCTAATTTCCAGGCAGCATCCCGCCATCCCCACGACCAGACCATGGGCACCCTTCTCTCAGTCATCTTCCTCCCAAGCTGGAGGAGGTGGTTTTAGACAAGATCTTTCACATCTTTTCACAGTATGTGGTCATTCACCTCATATTCCTCCCCCTAAGTCACTCCAAGCCCCATAGGAACATTGTGCCCTTTCCCCCTTCTCTGAGAGTGACAAGAAGGAGCCGACCTTCTGTGTCACAGCTTTCTGTGGTGATGAAGGACCACTTCTGGCCATTTCACCTGCCTTGGCTGCTCCCCATTTTGGGGCCAGCCTGCCACCTCGTGTTCAAAGCTGGGGATTTTCAGAGTGGTTTTGCTCGGGGCATTGAAAACGCCTCAGGCATTACTTGATTGGTTTGTATTTAGGACTCCTAAATCTCAGAAGAAATTAAGAAAACCTTGAGAAGCTTTGCTCTGTGGGAGAATCAGGGTGCAACAGCAACCAACCCAGTGTCCCCAGTCCTGGCTTTGGTGGCACAGCTGATTTCGGGTGGGTTCTTGTCTCGTGTTTCACTGCCCAAGCAAGGGCGAGCACCTCCTGTATCCCCAGCACCTGTTTTAGACTGTCCCTCCTACAGTGCAGGATTTGGGCCCATTCTTGTGGCATTCCCTGCAACTGGATGTGATCTTTCTTGCCTTGAGCCTGGCCCATGATTTGCAGCACCCATGCAAAAAAAGCCCGTGGAAGCTCTGTTGCTTTGTTTTACTGAAGCTCTCTAGCGTTATTGAGGCACTTATGGGCATCAGCGACAGAGATATGAGCTCCAGGTTCCACTTGTGGGGCATCAGTAGCCATCAAGTGGTGGTTGGAGGCCAGGGCAGTTGCTCAGGGTACCTTGCACAGCCCTAAATACCTCTGTGAGCCAAGGACTCCAGGTCCTCACACACCTCAGGGGCTTCATCTCAAACTGGATCCTGCTTGCCTTCCACTTGGCTCCTTTTACATCCATCACTCTTAATAAGCATTAAGTGTTCATTAGAAAGGATAGATGTTTACAAGGTGTAAAATTTTTTCCAGATTATTTTTTAGTTTTCCTAAATACTCCTGAGAGTGTGACAAATCCTCATAAATCCTATTAGTGGTTAATGAACCCAGAGGGACATGTGCCATCATCTTGTTGCGCTCTGCTGTAGCTTTCTGTAGAGATTCTCTTTTATTGCTCCCATCTTTCATAGTTCCTTTCATATTTCTCTTTTCTTCACCATCATCCTTTCTACCCTTGGTATGCCATTTTCCTCCTGTCCCTGTTCTTTCTCAAGCAGTGGGATGTGCCATATATGCCCCACTTATGGGACAGGCACACAGCACGCACAAGATTTAGAGACGCTCTGCAAGGTGGCAGGTATGGGTGAAATATTCACAAAAAAATCTCATTTGCCCAACTGTATTGACTTTTGCAGCTCCCAGCCAAGGGGTGGTGGCAGCTGGGGTAGCTGGAGGAGGCAGAGGACTTGGAACTAGATGATTTTATGGTCCCTTCTGACTCAAACCATTCTATAATTCCATGATCCCAGGAAGGCAGCAGTCTTCACTCAGTTTTTACAGTGGATATGTAGGGACAGCTGTAATACAGTGATAGGTCAGAGACAGCTTAGAAATAGAGAAAAAATATCATTTTGTCCTCCTGGTTTTAGTTATAATTTCTCACACAGACCTGATTCCTCTTCTCCTTGCACAGGCAGACGACTTCCCAGCTGAGAGTGGCTGGACACGTGTTTGATTACAGTTATCACTCACAGATACACACATGACTACCCAGTGGGTGATGACTCAACCAGGCACTACACAGTGCTCAGCATGACCGTGCCAAAAGTCCGTTTCTGGGGCTAGGTGGAGGCACCAGCTGCTTCCTGAAATCTGTTGGACATCACGTGTCCTGTCTGTGTCTGGTGTAATGCTCAGATGTCACGCTGAGATGGTGCAATTCTGCCTCGTGAATCACCCCGGGCTGAGCCAGGCAGAGTTGTGCTGCTGTGTCTGAAGAGAGCTGCCCTTTCCTTCTCCTGCTCTGGGCCAGCTGGGAATTAGCCTGCAGGATCAGCTGTCTGTGTGTGCTGATTGGAACCCAAGGAGAGCTTGATGGTGATGATTTTTCCCCATTAGCGGCAGGCTGTGAGCGCAGTCTGGCAGAGTGGCACCCATTGAATTCTGCCCGGGTATTGAAGAGCCTCTTGGCAGCTCAGCTGGAGGATGACTTATGGGTTTGTTTACTTTCTGGGTCTCCAACTCATGTTCAGAGCAGGCCGGGCTGAGTCAAATGTTCACATTTTGCTAATATGGCGTGTGCACACCAGGCATGAGGAAACATGCGGGAGCTGCAGAGACCCAGCATTGTGTGTGCACTCATTTGGTTCCTTGCTCCTGAACACCAGTGCTGCTCAAGGCATGAGGTAAGGCCAAGGCAGACCCTACTGTTGGCTCAAGCCTTGGCTGCTGACCTGCTTATCCAAGTGCAAAATGATGTGTAAGATGATTAAATCATCTTCCAAAGAAGGTCTGGAATCCCAGCTTTTCCAGTAAACAACCAGGTAACTGTTTACTGGAACAATGTGAACCCTGGCCAAGAAATTGTGCAGAGTGCTAAAAACATTGAAAATGACCCCATATGTCCTCACAGCAGCAAGTCCTTTAATAAAACGAAGAACAAGCACAAGGCAAATTTCTAATTACTTTCACAAGCATTAAAAATAAGGTTTTGCCTGGTCACGGCTGTGTGATCTTACAGTGGAATTGCTATTTGGTACTGACTTGCTCCTGCATCTTTATTGCTTATTTAAAATGTGCCACTACTTGGACTGGAGTTTTGTAATAGCAGCACTTTAGCCATCCACGCCTCTTGCCTTGGAAAACATCACATTAAAACTTGCTCAGCTGTACAAATCCCAGCCCTGCAGACAGAATACAAAACATCGCTGGCGCCTTCCTGGGCTCCCTGCAAAGCGCTGGCAAAGCCGACCCCACATCTGCAGCAGTGATCACACCCCTGTGACCGTCCCCTCAACTGTCCCCTCTCACCACACACTGTGATTGTGCCCTCCTGGCTTCTGCTTCAGTGTGACAACCTCAGCACACACTAGAAATGCCCCAGCACTGGAATGCATCTACCTCTACTCCTCCACCAAAGTGTGTTTACCTCTCTTCTAGAGGACAGTTCTAAGTTATTAAGCATTTTCCTGCCTCCAGGAGCTGGGAATGGTGTTTGTGGTATGAGGAGGTGCTGGGCTGTGCAGGTAGCGCAATAAACTGATGTTGTCCTGCTTTTGATGGTGTCTGTGGCACCCAGAACAGTTGGGGGTTTTGTGACAAGTGTCTCCTGTCCCAGCTTTGTCCCACTGCTGTGTCTTGACATGTCCCTCTCTTTTGCTAAAATCTAACTTGGTTCATTGACTCAAGAAAATAGCCTTGAAAATAGGGGGGAATGTCTTCTCTCAGCTCACTCTCACAACCAGTGCCACACCCAGGGAGCCAACCTGCCAAAATTGCCCTCAAAATCCCTAAGATGGGAATCAGGATGGAACAACCCCAACAGTGCACAGTAGGATATGATCTTGTTTTTTTATTGAGACTGAGGGAGTTGCAAGTGATCTTTTTTCTTGTTGTGTGAATGTTTTCTTGTTGTATGAATGAACATTTCCTTGTAGAATGCTTTTTTTTCCCAAGTTCAGACCTATCCAAGGGTGAGAAGAGTTTCTCTTGGAGATGGAAGGGCATCTGCTCAAGTCCTGTAGGAACACCCAGAGTGCTGAACTCTTGGCTGTGTGGGTTCAGGTGCTGAGGGACCAAGAAACATCAAAGCCTGTTGAGCCAAGCCCTGCAGAGGCTTGCTGGTGTTGGCCCCAGGGAACCATGGTGGCTGGTGTGGCCCTGAACAGTGTTGAGCCATTGGCCCAGAGCAGCCTGTGGGTGACTGAGTGATCTGTGGACCTTGTACTGGCAGCAGTGCAGAGCCTCCACCGGCTCAGAAATGGGAAGTCAAATCAGTCCCATGGAGAAGTTAATTGCCAACCCAACCCTGGTGTGTAGGACTGGACAGCTGGCACTGGATAAACCTTTATGACTTTTGTGGGTCAAGGACCAAGAATGTGGAAAATCCCATCTAAGTTTTCCTTATGATCCCACTCCCATCTGGACTTGGTTTTCCCCCAGTCTTTGGTTTTCCCCTTGGAAAAGGCATGTGCCTTTCCCTTCAGCAGCCCTGTGGGATGGAGCTGACCCCATGCAGAAGAGTTCAGTGCTGCTGAGGTGGAGGTGGGCACCTCGCTGAGACTGGGAATTTGGCGGGGCAGGGTAAGAGGATGCTGCTTCATGGCGCTGCACACCTTCTCTCCCACCCGCGGGTGGTGGTGTAGAACTGCGACATATTGGTGGAATATGGGAACTTTCTGAGCTCTTGGGGTGTACAGATCACAGGTGGGCATTTCCTTACAGATGAATGGGCAGTATATGTAGGGAGCAAAGGGCAAAGGCTTCTGAGGCTGAGGAAATCTGATAATCCTTGGTGCCACTCACATCTGTTACACGCTTTGTGTTGTAGAATTATAGAATGGTTTAGGTTGGAAGATTGGAAGGGACACTTAAAGGTGTTTTGTCCAATGAGCAGGAACATCTTCAGCTGCATCAGTTTGCTCAGGACTCTGTCCAACCTGGCCTTGAACAGCTCCAGGGATGGGGCATCCACAACTTTTCTGGGCAACCTGTGCCAGTGATCCACCATAATAATTGTAAAACACTTCTATCTAATTTAAATCAATCCTCCCTCAGTTTGAAACTATCACTCTGTGTCCTATTGCAACACACCCAGCTAAAAAGTTTGTCCCCAGCTAAACAGTTTGTCCTTCAATTGTGTTGTATACAAAAAGATCCTGTCCAAAAATATATTTAGGAGCATCATTCCTGTATAGGCTCCTAACATGTGCCAGCACCCATGGGAGTTGCTGTCTCTGGTAGGATCTAGGTGCTAGGTATTGTTTACACATCTGGCTTCCAGCTGTTGTTTTGGCAGATGTGCAGGGACCTGGGCTGGCTGGAAGAAAGCAAGCACAAAATACAGGGTGTCCTCCACAGGAACAGAGCTGGGAGAGGATGTTCTGTGTCTCCACCTCCAGCTCACTGAATCACGTCAGCTGTGCCTGGACAACAGCCTCCATCGGGCACGCTCCTGGCACGGTGCCTCCATGCCCAGCCCTCTCTGTGCTCTCCTGAGAATCATGAGGCTCAGCTGTGTGCAGCTTGACAGAGGATATAAAGAGGCTGACAAGAAAAATCCATGGGAACACGAGGAACTCACAGGCTATCACAGTCTTCAGGGAACTGGGGTGAAGTCATGGCAGAAAGACACAGGGAAGTAAAGTCAGACGGATATGTATACACTGCTAAACCAAGCCTAGTGCAAAACAAGCCTGAGCTTATTGTGTTTTCAGTGTCACCTTTTTCCACCTTCCAGAGTCTAAAGGGAGCTTATGAAAAAGTAGGAGAATGACTTTTCACAGGGGCAGATAGTGATAGGACAAGGGGGAATGGTTTTAAACAAAAAAAGATGAGAAATTTAGATTAGTTATTAAGAAGAAATTCTTCACTGTGAGGGTGGTGAGGCCCTGGCACAAGCTGCCCAGAGAAGCTGGGGGTGCCCCATCCCTGGAAGTGTCCAAGGCCAGTCTGGATGGGGCTTGGAGCAACCTGGGGTAGTGGAAGGTGTCGCTGCCCATGGCAGGGAGGATGGATCAAGACGATCTTTAAGGTCCTTTCCAACCAAATCATTCTGGAATTCTGTGATTGCCATGAGTCTGTGTCCAGCTTTTCAGTACAAGCACTTTGGCACTCACCAGGTCTTTGCACATTTATTCTCATGGAGGCTGCACTTCTGCAAATGTTAAGGTTTGAGCCTTTTTTTTTTTTTTAAATTTTGCATTTGCTTTCCTAATGTCAGCCTCCAGAGGGCGAAAACCCCTCTGAAAGACCCTGGGAATCGCTCCAGCCAAGCTGGAGGTGATCCGTTGGAAAAACGCAGCAGAAAGCCCCGTCATAAGGAATTCCGCCCCCAAAACCGTGCAATTTGTGACTCATTTCTGTGATGACATCTCCGGCTCCCAAGCCTGACCACTGCTGGGAAGGCCAGGGCGGTGGACAGGGTGAGGGAAGGGGAGCATAAATTCCTGAGTGGGGGCTTCCTGGAAAGCTTTAGCGATAATGAAACTGTGCCTTCCATCAGGTGGGAAGTTTTTTGGTGGTTTGTCCCAGGAGCTGCTTCACAAGCCAGAAACCCCGGGCGGTGCAGGAAAGTCCTAATGCTGGTGATGCAGAAGTTATTTACAATATCCTTGCAAAGGGCTGTAGGGGAAAAAAAGGGGGTCTGCCGCTTGCCGGCTTAGGAAGGTGTACAAAATCCTGCCAGATCAGCACATCCTGGTGCTCTAACCCTAACCCAGAGGTCCAAGTCATTGAGAAATATGTCCCAGGACAGCCGGTATTAAAGAAAGGGTGGGATGCTTGTAAAACAGCACACACATTGCTGCTTGTTGAAGACACCCAATTCCTGGAAGTGCTGAGCGCCTGCTCTGAAAAAAACCCCAACCCAGGTATTTTGTGTATGTCTATAGAGAAACTGGAAAAAATAAGAACTGGAGGGAATATTACAGTCATGGTCAGAGAGATTATTGTCATAATAAAAGGGTTTTTAGAGGGTGTGGAGATAAGATGGAATGAGATAAGACAGAATGGAGATAAGATGGAGTGAGTTTGGGAGTGGAAAGGAAATGGTGCTGAAGAAGGCGACCAAAGCAGACATAGGAATGCTGGGGCCCTCGGGGTATGGAATAATTCAGTGTATACATACACACACATCAGCTATACCACTAATAAACCTGCTCTAAATAGTATAATTCAATTCTGGAGTATATTTATGGTGAGATGGGAGGTCACAAGCCACAGGCTTGCCCCAGGCATGCTGCTGGGCTACGGGAGGATGTTGCTGTCAGCAGCAGGGACCCAGCACCGCTGCATCCATCCTGGCACCGTCACTGAAACAGGCTGAGTAATTAAATCATTTACTGCTACATTTCTGTCAGATCTCATTACACAGCACCTGAGTTATTTTTCCGGTTGAGTGATGGCCTGGATCCTACCATGGTGATGCTAAATATCTCATCCCTGATGAAAACCATGGCAATAGCCTCAGAGGGGATATTTGGTCAGGGATGGCATTTTCTTCTGCAGCAATAATGCTGTCAGGATATAATCCTGATGTGGAAGTGGTCCTGCCTCATCCATCATCACAGCTCACCATGGGCAGAGGGGGAGAAATTTGAAGAAGGGATGCAGGGAAGGTCAAACACGAGAAGGTCAAGGCTTCTTGTCCTTGAAAAGAGGTGAGTGGAAACATGGTGAGGCTTATGGAACTGGGAGAGGACAGGCTGTTCAGTGCTCCAGCCAATGACAAATAAAAATAAATAAATAGATGGATTAGGGCATCAGCTGACGTTGCCAGGCTCAAAACAGAAAAATCAGCCAGGGTTTGGTACAAGGTCGGGCAGAGAAGATTTGGATGGCAAAGGCTTGTCCTGCTTTCTCCAGAGGACCCTGGGTGGTCACAGGAGAGAAACCCATGGAGGGTGACCCAGCACCCAGAGAGCCCAGGAGCTGCAGGTTCTCCCCAAGCCACAAACTGCCTGAGACTTGAGGGTTTGCAGAGGAAATGACATCATCTGTGGTTATGCCTTTCCCAGAAATCTGCTTCTGGAGCCAGGGACAGGACCATGGGGGACTGGAACATGGTGCAGCTTGATACATCCACCCTGTCCCATTCTTACAACCCTTAGACTGATGTAAAGCAGCTGCAGCAGACACAGCCCTGGCAGAGCCTTGGCTGATGAGAAAAATCCATAGGAATTTTTAGGAAATCCGTAGGAATTAATAGGAAATCCAATAGTACAGCTCACTTCAGCTGCACTATTTCTCACCTGGATTCTGTAGCACAGGTGTGGGAAGCTTGTGCCAACACAGATGCTGTCCTGATGCCAGTGCAGTTAGAGAAGCAGCTGGAAACTGATTCCCCATGTTCATCCATCTGTGATATTCCAAGCTCAGGGGTCTTCTCTCTGCCTCAGCTGCCTCTTGTATCCAGCAAAACCTGAACGGGTATTTTTTGCACAGTCCAATGTTAACAGCACAGATGGAGCAACTATACTGGAATATGCATGGCTTTTAGTCAAAAGGAATAAATTATAATGGACACAGATGCCATTTTCTATGGCTAGGATTGGCATAAATATCTATTACAAAAAAAAAAAATAAACAAACCCAAAAAAACTCCTTTTCCCCTTGTCTGCTTTCCCATCTGAAATAATCAACCTGGCCAAAAGCTTGTGCAGATCTGGCTTGGGCTCACAACAGGGTTTTTAAGAGCTCCACCTTTCAGTTTTAATTTCCATATATCTGACATCGGAGGGGCTAAACATGAGCACAGCAAAGCTTATGTGTTTTTTTCATTGCCACTTTTTGGAACATTACTGTGTTTTGAAGTGGTTTGTGCTGAAGAAGTGTCAAATACAGGAAGCACAAACAAGGCTGTTGTCAGTGTAAACCCACCTTCACTGCATTTCCCAGACATTTTCCCTATGTTCTGCATTTTGTGTCAATGTTCAACACGCTCCTTTAATTTGCTTTTCCTTCTTTAGTTTTTCTCAGAAAAAAATAAACCAGACAAGGTTTGAAGGCAAAGAACAGGCCGAGTGCTTCAGAGAGCTTTTCTAGCGATGCTTGTCAGGTCCCTCATCTGGAGCTGCTCGGCTTGACAGCCTGTGAACTCTCATTTCTTTAACCAAAGCCCTGAAAACACGATATTCTGCTTAAATTACCCTAACCCTTTAAACTACTCTAACCCTTTATAGCTGTTTAAGCTGCTTAAGAGTCAGCTACAGTTCAGATCAATTCAGATGCTGAAGCGTGGCGGAGTAGCCGAATGCTATAAACTCTCCTGGCTTTGAAATGATCTCGAAATTGAAAATTGTTCAACTGGTAGTATTTAAATATTCATTGCTCTAAATCTAAGAAAATTTGCTTTTAAATAGGATTGAATTATGAGCCTCAAAGAGATTTGCAGCACAAAGCCCCATTTGCAGAGAGCCTGAGTAGCAGTTTTCAAGTTATTAACTTGTGCAGTTAGGAAATTCCTCTTTAAGTGGCATCTTTAACAAATGCTTCATGAAATTTCCTTCAACGATCAAAAAATACGGATGCAATTAATTTGCTGTGAGTTTTAAACCTCACTGGCATAAATGAAATGAGCTGTATTTTATCTCCCTGGCTCCCAAGCTGAGTGCAAAACCTGCCAGTGACATAAAATCAGTACTGCTTGATGGTTTTATGCTCGTTTCCTCAGATTCATTAGACCGGTTGGGGGTTTGTGCCGTTGCACACGTGGACAGGCACAAACCCAAACCTGTCACTGGGGTGAGATGGAATGAGCCCAGTCCCAGGCACGGGGCGAGTTGTTTTGAAGTTCCAAGGACCATGAGGGCCACCTTTTGAAACTGCAGCAGCCCGGGCAGTTGTGTGCATCAATAACAGAGCCCATGGGTCGGTGACAGTTTTTGGCCCTTCGTCTTAAGGGTCAGGGGAGGTGACACCAGCCTGCACGAGGAGCAGATGCCTCCATGTACAACATGATGAGATGTGCTTGTGGCCAAGTGTTTTTCCAGCTAAAAGAACAGGATGTGATTTTCCTGGCGGAACCAGGGCAAGACCTTGTTGAGTCACCTCTCTGGCCTCTGCCTGACTGTGGAAGCGAGTTAAATATCAAACTCTACAGCAGAACCCATTAACCAGCTCCATCACTGCCAGGAGCCACTGGGAAGCTCCTTTGAAATGCCCACCAAAACCCCGTGGGGAGGATGCTGGGGAGCTCCATGCTCACTGCAGCAATGGGGATGGATGGCCTCCGAGCCACCACGTGTCCCTCACGGGGCTTGATGGGACTCCCCCTGCACCCAGCTGACAGCGGGTGCAGGTTCCTGGAATGGAACTTGAGCACCTACATCCCACAAGGAGATCCTGCAAGCGCCACTCAGCCCTTTCAGAGATCACAAAATCATGGAATGGTTTGGGTTTGGAAGGGACATTTAAAGGTCATCTAGTCCAACCCCCTGCCATGAGCAGGATCCTCAATGAGACCAGATTGCTCAAAGTCCCACTCAACGTGGCCTTGAGTGTTTTCCAGGGATGAGGCATCCACCACCTCTCTGGGCAACCTGTTCCAGTGTTTAACCACCCTCATTGTAAAAAGAGGATGGTCTAAATCTGCCCCCTTTCAGTTTAAACCATTACCCTTTGTTCTATGACAACAGGACCTTGCAAAAAAGACCACTTAACCTTCCCAGACTCCAGCCTGGAACTGGTGCCCAGGCTGGTACCAGTCATGGCAGTATTGGGCATGTGTTGGGACACAGGGACCATCCCTGGCCTTTAATGAGGAATTTCAGGTGCTTTAGGGTGCTGGTCGTGGAGGTTTTCTAGAGGGTGAGAATGGGGAGCCTGTGGGGCAACTTTAATGTGGTAACATCAGCTTGTCAGAGGCTCCAAAAACCAAGAAGTGCATGGAAATAGCTGCTTACTGTGGTCAAAATACGCATGTATTTTTATCTTCAGGAAAGGTCTCCTCTGGAAGGAAGCAGCTGCACATTTAGAGATGGCAGGTGTAAGATGCCAGCATTTAAGTGGTAAAAAGTACACCTTGTGCTTTTTAACCAGGCCTGGGGAAAAATGTGAAGGAATGACGCAGACAGTGGGTGCTGTAAACCTTAATGTCACACTGTCACCACCTCCCTCCCTCCTGCTGGAGCTGCCAGTGGGGAGCATCAGGCCTTCCTCTGAAAACCACCTGAAGTTTATTGCTCCAGCAATAAAGGCTGGACTGTGAGCCCAAACATCACCCTTGGAGAAGCAGGGTGTAAATCCATGCGCTGATCACGGGACCAACACTGTGGTGGGGCAGCTCTTGGTGGCACCCTGCTGTCACCTCCAGCCTGGTCTGGGAGGGCCCAGCAGCTCTCGTGCCTCTTTCAGCCTCTTCTAAGAGAGGTTAATTGCGCTGTGCTTGCTTGAGCCCCGGCTCTATAATTAACAGTGCTGTATCAGCAGGTGCTGACGCCGCAGCAATGATCATGCAGCTCATGTTCCAGGAGTTGCTGGGACTCCAGACAAAGGAGGGGTTATTTCAGGTGATTTGCCTGTCATGGAGTTTCCCTGGGTCTGTCCATCCCCTCTGAGTGCAGGTTTGCCATATAATGGCAGTGGTGCATTTTTTATGGCAACTAACCAATTAGTCTGATTGGGAAACACTCCTAGAGTTTGAAACACTCCTGTGGGTTTTGCATGGAGACCCCAGTGGGTGACACTTGAGAAGGGAGAGGGGACCTGGCCTGGGGACCCAACCCCAGGGCAGCAGTGAATACAGACTCACAGAAATTCTTAGGGCTGGAAAGGACCTCTGGGGATCACCCAGTCCAACCCTTGCCCTGCCAAAGCAGGGTCACCTGCAGGAAGATGACACAGGAGTGTGTCCAGGCGGGTTTGCAATGCATCCAGAGAGGGAGATGCCACGACCTCCCTGGGCAGCTCCGGGGCAGTGTCAGAGGTGTTAACCCCAAAGGGAGAGCTTGCTGCCTTAGGGAAGATGTTTCCACCTCTACAAACACCCAAACCCCAAACTGAAGTGCCGAGTCCCCTGTGACTCTTGTACACTAGGACAAACATGCCAAAACCAGTGAAGGTGAGAGGTCTTTTAGGATGCGCACCAGGTGCCGTATCACTGTATCACTGCCCCTTCCACTGATACACACCTGTTCATTAAAAATCTGACATGCCACCCTAGTTTGGTTCCTCCAGAGGGGTCTGGAATGGGACAATGCACATGTGGGTCAGGGTGTCAGGCTCAGTCCAAGACCCACACGGCCATCCGTGGCAGCAAAGCACTGCTGGCACCATTCATCCACAGGGATTGTGTGCAGGAATGCAGGAAAACAGCCCCCTCTGGCCCTTCCCACCCCACATCCTTCCACAGCGAGGTGCTCAGGGATGCAGCTAAGGGACACAGAGCAGGGGAAAGCTGAGAAGACAAAGGGAGTGGGAAACAACAGTAATGACTTGGGGGTTTTTCAGTATGAGGGGCAGAAAGCCCAGGTTACTTTTATTTTTTATATCAAAAGACCTTTTTTTAAACCCCAGCATGGAATTGCTCAAGTGTCCTAGGGGCTTCTTCCACAGCACATGCCCATGCTTATGAGTTCAAAGATTGCCAGGGGCCTGCCAGAATTTGGTCCGTGCTGGACCAGCTTTTATTTCCCTGCCAGATCCAGAAAATCTCGTTGATTCGAGTCTTTGGCATTTCATCCCTCACGCTCATGGCACAACCGAGGAGCTGCATTTACTGAGCAAGTGTCACCCCCAATTTGTGTCACCGCAGGAGGGAGAAGAGCCAGGGCTATTACGTATTTATTATATTAATGTTCTATTTCTAGGCTAACAGCAAGACCAAGGGGTTTTTGCAGCAGCCTGTGCACTTTATACCAGGCAACAAATCCTGATTCAGCCTGTTACATAAATTATTTATCACAATCACAGAAAGTTAGAGGAGGGGAAGACTGGATTAGTCCAGACAAGGTGGTGGATGGAAGCACAGGGAAAGCAAACCCACGGTAAGGAAGGCTCCTGATTTCAAAAGGGCAAAGCTCAGAAACTCAGCATCACCAGAGCCTGGCTGCAAATGCCACAATTGTGAGGACAATCAGGACCTTCTCAACCTGGAGAAGGGAAGGCTCCAGGGAAACCTCACTGTGACCTTTTGTATTTAAAGGGGAGTTTATAAAAAAGAGAGAGAGTGACTTTTTACACGGGCAAATAGTGATAGGACAAAGGGGGATGGTTTTAAACTGAGAGTGGAGAGATTTAGATTAGTGATTAGAAAGAAATTCTTTGCTAAGAAGGTGGTGAGGTACTGACAGCCACAGAGTGGCTGCCCCGTCTCTGGAATTGTTCAAGGCCAGGTTGGACAAGATGGTCTAGTGGAAACTGTCCCTGCCCATGGCAGGGGGTTGGGACAAGAGGAGCTTTAATGTCCCTTCCAACCGAAACCATCCTGTGATTTTCTGATTCTGTAAGATCCAAGGTTAGTTCAGGGGTGGATGTTATTTCAGCTTTTATCACTGACGTGTGCTGATGGCACGTGGCCATCTCCATGCCTTGGGTGTACCAAGGAGGACCAAGGTGCAGAGCAGCAGCAGAGTGGGAACCTCTTAAATGCCCAGGCATGACACAAAATCCTGAAAAAACATTACTTGAGCCCAGGGAAAAAAAGAAGAAAAAAAAAAAGAAAAAAAAAAAAGGAAGCTAGGGAATGGGATCATAGTCTTCAAATACCTCCAGGAAGGAGCAAAGGGGCAGCCAGGGGAGGATAAATATCAGGCAGGGAAAACATTTAGTTTAGCTAAAAGACCATATTGACACTTAAGTAAAACAGGATTATCTGTCTACAGATACATTTAATTAGAAGAAACTTCCTATGTATTAGAGCAGAAGAAAGCAGAGATGAGAGGGAAAAAAAAAGGAAAAAAAAAAGAAAAAGCAAAGTAATCTTTAAGTTCAAATGTCATTGTAAAAAAGGAAATGTTGTAAGATGGCAACAGCAGGGGTGAGGGAAAGGGTTGATGTCCCATTCTTGCACATTCTTAGGGGATCTGACTGCATGTGGGCTGGTTAATTCATCTTTACTGTCCAGACTGTTGAATATTTTGGATGGTTCCCATGCCTGATTTCAGCTCAGGCCAACTCACAGGCTGCCATTCTGCTTGCAGGGCTCACCCAGGGGCCAGAGGGCAGGTGGGTGTTCCCTCCCCACAGGAGAATTTGGAGGTGCCACCTGTCCTGGAAGCTGGCAGAGCATCAGCACATCCTGTTCCCATCATTGCCAATCCCTGCTCCACCATCCTCCTGCCACAGAAATGATGGCCAGATGCAGGGGAATGTCCTTGGGAAAGGAAAAAAGGAGAGAAAAAACACAAAAGGAGAGGAAGATTAGGTTGCTTTGCTTTATAAAGCCAATTGCTCCACACACCAATTTTGTGTCTTTCTTCCATCAGTCTTATGGGCATCCCTGCCACAGCCCTAGCACAGGGCTGAGAGAAGAAGCATCCCTGCTCTGGGGAGACAGGACAGGCTGGGGAAAAAGGCAGGAGGGAGTGGTTTTCTCTGGGAGGAACAGGGAGTGAGGATAGAGGTTAGGCTCTGGAGCTGGACCTTCCTACCAGCAGTACTAGCTGAGATGGGGCAAGAGGAAGGCAGAAGGTCTAACCAGGGAGCCAGCATGGCAATAGATTTATTTCCAGCTCAAAAATCTAGTTTAAAGGGCAAATTACTTAATGGAAAGCACGGTTTTGGAACATTGCTTCCATCCATCCCCTTCTGCTGGGACTCATGACTTCACACCCCAAATCTCACCCATATTCTCCTTAAGGGAGGCTGGTGCAGGGGCTGATGGGACAAGACTTTTCTCTGAATTTCACCCTGGGGTTTTTTCTGATCAGTTTGCTTATGGGGAGTTGCATCTCTGCCCTTCAAGCTTCCCCACTTGCAAAATGACAGTAACCCTGCCAGCCTCAGTAGAAAGGCACCTGGAGCCCTGCTCACCAGGGAGAGCGGTAAGACAGCTGGTTATTCCTAAAATAAATTATCAGTAAGAGAAGAAGCCACAAAAAACATTCATCAGCTACTGAAGGACCCTGAAAGATCAATTGTTTAGTTAGTATCATTCCTGCCAAGTATTTGCCTGGAAAGATCAGAGCTGCCAGAAACAAAGTCAGGCAGATTAATGTCCTGCCCCAATCCCAGTTTCCTGCTGAGCCTGACAGGTCCTGGCAAAAGCTCCTGTGCCCAGAAATGTATTTTGAGACCAGCATGCTTACAGAGTATTTCCTTCAAATTAAATCCAAGTGAAGTTAATCTCATCTGCAGTGGGCAGAGAGCAGACAGGTGAAGCTGGTGCAGCAGCCAAGGGGTCCCTGAGGGGACTGGAGCAGAAAGTGGGGAGCAGGAGCAGAGACACAAATGTGCTACAAGGGCTTGGCTACAAGGGCTTGGGGTATGGTGCAACAACTGTGAGCTGCCAGAAACACCCACAGCTGCCACAACAGGCAGGTCCTCCATTACCCATCCAGGTCAATCCACCCCAGAAAGTAAGGAAAATTAAATTAGAGTACCTCAAAGAAACTATAAAGCTCATGGATGCTCACATGTGGAAGCAGCAGCTGCATCCTAAAGTTTGGTGTGATAAACACCTCAAGGGTTGCCATCGGGCATGTCCTCAGTGAGTACACAAATGATGGCTCCTCTTATTTCTCCTCCATCTTCCCATTTCCAACCAGTTGCCCTAGAAACTTCCCCCTCATGGCTCTCACAGGAATGAAGCCCAAGAGGAGCTGCAAACCCTTTGTGGTGCACAGCTCGTGGCCAAGCAATGCCAGAGGAGGATTTTGGGGTGAGCTGTGCCCGTAACCTTCCTCCCTCCCTCCTGCATTGCACAGCTTGGCCCTGTGACCCCGGTGATGGGCACAGACCACATCCCACAATATCCCCCACATCCCACAGAGCCCACACTGCTGCCCATCTCTCCACAGGTTGTTCACACAGGGGCTGCACAGACCATCCCTCCTACACAGACACTGCTGCAATCCACGGAGAATTGGCTGATGTACAAGGAGCCAGGAGGGTGAATGACCTGCCAGAAGACCCTGGGGTGCTTTTCCAACCGGGATGTAAGCAGCCACACCCAGAGGGTTGCAATTAATTCCCCATTAGGATAAACTCCAATTTGCCTGAGGTAGGAGGAAAGTGCACAAGATGTCTTTTTCTGCTGCAGAGAGCACCTGCAATTCATGGGTGGAAAGAAAGAAAACAGAATTAAAAAATACAATCCTAATTCTCATTTGCACAGGAGGAATTAAAAGACCCTGGGCCAGCAAACCCTGTTGCCCAGAGGATAAAGGCAATGTCCACACCTCATGTCCCAGCCCCAGCAAGCACAGCTGGGGCAGCAGATGTTTTGTGCAACCCACACCAGAAATTGTGGTCTCTGCTCTGAAGCAAGATGCCCACAGCAGGCAGAGGAGGTTGTGCTCTCATCATGTTTCCTTGTGCCCTCTGATTCCACAGGCTCTACCATCCAGGACTGCCACCCCAGCACCCAAATCCCACCCCTCAGTGTGACTGAGCAAGGCCAGACAAGGGGCAAACCCCACCTCCCACCTACAGTGTGCTCTCAAGTGTATTTTCAATGCAGATTTTGTATAAAATGCACTTTTATGCATATTACATATATTTATAATGATCTTTACATTCACAGCTTTACTTTTTAGCCAAGGACTTCACCCATTTGAGCTGCACATCACGGTTTGTGCATTGCCAGGATGCCTCCAACAAGACAAAGATGAGAACAAGGACAATCTCTGTTCCTGTGGAGTTATGCCTCCAGGTCATGAAACCATTGATCCCACCTGCCTGGTTTATTTTCTTAAGGCTTAAGAGAGCTGGCTCAGAGGAAGGGTGGGGGCACAGGGCTCCTCACACCGCCCACACTGCCAGGAAATACCCTGCCTGTACATGGGGCTCAGCTGCTCTCAGATATTTTTCCCTGCACACCTCCAGAGATAGAAAATATTTATGTATTATACACCCATAAAAATACATAGCAATGATATAGGAAAATGTGTAAATATAGAAATAACATAATATATTAAAATATTTATGTAGTATATCTGAATATATAATGTTTAGATAAAGAATGAATAAATATATTGCACACACATATACATATGCATACAATAAAAAGTTGAAAATCTGAAATGACAAGAGCCAGGGAAAAGGTCAATATCCAGCTGCAATCAAAGGAGGGAACCATGCTGGAAGTATGCACAGCACAGATGGAGCCAAGGTTTGCCCAAATCTTGGCCTGTTCCACGACCTGCCATCAAGATGAATTAAATGCATCCCAACAACCCGGGGACCAAAGAGCTTCCTGGTGCCTCCTCAGCAGCTCCAGGCCAAGGCACCTCCACAACATGCCTGCTTTGAGGTGTCAGCTGGCTAAATCCTCTTCTCAGGACTGTTTTTCTTTTTGCTTTACCTTCAGAGCCCATCAGAAAATGCGAGTGGCTGCCAGGACAGGAAATGGAGCCGCAGGATGGGTTGCTGATCCCCTGGGAGGGTGGCATGATGGCTGTAGTGCTTTACAACGATGCGTTTACCTGGGAGAACCTGGACCACCAGCAAAGGACAACTCCTAATTTCCCAGCTGGACTTGCTCCAAGAACCTGCTGAGGATAATTTAAAGCCAACTATTGATTGAGCCCAGAATTGTATACCTTCCCTCCCCTCATCAATTCTTGCCCACGTGGATCAACCCCACTGCTCACACCACCTCTAGCCAGCAGGCTGATACTGGCCTCAACCTCAGAACTGCAGGCACCCAGAGCTAAATGTTTCATTGCCACCAAGGAAAAACTCCACCCCAGAGCTCCCAATAAAGGCTCTTGCTATTTGACACTATATTTCATCTGTGCATGTGTTGAAAAGTTTCAGTGGTGTACCTATGTATAGTCCTGCACCAGCAATTTCCAGTGCCAGCCAGAAGGAAAACAAAGCATTCTCGGTAATAGAAAACACTCTGGAGCCAAGTAAACAAAATGACAGTCTTATAAACCAGAAGCATTTGTCTATTAAGGATTCAATTCGTAGACAGAATAACAAGGGATGAGTTATTTGGAAGCACAGCCTTTAAGGACATGGGTAATGTAACAGCAACAGAAATGCTGTGACTGCAAGACCTTCGTTCAGGAGTGACTCAGCACAGCAGCTGCTTCCTGGAAAATTAATACTTCAGCCTCCCCAAAATGCCCACAAAGCCTTTGAGAGCTTGCAAAAACCAGCCCTGGAAGCCCCATCAGCCATCTGATCTGTCACTGCTATGGGAATTAACACAAGTCCCCCACCCCGGCACAGGGCGGGGACCTGCAGGGAGCTCCAGCAGCAACCGTGGGGACTCAAGGCAGTGCTGCCAACAAAGCAATCACATTTTGGCCTCAAAGCTACCTCCTCATGACCCCTGAACTCCAAAATCTCCATCACCATGGGCACCCTAAGCAAGCCCCTGCCCCAACCCAAGTGTCCCTGAGCAGGGGCAGCTGTTAAGGAGGTTAACGCAGAATCATGTCAAGTAACAAACACCTAGTATTTATTAATAAATTAGTACACCGGAAGGCAATTTTTCAATTCATTCCCCTCTTCCCCCACTCCCACCCCTTCCCATGGGGCAGCTTATGCCACCCTCATACCATTATGTCTTCAAATTGAGCGTAGTACAGACTGTTCGTTACGGGAGCATAATAATTGCAAATATAATCAGACAGACTTCTT
>VZTX01023824.1:241-177002 GCA_013400915.1 Pardalotus punctatus
CAGGGGCGCCGGGCGGCCGCAGCTGCTCAGAGGTTGGACTCGGTGGTCTCAGAGGGCTTTTCCAGGCCGGTCGATTCTGTCCCCTCGGGCATGCTTCCCTGAAGGGCGAGCTCCTTACAGAGTTGCAGAATGCCTTGTGATTCCATGTCTCTGGGCAGGTTATCTTTTATGGTTCTAATTTCATTGCCTCAAGTATGTGTGATCATAGATCTGTGCACACACAGGTATTTGAAACAGAATGACAACAGTTATATAATTAGCTTTATATAAATATATAAATAAAATTATACAGAATTATCTCTGTGATTTATAATAATCCATTATGTAAGTCTATATACATATTTATAACTACATATATAACTAATTGTATAATTATAATCAGTTAAGTACATAGGTGTAAATAGCTTCCTTGTGAACCTGCATTTCATTTTTGAGTGACATTTTTCAGTGTTTCCTAAGGAAACAAGTCTTATGTGAACATTGCTCCTCTGCTTAACACCCATTCCCCTGAACTTAGTGCCTGATTTCGCCAAGGACAGAAAAGCAGATCGCTGTCAAGTGATGAAGGTGTAACAAGTTTCACAACCAGTGGAGGAGGGAGAGCCGTAAAGTGCTTTCCCCACATGCCTGGGACCTCAGTAGATGTTAGCGAATTAATAGATCCCCAAAAAGTCAACATGGCAGGCAAAGGTATAGACACTTCACAGAGGAGAAGCTTCAGTTAAAGCATGAACACAACTACAAGAGACAGATCTATAGACAAGCTTCCCGTGAATTTTCGTGCTCCTTGAACTACTGGTTTGGTAGTACTTTTGAATCTCAAAACTGTTTTCCTTCCTGCAGAAGGAAGTTTTATTCTGCTTTGCAATGGAAGGTGCTTAGCATAGGTAGCATCCATTGCCTCCCAGTTTACCAGTAGAAGGGTAGTGAGTCAGAACTGACCCATCCCTTTTACCTGCAGTAGCTGAAGTCTTGTGGGTTAAAGTAACTTCGGCTGGGGCAACAGGAACAAGCAGGGAGAAGACTGCCTGGTATTCTCTACAGAGGAAAGGGATAAGTGTATTTTAATTGCTTCTTGCCAACTGATAGATCCTCAAATCAGAGAAACTTGTATCTACCTCTTAAATGCCTGATGCTATTGTAATTCTCAATTGCCGTTTACTTGATATTGCTGAGATGTTTCCGCATGGCTGCTTTCAATTTTAATGTGAGCTAAAAAGACAAGTTACAGGTTACTATTTTCAGTGCTAAGATCTTCCTTAAAATAGTTTTAGAAAAGGAAGTAAGTGTTTACATTGTAATGTTTACATTGAAATATCTTTATCCATTTTTAAAGTGAAGTAAACGAATAGTGAAAATATTTCTTAATTTTGAAATATTTTAGTAGTAGATTATAGGGAAAGTTGTGACAAAAATTAGGCTACAATTCAACAGAAGTTGAATTTTGAAACCTGACATTTAGTGCTATTAGCTATGATATGTTAAAGGAAAGGAAACTAATTTAATAACTGTTTTGAGTGTGTGAGTATAAAGAACTTTGCAAATATGTCTGTCTTTTAACAAGATGCTGGGAGATATTAGCACATAGTTAACACGTCTCTTCTCATCTTTAGTTTTTGTTTTGTTCTGGAATATTTTGCTCACCCAAATAATAATCTATTTCAAGTGTGGAATTTAAATCAGACTTTCACATTTTTGGCCTGTGAGACTTGCTTTGCATCTTATGTTATGCTGTGCTTCTCTGCCCCGTGAAGACTTGAACTGGATAATTGAGGCAGGTGGACTGTGGACAAACTGGGATTAGGTAACTCTAGGCTCTCATTAGGCGCTAATTCATGTTGGAATCCGTCCTCTGTCCTGGTTTTGGCCAAGATAGAGTTAATTTTCTTCATAGTACCTTGTTCAGTGCTGCGTTTTGCATTTAGTATGGGGATAACGTTGATAATGCACTGTGTTGTTGTTCCTAAGTATGCTTACTCTAAATCAAGTATTTTACAGATTCCCATGCTCTGCCAGGGAGGAGATGCACAGGAAGCTGCAAGGGAGAATAGCCAGGACAGCTGATCCAAACTGGCTAAATGGATATTCCATACCATACAACATGTAGTATGTGCAGTATATAAACTGGGGGGAGTTGGCCATGAGGGGTTGATCACTACTGGGGCATGGGCAGGGCATCAGTCAGCAGTTGTATGGTGCACCACTTGTTTCTCTTGTGCTTTATTCTTTGCACCCTCCTGGGAGCAGGACACTTTTGACTAGAAATAGGCTGGAAGCTCTGTGACAGTTCTTGCAGGACACCCCAGCATAGCTGTGAAGTGCCTGATTCTGGAAGGGCCTAAGAGTCATCCAGGTAGCCATGAGTAAAGCTGAGATAGGGTGCTGCTTCATGGACATGAACCATAACTGTACTTCTTGCCTCTAATTTTATTAAACAAAACAATAACCAAACAAAAAAGTCCATCTAAACAAATCACTACAACATTAATGCAAACTGGTTGTTTAAATTTCCTGTTAAGTTTCTTTTTTTTTAAAAAATGCATAGTTACAGCTCTGGTAACAGTATTTTGGCATGTTGCATTTCCAACATTTTTCTTCCCAATTTGCTTGTTCATTAGGCTAGACATATGCCTTGCTGTATGCACTGTAGTGTTGTCAATACTCAACTTCCATCTGGAAATGTTCTTTTTTCATGCCTTCTATTGCATGCAGGGCAGGGCAGCTGGTACAGAGTGGCATGATATCTCATGTTAGAGAAAATTAGTATTCTTGATCTTATATTAAAATAGTATATCTTAATGTATATTCATCAGAGGGTAAGTATTATGGATATGATGATTGTAGTGATGTTTCTTGACTTTGAATGAGGATTTCATTATGAAGTGTAATCTTAATAAGTCATCCCAAATGCTTTTTGAATGAAAATTTCTAAGGATGTCTTATTTTAACATGAAACTACTTGACTATTGTTAAAACTCTTCAGGCTCTTTTTGGGTAGTCAGAGCTTCTGGGTGTGCTTGAACATACTAGTTAATCCGTGGTGTGCTTTCTTGTTCTCCAATTTGATTCGTATTAGTGAATTGTTTAGAAAACAGGCCTGGCATTTTAATCACATTATGGTTGCCTCAAATTATCCCCCCCCCGCCCTTCTGTTTAAATTGCGCTGATTCAAGGGAACTGGGCATGTTGGTTTGAGGTTGTAGCCAGGTGGGAGCTGGTCTCTTGTCCCAGGCAGCTAGTGACAGGGTGAGAGAACATAGCCTCAGCTTGTGCCATGGGGAGGTTCAGGTTGGACCTCAGAAGAATTTCTTCACAAAAGTGGTTGTTAAGAACAAGACTGCCCAGGAAGGTGATGGAGTCACTATCCCTGGAAGAGTTCAGGAAATGACTGGACGGGGCACTTAGTGCTGTGTTTTAAGTTGACAAGCTGTGTTCGATCAAAGGGTGGATTTGGTGACTTTGGAGGCCTTTTCTAGTCTGAATGATTCTGTGATTGTGTCTCACAAGCTGAACAAATTTCCTTTATTTCTTGTGAAACATGGTGGAAAAACCTGTAGGGAGATTTCTAAGATCAGCTTTAAAAGTAAAGGGGAGATAAAAGAGGTAAAAAGCTCTGAAATGACATTGCTGCAGTATGTGAATGGTTCATGTTGTTTTCCTGTGAAGGAGATGAGAAGGGATCAGCTTGTTTAGAATCCACAGGAATTGAGGGATTTAGTGTTAGAGCCAACCATGTAGATGGCAAATGTAGTTTCGTAGGAAACCTAAGATGACCTATTTGCATTTATAAAATGGGGAAACTATCCTTTGAATATCCTTGGAAGAGTTTTTTTAAGTGGGTATGACTGTAAATCCATATGTATTTATATAAAAGTAGAAGAATATAGGTTTTCCTATCATTGGTATTGGATTGCTAGTTTGTGTCTGGAAACCTGCTGGAAGATATTAAAGGGGATAAAAAGAAAATAAGCTTTGTTGTTCAGGAATTATGCTTGTTCAGGTAGATTCAAATTAAGCATATAAATTATTAATATATGTTCCTATCTATTTTCTAAATATTTAATATTTTAATTAAAATAATTGGTACTCATTTGCAGGAGACTGCTGATATAATTAGATTGATACTGATTATTACCTTGGAATGCTATTGAATTAATGTTGACAGGTATGATAAGTCAATTAGTTCAACAGTCTTCTAAATCATATGGTAGCTGATGAGAATGCTTACATAAGATAGGTGATATTAAGATAGTATTGATTACTTCATTTCAGATTGCAATAGGTACAATATTCAACTAAGTAATTTCAGTAACAATTTATTTCACATTTAAGCATTAATTTTGAAAATGACTCTTTTGCACTTGGGTTTTTTAAAAAGCCTGACCCTGTAGATGAGAAGGCCTGGACTATCTTGAGCAGAATCATTCTGCAGAATTATACGTTTTCTCAATCTAATAGATTGAATAAATTGCCTTTGAAATGCTTTGGCCAGTCTTGACCTTGAAAACCTTTTTTACAAGCTTTCAAATGAACTGTCTGGGGAACCTGGTCACATAGCCTCTCAGGAATGACTGAATTTTTTGAATCAGTGTATTTGATGCAATACAAATAATTGCCATTCATCAAATTTATTTTCAGTTGCCCACGTTACTTGCAGTGTTTGCTTTGCTGGGATGTTTGTGGGATGCTGTCATATTTTGGAGAATATAGTTGCCCTGATACGTCTTTTTCTGTTTATGAGTGGATACACTTACAGAACTTTTTGCTTCTTAATTCTTTGGGGTAGTATGATCTTCCCTTCCCTTCTTGATTTATTTTTAAGCTACTGGCACTGAAAAATATGTTGAAATGTTGAATGGAGAATTTGAAGGGCAAATAGTTGAAGAGAGTAGAAGAGGAAACTGTGGCCACTACTGGAGTCAGACTGAAAGGGGAATGGGATGTGTGGGTTGCCCTTTGTGCTGTCTTTCCGCAAATAATGGAGGTTGTATAAGTATAAAACTGCTGCTGGCGTTCTGAATTCTGCTCTCAGTTTCAGTGAAGTACATTATATAAGTGATGTTTTCTTTGCCTGACAAAGAAATACATTTTTTTTGGAAATATGTCTTTAGGTTTTTTGCCATTTTATGACTTTAATAAAAGTTGTGAAATAGGATTTAAGAGTAGTATTTCATTTTAACATTACCGGATACATTGGAATTTGCTTTTAGTGATTTTTATGGCTATCTGGATGAAAACCTTCTTATTAAGAGTAAATTCCTACTGAGCCCTATGTTTATATCCCCAACTTAGGGTGTTCACTAGTTATTAATTTGTAAGAGCTAAATTGGAGTCAATTTCCTCAGTTTTCTTTCATATTTCTCAAAAGGCAGGAAAGAATTTTGCACTTTTCTGAGAGCCAGGGAGTTGTGGCTGATGAACTGAAGAGTATGTGGGATTTGGATATGACTGGCTGCAGGAAATCAGGCTGCTGCTCTGACCTAGCATTCCTGGTGGCCTACTTGCTTGTGAGATTTGAAGTCTACCTTTGATGAAATTTTGCCTGGGTGCACCATGATTTGGTGAGTGTCCTAAATTAGTATTCATGTGCAGTTGCAAAGGTTGACCTTGTGGATCCCTATTGGGAAGTTTCACGCTAAAAACATCCTTTTCATGTTATGCCATCACTTCCGTCCTTTCAGTGCTCTTTCAGATTTGGGTTTAGAAGCAGGGGCTGGTGTCTACTTCTCTTCCACGGAGAATCCAGGCTATCTGGAAGCTTTCTGAAGTGGTGAGACACTGGTGGATACTCACTGTCTTGTGCATGATGCACACCCATTGCAGGAAGGGGCATTTGTTACTTCTTACCTGGAAAGCTGCATCATTCTTGTTCAGGTTCATATTACTGCTGAGGCTAGTGATTTCTTGCTATGTTGTTTTTAGACCTTTACTGGTTTTAGACCTTTACTGGATTTTCCAAATCTAAAATTTTACAAATTGTGGCGTTAGTATTCTCAGTACTTCTGTCAATTACTGTGCCAATTATCTGTATGCTATCATATCTATGATTGCATGTAGCTAGTCAGATGGCTGTTTTGATGACTGCTTCTCTGCTGGTTGAATTTTTTATTTACAACTGTTTTGACACAGCTGGAAATAATATCTGAGTCATAGGGGTCACAGCAGACAGTAATGACAGTCACTTGCGTGTGCCAGTCACCTCAGGTACATTACAAAGTATAGATACACGACATGCAAATAGGTTTATAAATTTCAAATGGTTTGGCAGCATGCATTTGATATTTAAAGTGTGGTGTGAATTGAATCCCAACTGAAATTTCTTGGCAGATTATAGCATTTTTATTAGTTGTAACTTAGATTGAGAAGTTTAAATTGCTGTGTAAGTGGGGTAGATCTCTAGTAAGTGTAACAGTTTATTCCTTGCATTGACTAGCACTGGCAGGGCGTATTTCTGTTAATGCTCTCAGGGTTGAAGATACTGCAGAAGTTTTGTGAGTGTCTGCTCCATGGACACCTTCCTAATGAGTACAGCTTAGTGATGGCCAGTGTGAGAATAGATCAAATAAGAAAACAGCCAGACACAGGAGAAGGAGAACCAGTAATGGAGCAGAGAACTGTCAGTTTAAAAGGTAATTCAGGTTTCCATCTAGTGGTGGTATAAAATTCTGTCCAAGCCATATGAGACAGCATGTGCATAGCCATGCTAGCTAACATACTATTGTACCTGTGTATGTGTGTGAAACTTAGGGAATCAAAAGCCTTTATTATGTGTAAATTATATGTGTAATAGCACATAATTCTCAGGACCTTCAGATTTTTTAAAGTTAGAGCTGCAGTGATCAGGAATCTGTTATTTTGTGCAGATATCCAACTACTCTTTGAATATAACAGTTAATTGTATTTGCTGTGAATTAGCCTGTTTCTTCTTTTTCGGTATTCCTAGACAGGCATTTCATAAAGTTGAACTTGACACAGGTTATCGAAAGCAAATGGGTATCTTAAAAGGTTTTCTGTAAGTTGTATGTTTGCAAATGAGTGTTAGATTTCTCTTTCTCCTACTTTAAAAAAAAAAAAAAGGGAAGAGGGGGAGATGGGTATTCTGATTGTTTTGCCGCCACTGCTACAGCCCTGTTTTCAGTGTTTAAAGTATTTTGCAGTAGAATTTAGAAAACCTTACCAGGTTAGGTTTTCAGATGAAGGTATCAAGGTCTGAACTTGGCTGAATTGTAAGACAATGTAGTGGATCAAACAAACAAACAAACAAACAAAGTATGAATTGCAGTTGCAAATTTATAAGGATCTCTGCTTGTTTGTATTTTATTGACACCTTCTGTCTAGGATTTGTTTGGTACTTGTGTGAATATTGTCAGCATGTCGTGTTTTGTAAGCATGGTAGGTTTTACTGCGTTGTCAGTGCATTTCCACTATCAACACCATAAACTTTCTACAAGTGCTGTCAAGTACCATATTTTGTAATTGCTGTAATAATATTATGAGTGCTGTAATTGCATGTACTGTATAGATGTGCCTTTCTGTCCTGTGTACACACAGAATTGATATTTTCTGCAAGTTAAAATGGCATCTGGAGCACATCAGAGTAATTGTTTAGAAACTGTTCTCTTTTGTCTTCTTTCAGCATAATGTGAGGTTGCACAAGTAGAGTTATGCATATTGAAGGATTTTAAAGTCCCAGATTTTTATATATAGAGCTGTACTTAGGACATAGAGTTGTGTACCCGGTGAAGAATGAAAGGTTTCTTACACAGTTCACTAATATTAAAGTAATTAAATTGAATATTGTTTTTTGCAAGAAGTTGAACCTCAGATTTTGCCATCATAATCTTGTACTTAGTGGTGTCTATCACCATTGATGTTTCTTTAGCTGTCTTTTGTAATGCCGAGGGCTTTGCCTGTTTTGAGGCTGAAGCTGACTGTATTTACAACCATACATCTTCTTAGTGATACCCTGCTGTTTATGCAGCTCGGTCCTGGGAATCCATTGAGCAGAAAATTTCTGCTGAAATATTTTTTGTTACTGTGTCTCAAAGCTGCTGACTTCAAACTGTGTTTTTGAAGGATATAATTTGGAAAACATATTTAATCATAGTATCCGATAAAATGTTTGACCTTATAGGTTTTAAAGGTCGTTTCCAGAAGTAATGTATAGTAAAAGGTATTTCTAATGAACAAGTATGAAGTAATACTAGAAGCAGAGTTACTGAGTGTTGGACTTTTGGCTTATTGATATGTGGGGGTTTTGAGTCCTGTTAATATGCTGGTTTTTGTCGTTTCAGGGATATTAGTGAGAGACAGAGCAGTCTGAGGTGAAAGAGAGCATGATGCACTTTTTTCCTCACTGCAGTAACTAGGTAAATTTGTAAAATACCTTCTAAATTGACCTTGCACCCATATTTTAAGACTGGCTAACAACAGACACAATGAAGATGCATCTTTCCTTTCTCTGTGGGAATTACTGAATGATGCAGACTTGATAAATTAGTTTTGTGCAACTTTATAGTATTTTATTTCTTCTCGCTGAACTATTCTGTTCCGTAATTTAGAGGAAGTGAACATTAGGTTGCTGCCACATTCTCTTTCTTTAATTTCTTTTTCTTCCCAGGCCAGAAGTATGGTGGGAGGGTTTGAGTTATAAATCCCTATCACCATTGGTTCTTTGGAGATGTCATGGCTGAACATATTGGATAGTGTTGAAAGTATTGATATCCACATGGAATGAACCAGAGCAACTGGTTTGTTTTTTTGTAGGCCACCAAATACCATTTACTTGTAAGCAGTTTTTTGCTTCATATGGTTGCATAGTGTAAGCATGTGATCTTTGTAATTGAATTTGTATTATAATAGGCTGTCTATATTGAGGTAAGAATTCATATTACATTAGCAATCCTTGAAACTTCATCACCTTCTGACTGAAGTGTGTAATGCCGTTATGTGTACTCCCATGGCTGATCCTTGATGAAGGAAAAGTAGTTTGTAAGTTTGCAATTTTTAAAGTGTACACATGATGGCAGCAAATACTTAACTAGAGAAGGCTTGTTACTATGCTAGAAACATGTAGGATGCTGAATTTTCTAATACAAACTAGAATTCCTACCGATTCAATTATTAGTAAATTATTTATTGAAATAGACATAGAGAATTGTTAATGCTGTGGATTTTGAGAAGGCTTTTCAATTAGAAAACTTGACTGTGGTTTCTACCTGGTTTAGTCATAATATTATCATAATGTGCTTTCTGGTTTGGATTTGCATTGGTAAAGTGGTGGGATAATACTCTCAGGCACAGGGTGTGACGCTTGTGGATGGTGCTGTGCAGGGCCAGGAGTTGGACTGATCCTTGTGGGTCCCTTCCAACTGGGCATATTCTGTGATTATAAAATTCAGATCAGCCACAGTAGTCCCCAGGAGAGTATGCCGAAAGCAGATGGAGCCTCAGTCTGTAGGTAGAAAACTATTTTAAAAACTCTTTTTTATTTTATTTTTTTCATAATGGATCTCTGGAGTTTTAAAACAATTGTATTTTTGTAAATGTATAGTAATAACCCAAGTGCACTTTTTTTTTCCACCAAATGAAAAACTTTATTGTTAGTAATGCCACATTTTAGATGCTATTACAAATATGATTGTGTTGCATAGTACTGTTTGGAGTAGGAAGTTTTCTTTAAAAGTGAAAATACAGTATAAAATATTTTTTATTCCTGCTCTCATTTCTGAACACAAGTGAAACATTTAAACTGAATCTCTTTGTCTTTTTTCTGTCCCTTTCAAAATGAATATGGCATGTGTCAGTCATCCACCATGATATTTTAAGCCAAAAAGTTACAGTGTGCCAGAGTTCCAGGAGTAACACCTTGTGGAAGGTGTAGGTTAGCTTTTGGCTGTGGTACAAGCAGGCTGCTCTAAAATTAAGGATCTTTTGGTTCATGTTCAATGACTTGTTCTATGTACTTTATTTGCAGTAGTTTAAATTTGATTTTATGCTTGGAATTAATTTTAAGGTGTACATCAAATCATGATGTTCAGTTGTTTTCTGGGCCTTTTAAATTCAGTTTATTGTTCACAGTGAAGTACCCTGGTGAGCTGTTTACCATCCATTACAGTGAGTCATTGTAAGAATTTATTTAAGAGATCCATGATGTGAAGAGTTTTAACTAAATAGCAAACACATACTTTGTTCTTCCGCTGCTGATTGAGTAGTGAAAAACTTCATTGGTAGTGCTAGCAATGTCATTCTGGTTCATGGGCAATTCAGTACTGTCAATATAACTGCAAGGAGTTACACAGTTGAGAAGAACATCATCATCCTATCAATCAAGGAAGTGAGAGTTGCTTTGTGAATAATGTGAACTCCCATTTGTCTTTTTTTAAATTTAAATTATTTCTTTTACTGGTGAATCTGATTTTTTGTGGAGTGCCTGTCTACCAGCAGATGCCACTCCTCAGCAGCAGACTAGTTTTCCAGGCTTAGCAAGATAGAGGAAAATAGTTGTGGTAGACCTTTGTTTTTAGAAACACTGATGGCAGTTTGCCTAGGATTGTCTTTGTTTTCCTTAATAAGAACAACTTATGTTATAAACAATTAAATATTTATATTTTACAATGGAGCTGTTTAAAGGTTTGTTTCCTGCTGATGCATTAAACCCCAGGGCTCAAAAAATGATAGCATGTAGGCTAAGATGCCTTTGTTCTTCAAAGTTTTGTGTAGAGCAGTATTTTAGCTGAATAGAGGATGACCCAGAAATCCTTTAGGACTCAGGGAGCTTCATTACGGAAGGTGGAAAGGTGCCTGTTGAAATTGCTGAAAAGGTGTAATGAGAAAGACTTAGAAGCTGAAGTCTCAATGGCATGCAATAGGCCAAGTCCTTATAAAATCATTATGCGTATGGGAAAACAGATGGCCCAGTTTTAAGTGTAAGAAGGAGCTAAGAAGCTGTGCAGTGAAAATAGACAAGGAAATCCTGGTAAGAATATTCTCTTGGTCTTTTCTAAATTTTGAAAAGACATTGTCCTCTGATTAGGTATCCTGGAACATGAATAATGACGTATTTCTATCTCTTGACAGCCATCTTTTTAACAGTTGGTGTTTTGAATAAGGGCAAGGCCTGTCTTGGCCTCTGTAGACATCTGCAGTAGAAGACTATTTTGATAATTGCTAAATATGGTTAGATCACCAGAGCCTGGATTGAGATGATGGATGTCACCTTTCCAGCCTCAACTCCTTCCATCTATGTGAATCCTGTCTGCCAGTAATGGAAGTATTCCTGATATAGCTAACAAGTTTTTGATTTTTCACACAGAATCACCTGTGTGTGCTGTTGTGTTATTCTAAAGGGTTTAGTTTTATATTCCTGGTGAGAGAAGATCTGTTACATATATGTGTCTCTGTGTGTGTGTGTGTGTGTGTCTGTTTGTATATATCTATATATAAAAATAAAATATATATACATATATTACACCTCCTCAACTTTAAAAATAATGCAGACTGCTTTCTTGTGGCTGGTGGGAAACCTGTGAAGTTCTGGGGATGCCATTTGAGCCCTGGAGAAGTCATTGTGAAAAAAGCCATCTGTACCAATTTTGTTACATTCCCGCTTGTTTCTTGGGAACGTTCTCCTTTAACTTGTAGTTTATATTCTATAGTTTGGGTTTCATTAGCACTTCCTTGGAAATTGTATATTCTGTATTTTGTTTTATTCCCATCACTTTCAGGAAAAAGTGTTTCTGGCTTCATTTGACATCATAACGAACTTGCTTCTCCTAAGGATGTTTTCTGTAGCATCGATTAGTATCAGTTATCCAGTCTTAGCAAGTGGTTCACAAACTTAATTTTCTAGATGTTAACTATTTCCAACCTATTGGGATTTTTTTTTCTGTATTCATGTATTTATAGCTGTGCACTATATATATATGGTATATTTCAGGGGTTTGGCACCATTTACTTCATTGAGTGATTTGACTTGAAGCACAAAGCATGTTGAAATCACAGGGTGATTTCAGTGGGTTCTTCTGAAATTGCAAGTGTGCTGGACAGTCTCCTCAGTTGACAGCAGCTGTGGGTGAAGCTGAAGTTCCTTTCAGCTCTTTTACTGAAGTATGAAGGTAACGTCATTCATGTATCAGAGTATTTGGTCAGGAGAAAAGAGTCTTGAGTTTTGCGGTTGAAGAACTTAAACATGTCCTGTTTTGCATGCCAGCAAACCTTTGTTATTAATTCTGCTTGACAACATTCCAGATATTGTACTCTGCCATGTGGAGTCTTCATAGACTTCATAGTGATGACGTTTTGGAAGAAATCATCCCAATACAAAAACTACACACCACAGAGGAAATACTAAGACAAAAGCAAGCAGTGTATGAAATAAGCTTTTGGCTTGGGAATGCATCTCTTGCAGAGCGTGCTGGGGACTGTTTGGCCACAGCATTGTCAAGCTAAAGATGGGCCTGTACTGCTGAATTGATGTAGCGGGCTGCTTTGCAGCTGGCAGTGGAACAGCCCATTTCCATGCTGTTGAGCTCTTATGCTCCAAAGCAGGGTGGCCACATCCAAACTGCCTACTGGGAGCAGTCCCCAATATGTGCCAGCTCATTGGCTGAACTTGCGAGTTGTTTTGCAGAAAGGTGGTTATCCTTGATCAAAACCTGTGCCAGGGACTGTGGCACCGAGCTCCCAGGGTGGGTGGTTGAGTTCTAGTACCTTCTCAAAGCATTCCCTAGCACTGCTATAAAAGTTGTTACTGCAGACAGGGCTCTGACTCCTCTGCTGTCAAGTGCAAGTGCTGCTTTTGTTCTGAATTCTTTCTGTCACACATTAGCAGATTCTCATCAGCTGTTAGGTTTATCTACCTTTCTCCAAATCGAGAGTCGTCATATCTGAAATCTGTGTGGAGATTGAGCTGTCTAAGAAACAAGCTTTGAATTCTCTAGTGCTGTTCTGCTGCTACTCTGGTAAAATAAGGGGAGACTCTAGGCCATAATGAAATTACATGTCAGAGTGCACTGTGTCTGTACAGTAGTGTTTGTGAATGTTCAGCTCTGAGTAGGTGAAAAATATATTCCTGGAAGGAAAAGAAAGTGAAAAAACCCACCCTTGCTGTCTTTTAACCAGTAGGGATTGCCAGACATTTGTCTTATTATTCTGCATCGTAAATCTGTAAAATATTATTCAAATACTAACATATTTTAAAAATTTTATTTCTGATTCAATTTAAAGGGAGCATTCACTGCTGTTTCAGAGGCCTCTGGAGAACACAGTCCAGCTGCTGTTCATAGTTGCACTTTGTGTTGATAATTCAAGTAAGCACCCACTTTTTCATCGTTCCCTTTTACTGACCTGCTTCTGAAATCTGATGGGCCAAGTTTACACTCTCATGGGCCAGAGAGATGAGACTGACTTTTGGAAGTTCATTGTGTGTGGTGCCTCTGAGAGGATGTTGTATGGGTGAAGGAAGACCTGCATGAAGAAGCCCTGTTAACTTACTTGAGTGATGATGGGTATAAAGGAATTCCCGAGTTCCCTGGAGAAACTAGAGCTGCTATCATCCTACACAATACCTCAAGGGCAAGCAGGCAGAAAATAAACTTTTGGGTAATGCCAGTTTGTGTATTAGAGCATTTCTAATTATGTTTTGCTGTCATTGAGCCTAATTTGGTGAACTGTTAGGATGTACTGCTTGTAAATTTTGGTCAGATTTTTTTGGACTGCTGTTGCATAGTGTGTATTGTGATTCAAGTGGAAGGGAGGTTTTATTCTTCTTTTCACTTGCTTATTGTACAAGTAAAGCTTCAGTGACTTTGATCTAGTGAGGAAAATTATAAGTACAGTCTGTTTCTTTCCTGAAAAAGGGTTGCTAATGAAGTTTTGTGTTGGTTATTAAAGAATAGGATGGAAACTAGCTTATGCATGTGTTAGTAAAAACTTGTATACTAAAAGAATGAATGAATTAGGTGATTATTGAACAATGTCAGTATTCTATCACTGATCTGTTAAGTATGGGAACTTGTCTGTCTTAGTGAGCTTTGTAGTTGATTTAGTAATTTTGAAACAATTGCCTTGGGGGAAGAAGAGAACTGTTTGATACAGTATGATATCTTCAGTACTGGAATATTTGAAAAAAATCTAAAATCTGGTAGTCCTCAAGACATGATGTCAGACCTTATCAATAACCTGAGATTTGTGTTTTAAATATTTTTAACTTGGAGGTAGTAATTAAAATATTACTTGGACTGATCTTGGGGTTTTAATGAATAGAGTAATAAAGCAGAGGTAGCCTGGAAGACCTTGACTGTAAGGGACCTCTGGAGGCCCCTACTCAGATCAGGTTGGTTGTGGCCTCATCCAGTCCTTTACACAAACCCTTTTGGTTTTTGCTGGTTTGTGTAGAGGATGTGGAGAAAAGATTTGACTTAAAGTATAATTTTCAAGTGTTAGCTGAGAAGGTTCCCAAAGTTTCTCATGTTCAAGCAAAGCTAACTACAATTCTAAAGTCAGCCATAATCTTAAGTCGGCATTCACAGCTGAATGGTACTGAAGTGCAAGTACTGACTCAGCACTCTGGAAGTACGTGATTATTGACACACGTTGATATCCTTTGTGGCACCATTAATCACTTGTTTTCAATCCAAGAGTAATGTATCTCGAAAAACTGGAAATTGTACAGTGTTGGGTTTGCCTAATAATTAGTTAAGTTTATATATAGATGTAACTATGTAGGTCTGATGTTAACAGTGTGTTTATGTTTCAACAATATGTTTAGTATGCTTTAGTTTATCTGTTTTTATACTGAGACACAAGTCAGCCATATAAATTGCATATGTCATTGAAATGAGGATTAATGTGCTAGACTGTGGAATGTAACTCTGATGGAAAAACTGCCATGGCAATTAGCAAGAGCTTGGAAACCAATATTATGCTAATGTGAATGCTGTCTACATCATAATTAATTTTTATTGTATTGTTTTTAATGGATCATTTGTGTACGTATTTGCACAAATACATGCTTTTAATGCACAGTAACAAGTATGGGAACAAATTAAGTGTATGAGTTTATGCCGCTTTTTATTTTGAAAATCAGTGCCATGGGATCCAAAGGACTTAGTTCCAGTTCTTCATGGCACTAGATTGATATCTAACAGTTTTACTTGAATTTATTTAGTAGTGTAGCAGAAAGCACGCAGCAGTATGCAATGGATTTAATTGCTGTGTGAATGAGTGCTTTGAATTTGTTTTATTTGGCCTTTTCTTTTTGTACTTCACCTTCAGATGTTCAATTCTGTAGCGTGAGATGAAGGTCTCATGATCCCTTGTACTATTCAGCATATCCTATTTGTTGGTTAAAGCTTTTGGTACAGTGGTGCATCTATCGCTGAGTACTTACCAAGTTACTTGACAAAGGTTTCCCTTTTCTTGAGTAATGGGACTTTTTTGTTTTCATTTGTGATTACAGGAGAACATGTAGAGGCTTGAGTTTGATACCTACTTGATCTCCCCAAGAACAGTACATAATATTGGATGGATTTTTTTCAGAAGTACTTTCAGATTATCTGTCTTTACAGTATTTTATGGAATTTTGAAACTTGTTTAGCAGATGACTGAATTTTCCTTTTTCATTTTCTGCTTAATCCTTCTAGTCTTCTGTGACAGCCCGGCCTTCACTTGCTGTATTGTGATAGATGCTATAAAAATCCTCTTAAATGTCAGAGCTGTTGGGTAAATGGATAGTGACTTGCAGTTGATTACAGTAGTTTTTGGGTTTTCAGGCTTGAGGATTCTAATGTAGTCAATAAAGATTCATGCTCCCTTTTTCGCAGCTCTTGACCATGCTAATGACACATTTGTTTTCTTCAGTTAATTTCTTTGGCTACTTCTGAAATAATTGAGAAATTGTATAAAAATCTGCAAGTTAAAAACACTTGGTAAGACACATTGATTTGTAGGCTTTAGAGTTTTTTACCTTAAGAAACTGCTAAAAGAAAAAGCACACTTTTAGAGTTATGTTTAGAATGGGAACTTTCAGTTTCTCTGAGCTTCTTTGTCTGCAGTTACACCAGAGGACTTTCTGGCTACATATGTTACATCACAATATTTGAGGAAAATGAAACAAAGTAAGGAGCATTATGTTGTAATTTTGAGAGCAATAAAACTAAAGATGAAGGAAATGCTGTGGTTTATTCTATTGTTTGGATGATATTGAAGACTTTCTAAACAATGTATGTTATGAATTTCATTTAGCAGAGGTAGGTGTATATATATACGTATACGAAGTGTATGTCTGGTCTAAAAGTTGATCATTTAAGATACTTCACTGCAGCTACAAGAACTTAAAAAATTTACACTGGGTCTAGCACAGAGAGTAATAAGTTAACCTTTTTTGCCTTTTATTAAGTACTGTGAAGTAGATGTTAATTGCAGTAAAAAGCTTTCTTTCCACAGAGTAAGTTTACAAATACAAACCAGTGTGCTGTTAGTTGTCTTAAGGAAAATGTCAGTTATGTCAATGTGCATTTCTTTTCATAGAGATGTCCTATTGCTGCTAAGAAGGACTGGATTGCAACCAACTGATTGTGGCTAAATACTTTGATTTATTTTTATAGAGTAGGACCTTCAGAAGTTCCAGACTAAATGTCATACTTAGATAAGTAACACCCTTATAAGAATTCACCTGTGTTTCCCCGTGGCAGTATTTTTGTATTTTTTTCATTTTTTAAATCGTGAGTCAGCCTGTGTGTAGGCTTTGTTTTATTGATGGCCAGTCTCCTAGGTAGTGCTCTGTGAAGAGCACACCTCAAAATGTTTGTGTCTTTTTGAAGAAGCAGGGATCAATTTCTGTGACTCCTTGTCTGTTTTAAATGACTCCAGAAGTGCTCAGGTAGGGCTTGCCTCTCTACCCTGTTACTGGAGGGACCATGGTGATACTGGCCAAGAAAATCAGCCTCTGATTTTTCTCTTGCCAAATTTGCTTAATTAGTGTCCCATGCATTGTATTAGAACAGGTAACGTTGACTACATTCATTTAAAACTGGAGAAGTTTCGGTCTGTTTGTTCTAAGACGTGAATCTGACTTCTACACTAATGACCTTCTTTTATGTTTATTAAATATTGCCCATGACTTTACTTAATTCATTCAAGCACATATTTCTCCTACAAGTCCATTAAAGTAAAAAATTCAGTGCATCCTCAGCAGAAAGGTTATTTGTGGTGTCATGGAAATCAAGACAAGGTGCCTATTAGTGGATTAATTTTTTGTTTATATTTGAGGAGATTTTTGTTGCTGTATCAGTTTAAGGTTTTTTTTCTAATGAGCATATAGAAATGCATGTAATGGAAAAATAAGAATACTAAATATCTTTTGGACTGAAACTTGAAATGCTTCATTAGGTATAAATTGAGTAGAAGAACATGCATAGAAGTCTTAGAAGTGTTATCATCTGGGATATATAATCTTTTGCATGTTCTTAGTTAGCATCTAGCAGTCCTGCAGCTAATACAGTTGTCTTGGAAACAGGCTTTATTTTCCTTTTGTGAATATGTGAATATCATCATCTTCCTTGAAAATCTAGAAGTAATACTAGATTTAAGATGTTTGTCCTTTATTTAAAGAACTGATACAGCAGTCTGGAAGTGATGTTTGCATTGTGAGCTTTAGTTATAGTTGTGTGTTTATGTTGCTATAAAAAAGTCTTTAGGATTTTTTTTTAGGTAAAATTCCTGTACTTACTGTTGATACTTGTCTGGGAATTATCTGCAGTGAAACACTTTGGCAGGATTTTCTAGTTAATGTTGAAATAGAAATATTACAATGTAACTGATGTATTAGAAGTGAAATTCCTAAAAACAAACTGATACTATGACTTACAGTCTTTTCCCTTGCCTTGTTTTAAATTAACAGCATTGATAAGTCCTTGAGTATTCTGTGAATTTAAAGGCTTTCAAATACTGATACGTGCTTCAGAGAAGAATATTTTTTTAAGTCTCTCATAAAAGAGCTATTTTTTTCAGTGAAACTCACACTTTGAGTGACTGAACTTGTCCAAGGATAGAGAATCATGGCAAGATCTTGTTTAGCCATTGGAACCCACCTGCATCACCATTTCTTTCGTTCTACCTCCCATCTCTTCCTTCTGCTTAATTTCTTGTACTGCATCTACATTTCAGATTGACCTCTCTTTCCAGAACTTAATTGGCCATTTTATTTTTGCTTAAATGTTCCAAGTATGTTCCAATTTTTTAAAAAAAATTCCATATTCCCTAGAACAAACGAAAGTTTTCTATATAAGATCTGAGATGAAGCTTATTAACCTAAGTGGAGAGAATCTTTAAGACTATGGTTGTTACCAGATGATACAAAAAGCTTTTAGTGACCTGTATTTTGGCCCTGATGTACAACAGTGGCGTAAGTAGTGTTCACCCAGAAAGAAATAAATAATCACAGCTTATTTGGCCACAAAAGACAGTAGCCACTCTGATGTACTCTAATGGTGTTGTGTTCCATTTTGGACTTAGTAGCATTTATATATGTTTACCTTGATGGCCAGGCCATAAACTTCCCACTTTCACCTCAAATTACGATCTCACAAGTCTTACATTAAAAAAGGATATTAAAATAACATGTTATTTAAGCTACAAACAAAGCTGAGTTAGTCCTTGAACTTTTTTCACATTCCTCTAAATAAATGTCATTTCTTCCAGGTTAACAATATTACTTAACTGTTCAGAAAAAGCAGTCCATTCTATACCTTCCTGATCAAATAATAATTCTCCATGCTGATTACTAAGTATTACATAATTACATTCCCTGGCTCCATTTTAGCTGAACAATTTTTCATTCTTTGTTCCCAAACTGCAAAAAAGCAAGCAACCAAAAGAAAAACCTAAACCCCTTATGGTAATAATTCTGTATAGTTAAAGTGTGTGCATCATTGCGTTACTGTGATCAGTTCCCTGAATTTGGTTGATAATCATAGTCTAGCACCCTTCTTGAATATCCTGGGAAAAGCTGATATTGTTGAAGTTATCATGCTTTTCCTTTCAGATTAACTTTTGGTAAACTTCAGAGTTTTCTTGTTGTTCCTATTCTTTATGATCCAGAGATGTTGTCCTGGAGAAATCTTTTTTACCTCTGTTCATTGTAATTAGAAATGGCGACATGGTCTTTCATCTCCAGAAATGAAATTATGCATAATTCAAAGTTAGTTCTAAGGATAAAGAGGAAGTACAGTTTTTTTCTCTCATGTGTTTCACTTCAGGATGTTTCTGAGTCTGATATCAGCAGCGGTAGCAAAAGATGAAAGAAACTCCAGGGGAGAGATTGTAGATTCATTCAAGGGAAAAAAGGTATTGTTGTTGCCTTTTGTAATTAAAAAACTACAAAACAAAATAACTAATGAACACTTTCCTTATACCATTAGCAAGGAAGATGATTAAATACAGTCATCTACAGCCAGAGACACAGACTCATAGTCCTTTCTCAGTGATGAGAGCCGCATCTCTGGAGGACAATGTATCCAGTCATCACATCATGTATAAGACAGAAGTTTCTCTCTCCAATGCCCAGCACGAAGACAACCTACATCTCTAGCTTCACTTAGGCACGTGACATTGAGGTGTAGGCAGTCCCATTGCAAGTGCAAGACTTGGTTTGAAATGGCCTCTGCAAATCTTTCCACTTAATAATGGACTGAAATACAAAATACCTTATCCAAGCTGCTCTTCACACAATTTGTTTTAGAGCTTCTCATGAGCTACGATTGGGTGTATTTTTTAGAACAGGTAGGATTTTGTTTTATCTGCATGGTTTTTTAGGGGTATTGCAGATGTATCCTGTAGTAATGTGGGTTCTTCCTACCCATGATGTCAGAGGATACTCAAGGAACCAGTTTGCCATCTGGCAAATCGTGTCAGTTTTGTAGCTTTTGTGTTTTGCATTTGCTTGAAAATGTGTGTGCTGCTTTGCTCTTCCTGTTTTTTCCTTCCTTTTCTGGAGTGCTACTGTAGTGGATGCCTCAACAGAGGGGCAGGGACAGTGGCTGTGAGTTACCGACTCTGATGTAGCCCTGTTTTTGGATTTTTTTCTCTTTGGGGATTCTTCAGCTGCCCTGCTCAAAAGGCAGTGGTGCACAGGGGAGGAACAGGGTACTCATTCTGGGAGGAATGCATTTTTCACTATTGCTGGATTTGAGAAAAATCCTTAAAATTTTTTTTTGTTCTTTCATATAATCTGAAATTCTCAACATTTTATATGAAAATGTGCTTTCCTTTAATTTGAGAGGAGCACTTTTTTTGTTTAAAATAAGAATGAGTAATGTTTCAGCATTAATCAAGTGCTATTTCTGATACCTTTTTTGATTCTTATTTACGGGCATTTTAACTTTCTTCTTAGTGTTCTTATGACTTAAGCTACTCAGTCTGGTTTGTAAGTGTTTGTGAATAAAATGTATCTGAATAAAACATACTTATTTGATATGTTGTGTCCTAACTTCTGCTTGATGGAACCCTTCTATTATAAGTGTATGGTATCAAGGATGACTGAAATTTGAAATGTAACGGAAGTGGAGATTTTGAAGCTTGTTTAAAGCATCTTCTTCTTTACATCTAAGAGCTGTCAGAAGTGATAAACAAATCTGGAAGCAGCATCATTTATAACCAAATTGCTCTCATAGATAAATCATTCAGCAGGAGAGCTAATTATGTTTGTAGCCTGTAGCATAGCCACAGGTATCCTGTCCATTAGCCACCTTGGTGCTTCACTCAAGCCAGAGGGCTTGTGTTTGCAGTGCGTTCAGTTTGAACAATGAAGGTTTGGGTGTGAATCCAAGGAGGATTGGAATCTTATTTAAGCAATACCTCAAGCAGTGGTGAGCAGATGATGTGAAGAGCATTTTGTTGCTGACCTCCGTTGTTACGGCCTTCATGGGTTTCAGCACCGTCCCAGCTCTCTGACTTGGCAGCAATGGCCACCTTAGCCCAAACTGCTCTGCTGGAGGGCTCTTGTATGGCTTTCTCCAGCATGTTAGTGCTGGGTTTGAAACCAGGGAGCTGTTATTTGCACAACTCTGCCTCTTCTTAGTAGATATTCAAGATGATGTTGAAAGACTGTGTGCTCTGACTTTGTTAATGAAGGAGGTGGTAGAACAAGAAAACGTGAGGAAAAACATTGCTTTCTGTCTTAAATAAGCTTGTCACTATTTCTTTCCTGTATATGCTTGGTGTGTTGCACATATGATGAATGCTGAGGTGATTCAAATGACACAAGAGAAAGTTGGTTTTTTACCTTCTGTCAAGATTTGCAGTAGGAGCAGGACATCTTAATTCCCTAGAGGTCCTCTGCTATGCTGAGTACCTCAGAGTGAAAGTCTTGATTCTTCATTCTGTTGCCCTTTCCCCAGCAAATACTATTTTAATTTTTCGCACAAGAAACTCTTCTAATGCTGCCACATGCCATTACCTGTTATCATTCAGGTACCATTTGATGGGTGTTTTCAAAAGCAGGGGGAGGGCTTACTCAGAACCCTTTGTAGTATATTGATTTTTCTTTTTTAATGTGTTTGTTAATGGTGTTACATTTGCAAAACCAAAGGTAATTTGAAATTTAAATTTTGAAACTAATAATACATTTCTCCTGTTAGAGGATGTGTGACTTTACATAGCTGTTTATTCACATCAGTTAATTAATTTAGCAGTAATTGTATTTTATGTAATTTTAAAAATGCTTAGGGCTGTTTTAAGTGGTCTTATCTGGTGAAATATAGATTGTTATGGGTTAATGTATATGTGAGTGCATGAAAATATTCACTGTAGTGGTGTATTAAGCTGATCTTAGAATCTTGATTTCTGCATTTCTAACTATACTTAGGACTTCAAGTAAATTGTATGAAGATACACTGGAATTTTGTGGGGTGTAGCTCCCATTTAGAAATCACTTCTGTAATACTGTCTGTGTAATCGCTTCTGTAATTTCTGATTCCCAGTAACTCCAAAACAGTTTTGCAGTAAAAAGTATAGTAAATAATTTGCAGTAAAAATATAGTAAATAATTAGCAGAATTCTGTCTGAATGAATATGAAATAATTAATTCAGCATATCTCTGCACAATAATAAGAACCAGTTGCTCCTTGCTGTGCTCTTCATTCACAGCTGTTTCTTCATGCTGCCGCTTTAGCAGCATGTGTTTGATTTTGCTCTGAGTAGCACCAGAAAAACTTGAAATGCTGCAATTTGAAATTAACTTCCAGGGAGCGATGAGCGTGGCCTGTGAGGCCATGCTAATTTTTTTTTTATGACACCCTGAGGAAAAAAAAATTAAAATATTCTGATAGCATTTTTCTAGTGCCTGACTGTGCCCTTTTTGTTTAATGTGTCTCAGACTAGTGTTTTCTGATCTGGCCACAATAATGTTTTTTATCAGTACTGTCTTTAATTTGACTGCAAGTGAGGATAGTCTTTATGGAATGGATGAATACTTCAGCTTTATACTTCAACTGCTTAAAGGTGATAAAAATTTTTGACCTTTTTTAAAGAGAAAATCTGAGCAGAAAGTTAATTTTACAGGTAGTTACTGTGAATAGACATATCTTACTGAGTTTTTCGGAGCAATTGTCTAAAATATGGCATTGTATATATTTAGGAGGATGCCATTAAAAATAAAAATTCTGCTTCCTGTTCTTTCAAATTAAAATGAGCAAATGGGCTCTTAACCCATTTAATTTTATGATTAAATCATAAATATCTACCAGCACTTAGTATTAGCATATGAGATAAATGTGTGTCAGTGTGGTCTAGACCTGGTAGGAATCTATATAAACTGGCAGTCAGGGAGTGGGACCTTTGGTTGTGTGATTTTTGCTTTTATTTTTCTATTTAATCCTTTCTCAACTTGGAAAACAAGAAGGCTGATGCTCTTTCTCTAATGTGTGGTATTTTAAACCTCAAATGTCACCCATCCCCTTGCCTTTCTAATGAATTTGTGCATTCTGTGAATGCTTATGAGTCAGAGAGCAGAGGAGAACTCTGTATTTGCTTCACTTAGTGAATTTAAACAAAAACCCCCTAAGGTTATTGATGGTAGCAAACACTCACCTTCTGTTTTTTTGGTGTAATTCAGCTAGAGGTTCAAGCATTTAATCCTATCATAGGATTTTAAGAGAGCCTGATGCTTGGGTTCAGCATGCATGCTGTAGATGCCAGTGATCTGAGGCAGAGCCAGCACCTGTGAGGGGTGCATCCAACCTTTCAGCTGAGGGACCTGCCTCTGCACTGGCCATGTGGAGAGTTTTGGGGTGTCTCTGTGGTTGCACACACGGATGCCAGTGCAGTGACACGGCCAGTCTGCACCTTGGTCTGTTACCTTGGGCCTCCTTTAAGGTGAGGGGCGTGTCTGTGATATGGTTGGACAGCATGCTTGGATTTAATATGGACTAAATCAGCCATCTTTTGATGGTAAATGGTCAGGAGAGGTTGTTGTGGCTTGAACTTGATTCTGATCCTCTGTGTTTCTGATGGCAGTTCTATACAGGGGGGGAAAGGCTTTTGCCATTCAGCTGGTGGTTTGGGTTTTGCTTGCTTTTTTCATGTAAAAGCCCAGAAAGTATACAGCTGGTGCAGGCAGAGGATCATTGCAGTAAGAGCTGCTTCCAAAGAAATAATCAACCAACCTAAAAAACAGCCAAGGAGGAGAGCACCTGTGTCTCTCTGCCATCCTTGTGTCTGCTGAGCCTGGCTCTATGAGGGTGCAGGTTTACTTGTGTTCTATTTTGTGTCTCCAGCCTCTGTTTTTATGAGCACAGTGTGAACCATAATTGGAATAAGATGCCCTTGAAAAATCTGCTAAGGATTTGTGTCATGGTTGACAAAAGGAGTTTTTTTATATTTGGAAGATGTAGTTAAATGTAACATAAAAAGAAAGGCAGAAGCAAAGTAATTTTCATTGTTTGAGGAAGCTAAGCAAGGGTTTGTTTCAATTCTGCCCATAAGGAATATGACACTGGAAAATAGTTAAATTCTGTATTTGTTAGGTTCTAATGAACACTAGACCATACATGCTGCTCCTTATTACCTGAGAGGGACTGTGATCATTGTGTTTTATGGTCAAAGTTACATTATTGAAAGAACAAATGGTAGCTTCTCTCCCCTTTCTTTTTTCATTATGCTTTTAAACCTATTGCAGAACTTTGGCGTTCTGCACGTTAAGTTCATGTGCTGTTAGGAGAAATGACACATTTTCTGTCTAGAAGCTGAATCTTAAATTGCTTTGTACCATCAAATCATATAGTACCTTTCTACAAATCACTGATCACATAATAATGTATTAATTTCTAAGAGAACAGTAATGTGTTAAATAATTAAATATCCCAGGCTTTGTTCGTTCCTCATCTGGGAACACAGGCAGGAAAAATGAGTTATGCCATATAGTTCATAATTTTTCAGCACTTATATAAAGGCTGAAACATATTTTCTTTGATGCATCAATGACTTTTGGTAAAGTGAGGTGAGAAAGCTCCATTTTCTGTCATGAGCCAACCAGAACCCAGCAAGTTTCCAGGGTCCAGTTTTGAATTTCTGTTCACGTTGCAAATTGATGTGGAACTGTGACCACTGAGGTTTTGTGGCATGTACAAACCGTTTGTTCAGCTAGAAGACGAATCGGGGAAAAGAACTAACCGTGAGAGTCTGGATGGGAGCCCACTGGAGTGCTGTGAAGCAGAACACCTGGCATAAGGATTAGAGAAAGTACAGCCTATGACCATGTGTCTGGATGCAGGGCACCTCTGAGAGTGGGTGTTGCAGCTTTGTTGAGGACCACCACTTCCAAGATCTGGATTTTATAACACTTATCCACTGTGAAATGAGATGCTGTGATGTTAGATTTAAAAAAAAAACCAAAAAAAACCCCAGCAGACTCTTTGCCAGTAATTAATTTGGTTTTTTTGGAAAACAGTCAACAATTCGTAAAATCTTAACTGTTCTTTAAATGGACTTCGGTTATGTCTTGGTACCACAGCTCATGCCTGCAGCAGTAGCCGCAGGCTGCTCCAGGTGGTCAGTATTAGCAGTGGGGAGGACTTTACTCCTGCTGTGGAACCTCCACTGCTAGGACATTGTATGGAGGGGTTCTTGGAGTTCATATGTTCAGTCAGATCACTCGATAAGATGTGAAGAATTTAGCATTGCTTACTTTCAGTATTGTTTCTGAATTACATGCTGGAAGTGTTGTTGTTTGGTATGATGAGAGTGGTGTGGGGTTTGTTTATTTTTGTGGGGTTTTTTGGTTGTTTCAGTTTGGGGTTTTTTTTGCTGGGGGATGTTTTTGATGTTTTTTTGAGTCCAGAGTCAGTATTGACTGGATTGTTCTGTGCAGAAGTGCAAAGATAGACTAAAATAGAGGTGAAATTGTTGTTGTCTCATTGTCAGTGTGTTAGTGGTATGCTAATAGCTTCAGACATTACATTTTTCCATCTGCCTTGATAAGAACGTCTGTATGTGGTGAAGTTGAAGAATTAACCCATTATAATTTTTTATCTTATCATTACCATTTGATTGTTCCATCATTGGGAAAAAACCTGTGTAGTTTCTTTTAAACCCTACACCAACTCTACCAGGTGGTAATACCACTGAGGTATAGGTTTACTATGGGAATTAACTGCGGTGTCATATTTATTTAATGTAAAAGCAGGAGAGGTGATGGTGGGAAGAACCTTGAAGAATCAGTTTGGTTCAGAGTCTGTATGAATAAAAATTTTCTTTTGTTTTTGCCAGTTTGTTTTAGCTATCGGTTTTCTTTAAATAGCCACGAATAAAACTTTGCAACAGGGCTGGTAAGGTCCTGCTGACTTCAGTGAGGCTTGGCATGGTCCATTAACAATGTAATGTATTTATACTAGTAAATGGTGTCATTTTGAAATTTATCATGGGCTCATGAATATCTTTCTGTCTTCTCACCCACTTCTCTGGGATACATACAGCTGAAGTAGTGGCTTTAGTTACTTTGCTGGTAATTAGATTAACAATTCAGTATGCAATGCTGAGGTTTCTTTTAGCTGAAAATTGGGAATTAATGCTTATATCTCATAACTATAAAGCTGTGCTTTTAAATAATCCTTATATTTAATCCTTTATTGTATAAAAAAGTGTTACCAGGTAACCATTGTAGCTTTAATTATTCAGAAAATAATTTATTTAGTTCAGTTTCTTACATTATATTTAGAGCTGTGCTTCAAACTTTAAAGGTGTTTTAGAGGATATCTTACTGAAGTAGGAGAGAAGCCTGTATTTTTTCCAATTGAAAAATTAACTTTTGAAATTAATTTCTTAATTGTGGAGCTTGTTTTTAAGTTCCTCTTAAGAAAATTAAAAGTTTAGGCTCCCTTCCAACCTGGTGTTTAAACACGTGCTTAACTTTTAAACATCTGAGTAGGTTCGCTGACTTTGCTAAGTACATACACTACAAAGCTTTTGAGTTCACTCACAACTTCTTGAGAGCAGCTGCAGTGGGGCTGGTGCTGGGCAGAGGGAGCTGGGGAGTGCACAGCATCCACGTGTGCAGGGACCTTGGGCACAGCGGTGTCAGGGGTAGCACTGCCAGCAGAATTAATTTTGCGGAGCTGCCGTCCTTGCACAACCTTGAGTGTTGTAATTTAGAGAGAAGTCATAATGGTCAAAGATTGCTCCAAAGCGGTGAGAAAACAATTTTCTAACTGTGACCGCATTACCAGTGTGACCCATTGGCCACTTCCATTTCTGCCCTTGAGAAAGTTTTGCTTTTCTAGTGGTGCTCAGCCTGGTATTGATGTAATACATAGTGACTGTGTTGCCCATCCACTGTCATAAATGCTGTTATCTAAGTAAACATGGTCCAAATGATTTCTGTTGCAACAGGATTGTTAAGTCTGAACAAACTTAAATATGTTCAAAACAGTGCAGAAAGGGGGTTATCCTTTTCTTTTTTTCCTTTGGGAATGAGAATGTGAAGTAGGTATCTGTCCTTTAAGCTCCTTCTTTATTCTCTCCTAACATCTAGTTTCGTTAATTAATTTCTTCCGAAACCTGGCAGAATGACAGAAATCTCACAGTTATGGGATTTCTACTGCCTTTGGAGCAGTCCAGGATGGATTCAAATGACCTTATCAGTTCTGAGAAATGCAGAGAGCAGTTCAACAGAAAAGTTTAAGTACATTTGTCTAGCTGTAGAATATTTTTTCTAATACATTTCTTCAAGAATAACACTTTTCTGGATGTATCCATTTACAAAGTGTATTCTATTGATATCCTGCTAGATAGGAAAGATTGTTTTAATATATTGCATCTGTAATTAAATTTTGTTTTGTTTTCAGTAGTAGTGTATGATAAGACATTAATCTGTACATACATGCATTTTAAACTAGCTACATAAAATTGACTGTAGGTACTAGAAATGCTTTAAGGACCTTTCTTATAAAAAGTGTAATTTTTTTTGTTATTTGGCGTTGATTAATAGACTGTTGTAGAAGATTGTGTAAGAGTATGTTATTACAGTAAGATGCTATTAAAAAAAGTTGACTTGAATCTTGCATTTGTCAGTTTTGTGACATTTATATTTCTTCCTCATTAGAACTATGCAGCACTGATCCAGCAACAAATTAATGAGGATAAACAAAACTTGAGAGAAAAGGCTGTATATGGAGTTCAGCTCACAGAAGAAAAACTTAATGACTTCCGTGATGAACAGATTGGGCAGCTGAAGGAACTGATGGATGAGGCTACCAAACCTAATAAAAAAATCACAATTTCTAAAGACCCAGAATACAAAACCTAAAAGATTAAAAAAATTATTTTAATGCATATGGAAGCATTTTGAAACTGCTTTTTCCAGTTGGACTTGAATGTGGTTTCTGTGAGATAATGGATGCTGCTGATGCTATAACTTGTCTGAAATGGATGTGTTTGGCTTTCTGTGAAAGAATAAATGGAAAAATGGAATAATCACAACACTTCAATGTTAATTACATTATTTTCTTTCTCTTTTTTTTTCTCCTAATGGATGTTGAAGACTGGAAAAAAATTGGTAAAATTAAATTGATATTTTTAAACCATAAAGTTGTTAGTTTGGGAGTTTTTTGTTTTGTAATCTTGGCACCTGTAGGGCAAAACATCTTTCTGTTTGTCTGTCATCCTCTTCTTTAATGGAAAAGATGCAATTATAATTTATTTTCTGGTGAGGATTCAGTAGAGAAAGGAATGGTACTAGAGTGGGTTTGTTTTCATGGAAAGAAATGAGCAGTATTAGAAAAACGTACTGCTGCTGAAATTGGAAGTTGGTTTTCTTCTTGAACTTTATTGGGAAATGGGCTTTAAAAAAAGGTAGTTCATTATTAAATTAACCTTGAATCACTATCTTATGCAGAAAATTCTGCATTTTTTTCAAAGCTAGATTCAGATTATTGTTAGTATCTAAAATTTTAAAAAACCTTTGTTGTGCTGTAGTTTGAATTGAAAGGATTTAAAAAAACTTGGTATCCCATATTATCCAATATTTTGTATAGACCAGAATTTGTAAATGTCTCGATCACAGAAATGATCCTGCTGATAATACTGTATGACAAACATTAGCAATTTATTTCTAATAGGTTAAGTTTTCTGTAATACAATGTGTGCCTATTGTAACATATACTGTTGGGACTAAAAAAAATGAAGTTTTATCTAGTAAGAAAAAACACACCCCTTTCTGTGCAGAAGACAGCTTTCATTTCATCTTCCAAACCTAGTTTTATATTATTAGTTTTGTTCTATTTCTGGACCTTTCCCTGTCTGTTACCCATAGCATGTTCAAGACAACATAATTTCTTTGCTCTTGGGGAATAACAGCTTTGACAAGCAAGCACATTTCCATCTGTCTTGATTTATATCAACATGCTCTTTGCCAAAGCTGTGCTCCTGGATCCTAACAGAATGGGGAGCAATTTGGGGAGCAGCCTGTTTCTTTCTCCTTTACCTCTCTTCCCAATCTTTGATGGGATTGTAGGCTGCAGGTTGCTCATTTCTGTTAAAAGTTCATTAGCCAGATTCCTATGTGAGGAACATGTGGTTACTTTTCTGCATCTTCCTCTGGCACCCACAGCCTTTGTTGTGTGTGCAGTAAGAACATCCTGTAGCTTCAAGCACGCAATGCAAACAGGATTGAAGGGCAGAGGTGACATCCAGACTGCAGGGCTGTTCACAGGTCCTGATCCTTGGTGCTTCAGAGCTGTGGTTGGAGACAACAGCAGCTCCCCCCTGGCCTGCTTGGTACCTAATATGCCCCAGCATCAAAGTGGGAAGCAAATGGCATGTGCATATAGCAAGCTTGAAAATTGTCTCTGATACTGCCATTCACACATTCCTAAAGCTTTTCTTTTTTTACGGTTCAAAGTCCGTAAAAATCTAGTCCAACTCTGGAGTTCAGGGCATAAGGATTTACTCTGTTGCACTTCCATCAGATGTACAGTAATCAGTAAATCTATTTGGTTTTCATATCAAAAGTAATGTTTGGGTGTTGACAACAGAGTTTGTTTCCAGTCCTTGATTGGTAGTACAGCTGTGTCTTCTTTCCAGTCAATATCCAAGTTGCTTCAAATTTATTTCAAGCACTGCAAATTAAAGCACAGTTACTTTTATCAACACATTTAATGAACTTTTTTAGTTCACTGAAACTTGTTAAAATACTTCTTTTGCATGTCTGCTCATGTATGCATCTAAATTTTTAGGAGCTAAATAATAATGAAAAATTGCTATTTGTTATGAAAAATGTAGGTTTATAATGAGATCTAAAGGGACTTGGAGGTAAGGGTAAACGTCTTTATATTGACAGTCCTTGTTCTAGTAAATCCAACAATTTTTTTCTTTCATTCCCGACAGTAGTTTGTGTTTTTTACAATATTTGTAGTCTGGTTTAAAACAACTCTCACAAAAGCGAATGTTCCATTACTGGAATGAAGCATCTTTCAAGATTGCTGGCTTTAAGACAGCCAGTGTTAATAGTAAGGCATTCTCTGGTCTGAGCAGGGCTTATGTGAGTGGTGGGGCTCCACAGAAGCTTTGTGATGCCAGCACTGCCACGCATTAGTAAAATTCTTTCATTTACAAGTGTAGTTAATGACAGTTAAGTAGAGGAAAACAGTGGGCTTCTCATCTTGGCCATAGAAAGACAGAGTGATACAGATGCTGTTTCTTTAATTTTTGGGGGTTTTTAAAGTATAGGATACTTCTGTTGGTAACTTTACACTGGGTTTGGAGGACAATGAACAGAGTAAAGCATACATCAAAAATTCTTCAAAACTTCAAGCCGTGTGCTTTTTCAAATGGCAAAAGAGTTGCCTGGAAAAAAAAAATGCTACTCACCTTATAATGAAAAATAGTTCTCATCACTTTAGAAAAGAGTACAAAGTTTTGAGTTGTGTTCTTTGTGTTGAATGGATTGCTGTTATATAACTCACCACTGAAAAGCTCCTACTGCCCTTAAAAGACTTGTCTCCATCCAGCTTATCCATTAAGAAAGATCCATTATGTTTTGTTGATCTTAAATCCATTTGGCTCTCCTAGAGCTCAGAGTGGTACAATTCACTGGCTGACTTGGCTGAGCCTTATCTGTGGTAACACTTTATGTGATTGCCTGGCAGGAGTTGGAGGGAGCTAAAGTTTTACATAGCTGGAAAAGGCACAAAAAAGTCTTATCAACAAGTAAAGAATTTTCAGGAATATCTCTAGTTAAAAACTACCAGTTTTGATATGCAAAGTTAGACATCTTAAAAAGAACAAATAAAATGTTATTCTTTTAGTGTTCTATTATTCCTATGATGTGGGTTTATGCTTTTTTAAACTGACTGTCCAGCAAGAACTATTAGGATATATTTCTTCCTTAAATTAATAATGTAACAGCTTGAAGGTAGGATTTATGAAGAAGTTTTATTCCTTAGCTATTTGGACTTTAATCTTTTTGAATTATTAGCGGACATTTTATTTCTTCTTGGATATGTATTTGTGAGATGCTGGCTATTCACTGATGAGTCAGTGGCCAAATTTTCATTGGCTTCTAGGTAAAAATATTGGACAGTTAGTGAAAGAAACATTCCTTTCCCTGCCTGTTATACTCAATTTTAATTTATACTTTCTGTAACTAAACTAATAGCAGAGGGAAGGCTGAATCTCTCAGCAGACTGATATACCCAGGGGGGACCACTGGACATCTATGTACCTCTGACGTAGGGTGAAAGCTGAATCACTGTAAAAACCAACTCACATTCTAGGGCAAAAGAAGTATCTGTGTGCTGTCCTGCATAACTGTTGATTTTCAGTCTGCTTGGAAAGAGTTTCAAGGTGAATCCTTCCTGCTGGAGGGTATAGATGCAGTAGCACAGGTGTTGCAGGGCTTGTTTGGTAAATAGAACTGCCTGACCCACCTCCTGCTCCTTGTCCTGGTGTTGGACCAGGCTTGCTGTGCCTGCCTCACAGTGAGGAATGGTGTCCAAAGAGGTCTTCCCCTGATTGAGCCACATGAGGAATCTGGCTGCAAAGACTGGTGCAAATTAAGTGGTGTTAGAAGTGATAACATTTGCACTGGTAAATGATCTCTTCTTGTTCATGGAGATCATGTCTCTGCTGCAAAACTGCTGGCTTTGCTCAGAACATTTTCAGCAGTTTCAGTGGCCACAGCTCTGCTCTGGGAACAGCCTTGACAATGTTGACTCCTTCCAGCTTTTCCAGTAGTCTGTGTACCAGTTAGGGTACATGTAGATCACAGAATCAAATTTTATTTGGATGCAACCGTTATGTAAGTATAATACGAAGTATTTGTTCATTGAAGTTGAGAGCTAAAAGTCAGTGCATAAATTCAGTGCATGAGAACTGAACGGTTTTGCTACTTGTAGCAGTGTGTTATGAGTAAATGTCAGGTGTTTCAACAGCTCATTTGCAGGATATATGATCCTGCACAACTGATCTGTGTGTCTGTGGAGTTCAGTGTTTAATCTAACAATTTCAAAGCTAGTACTTGAGAGTATAAACAAGGAAGAATCTTTTGTTTAATGAAATGACCTTTAGTTAGTGAATATTTGTCAACTTGTTATAAATGCTGAGGAACATCAGCGTGTATTGCCACTGTAAAGCCCTTAATAAGTGGCTTGTTGAAACACCACTATTTGCAACACTACTTCCGGCACTGATGGGCCATCTGGTTTATGCCAGTAACATTCCTTGAGTATTGAAGTGAAATTTGTGTTAAGCAAGTGAACATATTTACCATTTTTTCCCCCAACGGTTTCTGTTTCTGGTTTTGAATGGAGAAAACACGAGTACAGAATCTAAAATAGGTATCTGTTTATCCTGAGAGATTAACAGCAAAACCAATAAAACATGCAGAGGAATGTATGCTGGCAATACTCTGCTGGGGTTCTATCAAAGGCAGCCATGGTACTAATTTGGCCCATGCTAGCCTCAGCCCAGTAGCCTGCTTTTAAAACTGCAATGAGCATATAAATTATAAAATGTTTTAACTTCTTGCCATTGTCCCAAACCTCAGGTATAGGATTGGAATTGTAAAACTGAGGAAGGGAAACATTTTCCATTGTTGCTATAGAGCTTGATGTTTATGTAGCAATGACTTGTTCTGTTTTCTATCTCCTTGATCTTAGGCCCAAAAAAATAAGAGAAAAGGAACATGTAAATATCACAGACAAAACTTCTCTGGGACATGAGATTACAATTTGAATGACCTCTCAGCAAAATAGCAAAGAAAAACAAAGATGACAGGAATAGGGAGAAAAAAAAGTCTTTGTGTGTCAAAACAGCCTCTTTCTGCAGAGGAGGAACTAGGAGGAAGTTAGAAAAGGAGCTAGGGCCACGGTGAACATAAGAGCCACTAGTTGCAGATTATTTGGTGGATGCAGTGTTCCTTGTCTAGAGCCACTGCTCCAGCCCCGGAGAGTTCATGCACTCTGGTCACGGTCAGATGCTCAGAGAACAGCATAACACTTTTAACAATAAGACCTACCCATATTTCATCTATATGATGCATCTTTTGACAACAGGGATATGGAATCTGGGACTTTACCTCCTCCTAAATGGCTGTGGATGAGGTCTTCCCTTGCTAGTCCCTTACCTGAAGGAAAATTTATTGTAGGAGCTCTATGGCAGTGTAGTAAGGAACAAATATGTACCTGTTCCTTGTGAGCACATGATCAGCAAGGGTATGATGACAGTACATCAAGTCTGTACCACACTCTATTGCAGACCAAAACATGAAGCGTGTCTGATCACATTGCTACAGTAAATAGATTATTTCCAGTAATTGAAAGCAGCTCTGAAGCTTCAAAAAATGACTTATCCTCAGCATAGTAGATTGTCCTTAAAAAATCCCCCCAACACAGCAGTACCAAAAAGTGAGACTCTGCCAGACTAAAGGTATTTTGTTGTCACGGGATTTAAGCCCTGGAGTGGTGACACAAGGCATTCCTAACACAGTGGTCTTACAGGTTTCAGAGCATTGTGGAGAAATATCCCTTTTGGTTTATGAGCATTGAAATCCTGTGCTGAAGGAGCAAAGAAGGTGGCCATATGGCCCCATCCCTGACCACTGAGAAGCATCGGCAGCCTCTTCTGGCTGTCATGACTCAGAACATAACTGAATCCCTGTGCTTTTCTACAGTGATGCATGTGTTAGTCCAGAAGCAGCAGCCCAACAAGTGGAAATGCTGCAGGACAAGTAAATCAGATGGAATTAGCTTCTCCATTTTTTTTTCTTTTTCACTGTTCACATTGGCTCTGCAAAGCTCCAGATGGCTCCCAGAGCAAGAAGTACTTCTCCTGGCTATTCCTTAACATTGCCTCTAGTTAAGAGCAGCCAGGCAGAGGGTGTGTGGATGTCTGTGCTGACTGACAGTTTTATCTAAAGACTGGATAATGGCTTTCAGTGTAAAAAAACCCCAGAAATGAGATGACAGGGGACATGTTGCAGGAATTTACTAGTTTGATCCCTAATGTTGAATCATTGTAGGAATTTTATGGGATATCACAACAGAAGCTCACCAAAAACTATACAGTGAGTCAAAAGAAGCAAGGAATATCAACCTGGAATGCCAAGGGGGTTCTTGGAGCTAGAGGCAATCCTGTAAAAGCTATTTAGATGTTACTGACGTCCTACAATGTGTACAGTTATTTTGAAACCAATTTTCAGCAAGTTTACAGGCCAAAATATGATTCTGCTCATCTCAAAAACTGGATAAAATTTTAAAGTCCATGTAAAAATCAGCCTCAAAGGGAGAGTAAAGCAGCTCCTGAGAAAACATCTAGACAACTGGAAAGGGGATCTGGGAGATCATTTAAACCTAAGAGTGTCTTCAAATGCTTCAGTGCAAGTTAAGAAACTGATGCAGGCTTGAAGTCAGTCTTTGACTTGTTGGACGCTATGATTTTGGAGGTCTTTTCCAACCTTAATGATTCTTTGATTCTATTCTATATTTGACTGTGTGCAATTCATCTCTTTATTACTGTAAGAGCTACTTGATGAGTTAAAAACTGGAGCTATTTCTTTTCAAGTTCAGGAATAAATACAAAAACTGATGGCAAAGGTTCTTAACACCATTATAAAAAGTTCCTATAAGTAACTAAGACTTAAGAAACTTGAAAATGCCTGGGCTATGCTCCACAAAACAACCAAAAAGGCATAGAAAATTAATAATGTTATTAATTACTCCTGAACATAATATGTGTAGTGAAATACCTGTGGACTTCTTTGCATCACATAAGCCTTATGTATGATTTATAATCATTTCTGGGTCTCCCCATTACCACATAATCCCTTCTGTTGAAACAAACTGATCACTATATGATTAGTGATGGTATATTCATTTGTAAGAGCAAAATGTTGTTCCCTGCCCAAAAGTAGCTGGGAAGAGCAATAAACATGAAACAACAATTCATGTGGGAGTCAAGTGCTGTTTTCCAGTAGCTGCAATCCTCAACAGCCCGTTGCTGTAGCATGGTTGTTTTAGAAATACGAGACCATGATTAAGGTAAACCGTGCTCTGTCTTTCATTTGGCTACCCTCTAAAACAGGTAACACTGGGTGTCACATCCTCTGGGGTCCAAAGGAGTACTTGTGCTGGTGAGAGCCAGGGAATGTCTCCCTACAGAAAGGGGGGACCCATTTCCAGGGCCATTCCCCATGGTCCCCACTCCCAGCTCCTCCCCAGGTAGTGTTACCAACTTCAGGGGGCTCAGGGCAGCCACCTCCATCCTCTGCATGGTGAGGAAGGGCACTTCTGACAAAGCACAGCAAACCTCAGAGAAATCCTGACCTTATGCTTCCCGTTGCTCTCAGGATGTTGAGTTTTGGACTGAAAAGGGTTCACTTCTTCCCTGTGTAACACACTAGCAAAGCATCTCTGGAGTGTGGTGGTGTGCCCACAGTGAATCTTTACCTTCCCCTTGGGGGGAAACAAAATGGAAGAAACCAAAAATTGCATCATCAAACCATATCTGGTCCCAGCTGTGTTTGTTCTAACTGTGTTTTTTCCAGTCCCAAGGTGGCATTTCTTTACCAGAAAAGTTTGCTTTTCAGCTGAGAACATAGAAAGCCTGGCTTGCAAAAAAGACTTGTTAGCTCTTCCCCGTTGCAGGTAAGAAAATCTGCTTGAGGTTTGCAAACCTGGTTAAGATTATTGAAATGTATGCTGTTTTACCGAAATATGGGAAGCTTCAGGAAGCTCAGGACCCACTGCACTGGCCTCTGCAATAAAGGTCTTCTCTGTGCAAATGAGCAGGGGCTTCTGTCATAACCCAAGGGATCTGTGTGGATTTTCTGAATTATTTTTAACATACCACAGAGGGGATTAAGAGGGAACCTTTCTACCATCTGTCCTGGACTGCAAGTGAGCCTTTCTGGAAGTTACTCAGATGCTTTGGTGTGGACAGGCTGCTTTGATGCTGTTTTTTTCAACCTCAGGACACTACATAGCTCCTGGTACCTTTAAGGAGCATGGCCTTAAAATGCCATGTCTTTAAATAAAAATTGAGCTTTTTGATAAACATTGGCAATAAGCCCCAAAATAGGCTGCTTGTTTTATTTTTTTTAGAAATGATTCTCACTTCCTGTGCCAAGTACCAAGTATGCAGCAACATCTGCTGCATAAAAATACATCTGCTCAGCAGGGGGAGAGGGGGCAGGCACAGAGGTTGCCTTTGGAAGGCATGGTGAAGTGTGGGGATAATCAGATGTAAGAGGTTGTGGAGGGTGTGAAGAAGCACTTGGTACAGCTGCTCTCTGAGCATCATGCTGTAGGTACCACTGCCCTGCCCTGTACCATCCCCAGTTAGCCTTAGTGTGGAGGAGAAGGCTTCCTAAGCCCCAGCAATGTGGCTTGTTGCAAGACTCAGTCTCTGCCATAAATATGGAGAGTATTTTCTACTCTTTCTGATATTCTGCCCAGGTTGCATGCTGTGAAAATTCAGAGCTGTCGTGTAGCCTCAGCATGCTGATGAACACCTTGTCTGAGTGAGGTTTTTAGTCTATTTTCCTACCCATGCCAACAGATGAGACAGACAGCTCCCCCTAGACTTTGGACCACAGGCCTTCCAAGGCCTTTGGTGTGCACCGTGCTTCTGTGGTGCTTGGGAGCAGGGTATGAAACAATTTATAGTACTTGGCATATTCCTATTAAATATTTATAGAGGTACTGTTTTCCAGTGAATTTTATTGCTGGCTCATGCAATTCAGATGATAAAAATGCCCTTTCTAATCCACAGAAAATAAACCCATCATCTCTGAAGAAATAAGATTTGCAACTGGAAGCGTTGTTGGCTAACTGGAATCCCAGACAAGGGCAAGCAGCATTCCTCCAGTAAGCCCCAGATACAGGGAAGAAGGTGACAAGGTTTACCTGTGCCATGGAGCCAGGCTTCTGATGCTTGTGTTAGTGAAGGATATGTGTCAATATCTTGGCCTGAGAACCAGTCTGGGTTTCCTGTCAAAGCAGCACAGGTCGTGGCTGAGGAGCAGCACTGCTCATTGCTCACCTTCACACAGCTGGCATGGAAAAAACCCAAAGGTGCACACAAATTCACAGTCTCAGGTCCTCTGTTGGAAGATAGAAATTGCAATGATCCATAATGTCTGTATAGAGGCAGGAACAGTATTTCATTTGGTTAAGGGGAACCTTCACATTCCTTGAGCACGTGCATAAATTCTGATGCAGAAAAAATCCCACCATGAATGAGTTTTCACCAAAAGGAGAAGTGAGTTATGAAATTGTGTTTCAATGTAGTGGTGATTTTCTCTTTTCACTGCAGAACAGACTCCAAGGGATGCAAGACAGAAAAGCTTGAAATGAAAGTCTTCCTTTTCCATGGAGATTTTATTTTAGTTCTTCCTTTGTCCTGCCTTATTGTCCTTCTTGCAAGTAAGTTGTCTCACCAGAGTCTCTGGCCCTGGCAGCCCCATCCCACAAGAAAAGGAGGTGGTGGCAGGTCAGTCTCCTCCTTGCTGCTCAGCCCTGCCATGCCCTGCTCCCAGGACACAGCTCTGGGGCAGAGCTGACTTTGGGGGAGGTACTGGAGTAAGAGAGACAGCAGCCAAGAGTGGCAAGTGCTGCTTTCATTTGTCATATATTTTCTGCATTTTTCACAGAGTTTTTTATTTCAGGGTAAAAATTGAGTAAGGGATGAGATAAAGAAGAACTGAATGAAGAGGGCTTGTATCAGTGGCTATGAAGGAAAAAAGGGCTGGAAGAACAAAACACATCAATTGTCACAGGACTTCCTTTCCATACACACTTCAAGGGCAGTAGGCTGCTAAATCCATCAGAGACCATGATTCTCCAGGCCACTGGGTTATCAGGGAGCAAAGCTGTCTTTTTGCAGGAAAGCCACCCCCTGTATTGCCCTGCTTTGGGGTCTAATTCAGCCTTGGTGAAACCAAACACTCTCGATGGCTGAACTGGTTTTCCACATCTTAAACTTGCAGACTGGGAAACATCAACCATTTCCTCCTCTTCCTGCTCATCTGCATTTTCTCAGCTGTTAGCAGGACGAACTCCTAAGTGACATTTCCGGTAAGAGGGCTGTTTAGAAACAGATGTGCAGTAATTTCAGGATCATCCTTATTTTATTGTAGCCTTATACGAATTTGTTTTCAAATCCTTTGGATGGCTAATTCTTCATTGCACATGATGATTCATCATTAAAATAATAATCACCTTACTGGCTGCATAGCGTTTAATCTTTCAGCAAATAAAGGAGTGATTGAAACTTGCTCTTATCACATCAGAACAAGTTTGTTCAGAAGAAAAAAATAATTATGTTATTTTTGTACAAATTGGTATAATGAGCTGTCTCTGTGCTATTATCTCTGAGCATTAACTGGATCTATTATGCAGGATAATACTCAGAATAATTATTACTTATCTGCGTGTACATACATTGAATAATAAAATAATTAGACCTTTTAAAACAGAGATAGAAAAGATTCCATTTACTATAATTCTGACTTTCTGATTATAAGGTTGGAATAAAAAATGTGATATTTCATCATTGTGTCAAGCCACTAAATGCTGGATTTGTAGAAATCAGTGCAGGCTTTGCATAAGGTATGTATTTTGTCAGTCTAGACGGAGCAGAGATTTACATAAGGATGTGAAGGATCTGGGCTGTTGAAATTCAGAGGTGGATGAAGCCTGCTGAGCACAGCAAGCTCTTTGCAAGAGCAGTGCTTGGCTGCATGCAACTGTGCTTTGGTGCAGGGGCTTGCAGTGCCTGTCCTAGGGGAGCTGCACATCTGGTGAGCAGGAGGCACTGGGCTCCTGCAGCTGTGGAGGCTCCTCTCTTCTCTGGGTGAAGGCTGCTCCTTTCCCTCTGAGCTGGCCAAGTTCTGCATGCAGGGGAGCGAGCGCAGTCCCCCTGGCAGCTCAGGCTGATGTCTTGTGCAGAGCTGGCCCAGCCATTGCATCTCAAAAATCGTCTGGGCTCTTGGGCAGTATGAGCATATAGGATTCTCCTGAAATAATGCACTTCTGTGGAAGGTTACCTAGGGAGCTGTCATGTGCTTAGACTTTGAACTCTGCCAGAGTTCCTATCTGTCTGATGAGGCAGCTTCTGCTTCACATAAGTGCTGGAAAGACAAAAGTAATAATAATATTAAAAATTGTGATGTCTTACCATACAAAAAGGTAAAATGCTCCAGCCCTGGTATTTTTTTGGCATATCTGAAAGACACGTGTCCTTCAGAAATGGAATCATAGAATAATTTATGTTGGAAAAGACTTTTAAGACAATGTCTATAAATGCTACTTCTGCACATCCTTTAAATACCCCCAGGGATGGTGACTCCACCACTTCCCTGGTCAGGCTGTTCCAGTGCTTAACACTTTCCATGAAGAAATTTTTCATAATATCAATCTAAACCTCCCCTGGTGCAACCTGAGACCATTTCCTCTCATCCTGTTGCTTGTTACTTGAGAGAACAGATTGACCTGCACCTCGCTCTAACCTCCTTTCAAGTAGTTGCAGAGAGCGACAAGGTGTCCCCAGGGACATCCCTGCTCTCTGCTGGAGAGGGGTGGGAGCTCTGATGAAGCTCCCATGGCTGTCAGCAGGGAGCAGGACCTGTGGGGTGGTGTAAGGCAGACCCCTCCTGCCCCAAAAGGCTCTTCAGAGCAGGAGCCAATCAAACATACGCTTAGGGTTTATCTTTTAATGTGATCGCAAAAGCTGACATTCCCAGGGATCATCCAGACCTCCTTATTGTACTGGTCCAAATGAAATGGAACCAATGAGACATGGCTACTGCAGAGAACAGTATTAAAATGTTGTGGTGGGGAGATGAGTGGTGCTTTGACCTTTGCGTTTTTGGATGTTGCTCATTATTTTCAAAAATTGCATTTCTGTATATCATATGCCCAATTTTCTTGCCTTCATGAGCAGGCTGACCTTGCCCAGGCTGGTCGTGTGCTTATTCCTGGCCTGGGTTTGAATTTACTTCATTTGCCATCTCAAGAGCATGACCTTCTGACTTGCACATTTGCTCTACAGTGGTCCTAAGGAATGGCAGTGGGTGTTATCCATTTCTTGATGGGCAATTATTTAAGGGGGAATTTGCTTGGCTGCTTGTTTTTTTAGGACACCTCAGGAATAACTGAACTGTGTCAGATAATGAAGAGAAGCCAATTAATCTCGTACTCTTTTGCAAATCCCAGACACTGGGTTAATCACACAAATGATTAGGAATTCTAAGCAGACTGGTGGAACATTTTAATTCTGTTTGTTGAGAGCTGTAAACATAATTGATTTACAGTTCTCTGCAATAAGTTAATTTGAGAGAGTGCTCCCATTGTGAATAATATCAAATTCAAGGCTGTATGGCTTACAAATCTCAGTGGCTCCACTGGAGAAAATACAGATCACTCCTTGCTGCAAAAGGATGAAAAGGATAAAGACTAATGACTGGTAAATGTTGGCTTCCTGTAAACAGAAAATTACCAAATCTGATAAATGCAATACATTAGCACTGTAACAGAAGAAGCAGTATGCTCTCCATTATCCCTGATAAGTTAATGGATCAGCACTGAAATAAAAAATAAAAAAAAACCCAGAAACTCTTTGGAAGCAAAATCTCCACTATACATAATAGTTTTGGATTTTAAAAAACTTTGTTCTTTGTTTCCTGGAAATACTACAATTAACTGAAGGTATGATGTATGAAACATTTTTCCATCACAAAATGTAGATTGGCTGAAGATGAAGATTCCTACAGAAGGACATCCCTTGAGACAGAATCTTTTGCTTTAATTGTGGTGAGTCAGAGAGAGGGAGGGAGTGGGCTGAACACTGAAATGCAACAGACACAGGTTCAAACTCCTGCTGATACTGCAAATCTTAATCTTCACTGGTTTGTCTAAATACTTCCCAGTGTGTCTTTTTTTGTTGTTGTTTTTGTTTGGGGTTTTTTGTGGTTTCTTTCTTCTTTTTTTGTGTGTGGTGGGGTTTTTTTGTTGGTTTAGTTAGGTTTGGGGTTTTTTTTTTAGGGGTGTGTGTTTTGGAGTGTTTTGTTTGTTTGTTTGTTTGGGCTTTTCTGGTTTTTTGGGCTTTTTTGTTTCAGTGTTTTTTTTTAACTTTTCCCTTTCCAGAAAAATCTCTGTCATTTCTGCATGGAACCGGATCTTATGTGATCTTTTTTGTCTGTGTGAAAGAGAATTCTTACGTTCTGGAGAGCTCTGTGGTCCTTCCAAGTAGGTAGGAGAAACAGACACTGTGAATGATTCCTTGCATACTATTGTTACCTCCTGTTTCTACAGCAGAGTGAAACAATGCAGAGACTAGAAAGGCTCAGCATTCAGTTTAATAAAAAAAAAACCACCAAAAATTCCATAACTAGTAAAAAAAATCCCCAAGCCCCCCAACAAATGGGGACAAAAACCTCCTTATCTGCATGATGAAGGCAATTGGGTGAAAAGAGAAAGAGTGAAGGCCTTAGTCACAGTGAAAAGAAGTTTAGTTAAATATTGCTTTAAAGCATTTCAGTAAATGTTAGTAATTGTCAATATGGAAAAAGTTTCCTTCTGACACAGCCTAATCACAGTGACAGGTAAAAAAAATCCCCTTCTTAATGTGATTAACACAGGTCAGGGTTTGCCATGTGTTTTTGCGAGCATGGATGTTGCAAGTGCCTCTGCCCTTGCCAACACTCGTTTCCACAGCTCCTTGTTGTTGGCACAACTTCCCCAGCAGCTGGGCTGGAGCACTAAGCCTTGCTCACCTGTCCAGGTGAACTCCTTTGGTGCAGGATGCTTGGGTCCCAAGCCTGTCTTCTTAGGGAAGAAACTTTGTCATCACCTCTGGGTAAAATTTATGAGTAAGGCTCTTTTTAGCAGCAAAATTTGAAAATATTTGTAATGTTTGATATCAGTTTCTTGCTAAAGCAGCTCAGCTGTATATATATATTTTATATATCCCTAATAATCCTAACCCTTTCAGAGTTCAAATTTACATCCAAACCCCTTTGCTAGCAATTGAACAAAAAAACAAATATTTTATAACGTTATTACAAAGGTGCAATTAACTACCACTGTAAACCTGAGTCTTTCTGGTCTCTGAAAAGAGAGAAAATAGTAATTTTCAAATGGATCTAAAAATTCTGCTGCATCACTAGAAAAGACGGGCTGCATGTTTTCTGCCCCATCCAGTGAATTTCAGGGATGCCACTGTGAATGCTGCTGTGCTGTTAGGATGCATGGGACAGAAGCTGTTCTGGGATAGGTGCTTGAAGGATGGGCAGGTGTCTTACCTCCTCCTCTGCCAAAGCTCCAGTGAGAAGGATGCTAAGATCTCCAAATGTCAGTCTTTCCAGACAAGGAAAACACTAATTACTTCTTAGTTCAGAGATCCTGGTCAAGACACTCAGAAACACCTGGCTATGGGCTGCCATGAGAAGTGGATGAATATTAGAAGTTTGCTGGGAAATGCAGTTAACATTAATGAAGTGCTAACATTCTGTTAAATCACAAAAGAAACGGAACAGGACCTTGTGCTGTGAAATTGTACCCCAAGTCAGTGGTGGCTGACTGTTAATCACAGACTTAGATGGGCTGCCAGTGTTAGAGGCAAGGACTTGTCCAATATTGTTGTCCTGAGATGGACACAGGCCCTATCCTTTCCCATTTCTTAGCAATTTCCTCTGATTTGTTTTGAAACCTGAGTTTCTCAGAGAGATGAGAATGATTCCCCCAAACTATTGTAGATTCACAGGATCCAGTGTAGCTCAAATTAGCTAGAGAAGGTTCTCCATAGGTTTTGTTTCACCCTGTTTTTCTTGCTGTGAGTTTAATGGCACATGTTCTTTATGAAACATTCCCCAGTCTTTAAAAGCATCATGTTTTCCCTCTTTCAATATAATTTTTCAAATCTGCTTTACTCATGAAATGTGTAATGTATGACGATGTCATATGTTCTGAATAGGTCACTGGTAACCTCTCCCTAAGATGAAGAACACAGATCTGACCTAATTTCTGTTGTGAAACCTTGTTATGCTCTTGAAAAACGTGATCCTGATTTTGTAATGATTGACTCACTTAGAAACAGATTTACAGCCCTTTGCTTTGTTTTACATCCACAAGCTGCCCTTGTTTTTTCATATGTGAGCAAGCTTTTGTTGCAGCTGATAATTCTGATGGCTCTGGGAGCTCACTGCACAGGGAGCCAGTGGCTCAGCTCTTCTAAAGCCATACCAGATGGAGGCTGCTGTTTTGCATCCTTGTCTGCACCAAAGTGCTGCAAAGGTGTCCTGGTTCATGGATGGGCTTGCTAAGCCTCATGTTGCATTTCCTGGAAATAAACAGATTCATCTTGCTATGGAGATGGGTCCAGCATAACTCATTCATCAGCGCTTTCTGATGGGATAATATTTCATTGGCAGAAAAGAAAAACATTTTTTAAATGGTCCTTCACAGGATGAGCTGTTGCCCCAGGCTATTCATCATAGTGATTCATAGCAAATTCATTTCTTTTGGGAAGTGCTCTCACCGCTGCTCTAGGCCACTGTGTACCAGTATCTGTCAGCTTGGGTGGACTGACTTGCTCCATGGGGAACCTGGTGTCAGTAGGATACTGAGATTTATAAAAACGTGGAATTATTGATTACTTTCCTCCCCAAATTTCAGATGAATTTTTCAGACAGATGAACGTACATGTTGTGTTTTGTTAATCAGTTTCTTATAAATATTCCAGTTTTCCATGGCTGAAACCACTGTGTTGACTCATGCTTGGTTCAAGAGCGTCTCTGAAGGATGCTGGCTATATAATCATAACACTATGATTTTTAACATATGCCTCAGAAATTACTCTAAACTCAGTAGCATGGAATAAACCTGAAAGATAAATGTACACAGTGGAACTTGCTAATAGCAAAGTCTGATATCAAGGGACCTCATCTGCAGTTGATAAATGACTTCACTAAAGGGTTTTTCAGAAGAGGTGCTTCAGGAAATTTGTAATTGGTGCAAGAATGAAAAACTTATCCCGGTAAGAAAATTACTTGTAGCAGTTGCAGGCATGTCATGATCTTTGGAAAATTGGTGTGCAGAGTCAGGCATTCAATACCAGAACGTGAGGCTTTAGTTCTGCCTTGCTGCAATCTAGAGAGATGCACCACTTAGCTGCAGTCTTAAATATCAAACACTTTAGCAATATCTAGACAACCTTACTCGATTTTTGCTGATATTTTTCATTCCATTTTGGTTTTTGTTTCTTTTAAAAGTAACATAAGAGTTCAAAAATACCAAAGCCTTTGCAATGTGGCCACTCCCAAAGATGCACTAAGACAGTTCTAGCTACATTTGTCTTCTTGCTTAAAGTCAGTAATCAAAGTCAAGTCGGTTTATAATGTGATTATGTCTTGGCAGTCCTGTTTTGAGGAACCTGAGGTTAATTCTGTTTTCCAGCACAACGACAATGGCTATATCCTCCAAAAATGGTATGTATCTATCAATTTTTTTTCAAAGATAATTGCATTTCTCGCTAATCATGAGATGTAGTAAGTAACCTGCAGGATGCAAGCCATGCTCTATATTTAATAAAGTCTGAAGGAATAAATAATAAACCTTTTATGAGAGGTTACTCTTGAGTAAAAAAGAGATATTAAAAGAATTTCTTATCAATTTTCTAAACAAATGTCGCTGCCAAAAATGGAACAATCCTTTTAATCTAAGGCATTTTGAAACTTTTCAGAGGTGTTTTGTTTTCTACTGACAGTAGAAACAACTTGAAGACAACATGAAAAAAGACCTTAACAAAGAAATCTTTGAAATATTGTGGCATTAGCTGCAAAAATATTTTGTTGGTGTTTTTGCACCCAGCTTCTTCCACTCAAGTTTTCCACGGGAAATGATGTGTTATGCCATCATGAGAAACAGCTTTATCTTACCCTTTAATAGAGAGCTAACTTTTAAGTGATGCCAGCCAAGATTTACAGGCATGGACAGGGCACTGCTATATATTAGGATCTTTAATTGCACATACTTAAGCTGATATCATAAGCTTCTATCCAATAAGATATCCATCAATAATGGATATGGCAAATTCCATTTTCAAACTGGAAGTTCGTATTCAGATAAAGACCCACCTAATTAAGTCTGATTAAAATACCTCCATCTTGTAAAACATTCATTTTCATCTGAATAGGGATGGTTTGCAACCCATTCTTGGCTATGTTCCTTAAGTGAGACTATGGTGCTAATGTGTAGTTTTGATTCTTGCTGGAAGCAGTTCTCTCAGCTCTGATACCCTAATTCACATTTATTCTAATTGCAGGTGATTCCTTGGTATTCATTACTCCAGTTTCTGAAACAATCTTTTTGTTGCTTCCCCTCATATAGAATAAATAATAGAATTATAGAATTAATATAATGCATAATTGGGGATAAAGATGATGAGGAAAAGTACTTCAAGACAGAGTACTTCCATTTGTGGTTAAACAGAGCAAAACCAGCATATCCTGGATCTCAGTCATCTGTATGAACCGCCTTCCTCTCCCCCATGCTTAACTTCAAATCAGGTGCAGATTTCTCTAGTATCAGTGCCACAAATTTAGATATTTCTCACACACCCTTTCCTGAGAAGTCAGGTCTATGTGAGCAAATTCAGTGAAAGTAAAATTAGACAAAATTACTTAAATGAGTAGAAAAAAAAAATCTTTCTACAATTTTTAAAAATCAGAAGTCAGAATCAATCCTTTCAATTCAATGTGTTATAGAGGTTGAATATCAGCATAATGGAGTCAGTGGGCCCGTTTGTACATATCTTGGGAAGTGTGACAATAAAATGTATTTCACTCCAAAGAAGTCAAAGATGCACTTGGAGAGCCTTTCTTTCTGATATGAACTGGCATCTTGCCTCTCTTTCAGCAGCCTGGCCAAGCATCTGCTTCACCAGTGTGCACAGAGAAATTGGTTCTGAACCAGCAATTTTCCATTAGACACTGACCTAGCGCCAGCTTGAGTTTTTTAGAAGATTTATTTTAAAAGATTTATCAAAGCAGCAAGTTCAACCGCATTTCAAAATAATAAAAGACACACTTTTATTGAAAGGCCTAATTTACTATCTGTGGGACTTGCACTGCAAACTTAGAGGTCTGAACAATTTGTGAAGCAGATCTTCATGAACTTAATGAAAAAGTTCCTCAATAACTTGTATACCTAGTATGTGATCTTGATCCAGGTGAAGACAACACAGAGCAATTTTCCAAAGGATTTACTTGTATCTCATGCTGTGACAATTTGTATTCTTCGTTCCCTCTGGTTTCTCTTGGCAGCAAACATTTTTCACATTTAAATGGCTCCTGACTTGAAGTATGATTCTCTGTATTTCAGAGGAATTTAATCGATGTCCCTGAAGGAAAAGATGCAAGGCCTAATGGAATCTACTTAATAACATAAGTTAGCAAAAATTCTCACTTATCTCCCTGCTTCCTCATCTCGTACATAGCTCTGTAAATGGATGCCAACACTGAATTTGAGAACAGTGATTAGCTCAGTTCTTGGTGGCAGCAATAGAGGATTTATCCAGAGAGAATAATATCTTTAAATAAATCCTCAAATATACCAGTTGGGGTTTAAAAAGAACCAACCCAACCAAACAAAATATTTAAAAGAAAAAAGAGGTGAAAGAGGATGGCATAATCAGGTTGCACTAGTCTGATCTGAAGATCTATTTAATGTCTAACCTGAATCCTCTTGGGGGGACACATTTTGGTTCAGGCTTTCAGTCTAGCTCGGTATTGTTCATGACAAAAACTCCCACAGGGTTTAGAGAAAGAATCAGTCTTGCTCTACCAGGATGTTGTCTGGCTTGGACCATCAAGACACAGTGACAAAGCAGTTTTTAGGTCAGGTGGGGCACTGTACATCACGTCACAAATGACCCTGTCACAGCAGAATTTCTGCTCACAAGTGACTTTTGCCATTATCACATTGAAAAACAGGAGGTGAGGGCATGTGGAAGGATTTGTGAGCCAACAATTCTGTGTGTTAGAACAGCCAGGCAGTCCTCAACTGAGAGAGGGATTATGATCCTGAACAACTGCTTTTCATGTTACTTCAGTTTGCCAGGATTGTGTATCCTTTGTTTTTATTTCAAATATGAAATTCTGAACTTGTTTGTGCAGCATGCTTTTTCTTTGTATAATGTGGTGTAAGTCGCTGTAGGTTTCACGCTTTTGCAGCCAAATTTCGTTCTTTCATACTTGTCACATGCAGCATGAAGCTGTGGCTTGTGCTGTCTTTGATATTTTTGAATGTGAGCATGGAAATACATTTGCAATTCTGCACTACAATGCATGATAATTTTACCATGGCTTTCAGCAGGATCCAAACCAAGCAACAGGCTGAGGGCATAGACCCCAAACTTGGTCTCTTTGCTAGAATATTTAATCAACTAGTATTCTTGTAATATAGCAAAGAGTATACAACAAAAATATATGGACCATGTATATAATCACTTGGATACACCAGTACACGGATTTTATAGTATCTTCCAAAATATCTTCAAAGTTATCAGTGTACTTCTTTCTCTTGTTTTTATTAGGGTGTTGCTTGTTGAGATTTTTATTGTTACAGTGAGATTTTACTCCCAGGAGATTTTATTTTGGTGATACATTCTTGTCATCAAGTGTAGTGTGGCAGCAGAATTATCTGGAGATCCTACACAGCAAGCCATAGCCAGTGGTGTAAGAAATTAGTATTTCAGTATATTTAGTGTTGCTTTGAGATGTTGTCTTGGGGAGTATGTTGTTAATGAGCTCCACAGTCTTTACAAATATGAATTTGTTTTCTGGATGTCATCTGATTCTGGGGAGGCAGTCACTCTGGAGTATCATCGGACTATAGAACTGTAATTCTTCATATTTTCAAGTTTCCCATGTGGGGTACTTTATCTACTGGACTTCTTGCACATTCACATTCAACTTTCTAGAACTTTGTATTTTAATTTAACAAGATAAATTTCACTGTGGCTTATAGGAAAAATGTTCCTAGGCACATTTAGATGTGTAATTTTGGCTATCAAACACCAGAACAAAGGGGAAGATATTTTCTGCAGAAGAATGTTTACATATCTATCCATGCTATATATTCTAGGGCTTTCACAGCTGCATAACTTCCAAGGGGAAAAGGGAGACATCAAATTACCAAATGTAATTCACACAGGATGTGTCTTGGGTTAAAGACACAGGTCTTTGTCCCAGGTTAAAGACAAATTTTCCAGGTGGGAAGCACTCTGAATAAAAAGCCTCCCCCAGCAAAGGCCTCTGACACCCCCTCCCCCACCACAACAGAAGCTCTTGGATGAAAGTGGAAAAAATTTAAAAAAAAACAACTGTTTATTTAATAACACACGCAGGGTGCCCTGCAAAGCACAAGGGGAAGGGGAAAGGGAGAAAGAGGGAAAAAAAAACCAAACCCAAATTATTAAACCTGGGTAAACAACTGAAGAACTTTAGTGTCCTTTTCCTCAGATGCAGCTTCCCCCACTCTGGGGATCCCCGGAGAGCCGGGTGGAGTTGCTCCGGTGGCTCCCTGGGGAATTCTTGTCTGCTGTCCTCTGGGGGCTTCTTAGTTTCTCAGGCGAGAAAAAGAAAACAGTCCAGAATAGCAAAAATCCAGAANTCTTTACAAATATGAATTTGTTTTCTGGATGTCATCTGATTCTGGGGAGGCAGTCACTCTGGAGTATCATCGGACTATAGAACTGTAATTCTTCATATTTTCAAGTTTCCCATGTGGGGTACTTTATCTACTGGACTTCTTGCACATTCACATTCAACTTTCTAGAACTTTGTATTTTAATTTAACAAGATAAATTTCACTGTGGCTTATAGGAAAAATGTTCCTAGGCACATTTAGATGTGTAATTTTGGCTATCAAACACCAGAACAAAGGGGAAGATATTTTCTGCAGAAGAATGTTTACATATCTATCCATGCTATATATTCTAGGGCTTTCACAGCTGCATAACTTCCAAGGGGAAAAGGGAGACATCAAATTAGCAAATGTAATTCACACAGGATGTTTGTATTCTCCTCAGAAATGTGCAGTAGAATCACAGTGAGGATCTCATCTCATGACGGACGGCTCTGTGTGTCTTAATAAGGCTCAGTTTGGCCTTAATAAGGCCAAGTTTGGCCTACAGACAGTTACCTATTGTACCCTTTTCTGTCTTTAAATTTGACTGCTGTTCAGGTGTAGAGAGATTTTGTATTGTTTTCAACATAAAAGCTGCAAAAGCCCCTGTAATTCTTAACATGAAATTGATTCTTACAATCCTTTGAAAAATACAGAGTGACCAAGCACATACTATTTTTACATATTTTACAATGTGTTAAAAGGAAAATGTCCCTTCCCACTACAAGAAAAGTCTGACATTTTTCTCCCTACAAGATGTCAAATAACTCACCATATCCATGATCACAATAATATACATTGTAAAGGGGCAGATCTATCTGGAAAAAAACAAAGGTTAATGTGAGCCAACAGCCCACCTTACACTTTTGCAGCAAAAAGAATTCTCTGGGGGACTTGAGGACCCTGTCTTTAGAGTTTGAAAATACCTGGTGTATAATCAGAGAAGTATTTTTAGTACATATCTTCTAGGACATGCTGGGAAAGTCAGTTAGTCCTACTGGTTGATCAGTGCAGCGCCAGCTTATGTGTTTAATTCAGGCTGGGTTTAGAGAAGGTGTCTCTACAGCAGTGCCACTGAAAAGATTAATCTGCCCTAAAGTTAAATGCAGTGGAAATATCACCTGAGAGCACAGACAAGGCAAAGCAAGGTCGGGAAGAGATGCCAGCTGAGGCCAGGATCGGATCCTCAGAGAATTTCTTGCACCCGCAGGCTGAGAGGCCCGCACAGCGGCTGTGGTGCTCACATGGTGGGGCGTGCGCCCCAGTCCTGGACAGGGTGGTGCAATGAGCCCTGGACTTCCAGAGAGACCCCACAGCTCCTGGTCCCCAGAGAGCCCTGACACCCAAACTCTGTTCAGTCTTGTACATCTCATTTTCTGCATCTTTTTCTTGCCCTTAAAAAGAAATCATTGTAGAGCAGTTATGATTCATGAGTAGATATTAATAAATTCATGTGGGTAAATATTTGGTTCTCTTCAGCTCTGTGGAAAACAATTAGATGATGAACAGATTGTGACTAAGTACAATTAATAGTGCCGGAGTGTGCCTTCACAGGCGAATAAATACAACAATTAGTGTTTTATTTTATCAGTTGTGTAGGTTTGTTTCTAATTATAATGGCATTCACAGAACAGGCTAATACAATACATAAACTGAGTACAAACATGAGCTCCTGTCAAATCCTAGGACTGTGTAACTCGGGAAGAATAAAACCTACTATGAAGCTGAAACTTTTTCTGGACTGGTGCAAGCTTAGAAGCCATCATTGCTTTTTAGAAAACTAGAGGATAGTTGATTGAGGAAACTTTGGGCTCCAAGCCTGAGCTCCAGCCTGGACACCAATCACCATGAGCTCAAGTGACTGGGCTGTGCTGGGAGTCAGGGTGTGCCCAGCAGAGCACAGCACCCTATGGAACCTGCTTCAGGGCTTTCACGCTGCTGCTGGCTGTGCCTTTTCCTGCTGTGCCTTTCCCTGCTGTGCCTTTTCCTACTGTGCCTCAGGGTGGAGGTCAGCTTCCTCTGGTCTGTCTGTCAGAACAGGTGCTGGGAGTCAGGGACAGCAGGCTAGGATGCAGGAAAGCAAAGCTCCAGCATAGCTGCTGCAGCTGCTCAGTGTCCTCAGGTGCCCTCTGTGAGGTGCAGAGCCCCAGACACCCAGGTGGGGGATGCCAATACAGCTCCAATTGGCTCCTTTTTGGCTATGCACTATATCTAATTTTAAATTACAAGGTCACAGTTCATATGAGATAACTTCTGTCAACTGGAACTTCTCAAGTCTGGTGAGCCAGAGCAGATATTTTTGTAGATGAGAGAAGAGCTATCCTTGCCATGTACAATCTCTGGTCAAATCCCATGGGAAAAACTGTCTCAGTTCTCAGAAGGGCAAACTAGTTCTCAGGAATGGTCTATGACCATTTTCATTACAATTTCTGCCCTCCTTCTGCCTGTAAAACCTTGCAACCTTTTAGATGAAATGGTCTGCTGAGATGCTGGTGGCTAATCCCAGGCTGTTACAATGGACAGCTCTGGATAACCTCAAAGGCAGGTTCCACTTGCTACATCAGTCGATTTGGAGAGGAACATGGGTGGGTAATTGGTCATATATTGGTCAGTAACCTCATATTAGCTCTTGATGTCAGTAAATTTCCTTTTATTATTGGAAATAAGGGCTGTCTTTGTTCTTTTCTGTGGAGACAGAAAACATGATAATTCCTGAGTTCTCCACAGCTCCCCGGCACTGTCAGCAGCACATGCTGTTGCATTACTCAGTCTCAAATCGATCCCTATTTTAATTGCTCTTGCACTTTCCTGTGCATTGTTATAGCACTCAAGAATTACTTCAAAGGTGCTATTGTTTTTCTAAAATGTATCTTATTGTTAAAAAGATCTGAGGTGTTCTATGCAAATGCTGCCATTCATCTTTTGCTTTTAGCTGGATTGTTTTGAGTAAGATTAGCTAGAACTTTGATAACTTATCTTCTGTTCACGTGTAGATAAATCCAGAATTGAAGGGGGCAGTGGGTGCTTTCAGATGCAGAGCACAGCAATAAACAGACCATCATCTGTGTCCCTGCCGTGTGTCCCTGCCAGCTCCAGTTGCCTTGGGATGGTGTGGTGAGGAAGGGATGTGCCATTGGCAAATGAATGCAAGTCATTTCCCCTCTCTGTGTGCACTCAGCATATTATCATCTGGAGTACAGAAATGGGCCTGAAAGCCCTCCTACCCTTGCTCTTACCCTGAAACCAGCCTCTCCTGGGATATGGGGCCAAACCTAGGCAGAATTGCAGGGGCCTGACCCACTCCATTTGCCTCCCTCTCACTCATGGTGGTGATTCATCTCTTCTCAGAGATTGAAAGTTGAAGGAGCGCAGATTCAGAAAAATATCAGGTGTGATGTGAGGCAATAGCAGAAAAACTCAGTTTAAACAAAAAAAAGAAAGTTCCAGAACTTCTGCCAGAAGCAGAAAGGACATATATATATATATATATACATTTACATGTATTTTCCATATACTGTAATGATTCAGTGTGCAGCATCCAGTAATGCCTTCAGCTAGTTCTGGACCTCACAAAAAGCCCACCTTGAATTGTATAAAAGTCTATTATACCAAAGGTGATATTCAGACTGAATGCTGTTGCTCAACCAGAAAGGACCTTCTCTAATTTAAATTAGTCTCAATACGCTTGAAAAAACATATACCTTAAAGAGACTGGGCTTAGATTATTTTCTTAAAGACAAAAATCTTCAACTGATTCAGTTTAAGAAATGCAGATTTTTTTTCTAAGGCTAATTTTCATGGAGGCAATCTTCTGCAGCCCTCTTCCCTCTGCCAGTTAAGCTTTTACAAATCTTCAGATTGGTTATTTGCAGCTGTATTTTCTGAAGTCATTACGCATTTTCTTTTCCCAATGAAGATTTACAGAAGTTTCAAAGCAGTGCATTGCTGGAACATAGATTGATAGAAAGCTTTAAATTTCAGGTGAAATCTTAATAAATGGTAAAGTTCTTTTATTTTGTACAATGAAAGCATTTTCTGCTGCTTTCTTGAGGTTGTATGCATACTAGCAGTGCTCTCATCTTAAACTTTTTCTCCTGCATCACCTTGGAAGAGAACTGCTTCTGCTCTCATTTACCAGAATTTTCTTTTAATCTCCTTAAATTGTCTTTCCTCTCATTGATTCTAGTGTGTTAATTAGATTTATAATGACTATAATGAGTGCACAGACTAAGACCAGACTTAATGTTTGCAGGCAACACAAACAAATCCAGAAGTATGTCACGTGCTGGTGTTCTTACGTATCTCCTGTTGCTGGCCCCAAAATAAAACATAAGCAATCCTTCTCTTCATATTAAGCCAAGAAAGTTGTGAGCAGACTGCAAGCAGATTCTTTATTAAACTTCACCCACAAAATGGAAGCAGCCCCCAAAGTTTTTCTGTCTGGCCTCCTCAAGGTTCAATGTGGTGGTTGCTGGTGTTGTGGTTTGACATTTCCATTGGCTCAGGTAGTAGTAGAGCTAATTCACACAAGTAAAGACATAAAAATGAAAACAAAATAAAGGTAGATGAATTCTAGATTGTTTCCTGAGCCTTTGTTTGTCATTGTAATGCTACATCAAATACCCCCAATGCTTTGCCCACATATGAGAACAATTCCCATCACCACCAGGTGAGCAGGTTTCTCTTTGGCCAGAGGAGATTTGTGCTGTTGACCCAATGCAGCTATGCATGAAATTTTTAATTGCAGAAGTATTCTGCCTTCCCAGGGACTAGAGAAATATACACTATAAACCAATTAGTTTTGCTGAACTGGTCTCTTCTATTGTCAAAAAGCCTTGGGCAGCCAAGATCCCTGCCACTCCCCCAGGAACCACCATTATGCCAGCATAAATTCATTTGACTTCAGTGAAGTTCCTGCCCTTACACAGAACAGAGAGATCAGACTGGACCAATTGTCTTTAGCAATGTTTTTCTCTGTTACTGGATAGATCACATGTCCAAACTTTAATTTAATAAAATCAATGCATCTAGCATAAACCAGATGGACTGAGGTTTGTTGACAAAATGGATAGGTTATTTTCAAGGACACTGATTCATGGTCTTCAAAAGAAAAATAGCATTTAAAAGATCTATTGTTGGCCTATTCCACAGAAAAACTGGGGAAGGTTGATTTACCTAATGTTATTTTTATGTTTCAGAAATATTTTGCTGGGTATGAGGATACATTAGGCAAAAAGTGAACCTTTTATTGTTTTTTAAAAAAATCAGAGAATCATGTCGGTTGGATGGGAGGCCAACCTCTCCAAGCCCCTGTTCTTAACAAGGTCAAGGGTCAGAGTGTCCAGTCTGTCCTTGCATGCTTCCAAGGATGAAGATTCCACAACTTCTGGACACCTGTTCCTGTTCTTGACCTCTCTTGTAGTGAAATTTTTTTCATTAATGCAGTTGGCCTTTCCCTTTATTCAGCTTGAGCTTGTTTCCTCTTTTACTGTGCAGGTCTGAGAGCAATATGAATTCATCTTTTCTATGATTTCCCCATAAACAGCTGAAGAGAGCAGCAAAATCTCTATTTAGAATTCCCTTTAGAGCAGACTCAAATCTCTCAGTGTTTATGTGTGTGTCCCAGGACCCTGATGGTTTGGGTGGCCATAACTCTCAGGCACAGGCTGTGGTGCATCCTTTCCAGTGTGCTTGGCGAGGCTCTTGGGGGCTAGGACTTGGTTTATTCATGGGATTCTTCTTTAAATGGTCCTCTTAGGAGTCTCTTCAGCATTACACAGATCTTTGAGGCTGGGCAAGCCCACACAGCTACTTGGGTTTTGGCAACACAAGCCAGGGCATACTAGGAGAGGCTGGGATGCTGTGGGCCACCCCAGCTTTAGCCTACATCACAGCACTTTGGCTTTGGCTTATGAGCCTGGCTGTAAGCAAAAACATTTCTGACAATTAGGATTAGGAAGGCAAAATGAGGTCTTCTCACAGCAGCGAGCTTCACAAAACAGGTGCTGCATGGATGGTGTTCTGCTCCCTGCCTATTATTAATATTCATCTTGCTTTTCAAATCTAATATTGGTTAGACCTTCATAGGTAAACAAATGAGATGGCTTCCTTAGAGTGAAAGCTTGAGAAAGGCAGGGCATTAACATCGTATGCTGTTTTCCTCTGTTTGAATATAATCTCCCAGCACTGGCAACATTATTTGAATCTAATAATCAAGCAATTTTAGAGTCGTGATATTCTAGCAGTTCCATCTATCTAGAAGACAGGCATTTTGAAGGACTCCATTTGGTTGGTTGACAAAGCTGCATTTGTACAGAATAAGAAGAATGTAGATATGACGTATTACATCATCTCTTTCTTTTTCTCTGTTAAGGAAATTTCAGTCCATGCATATCAAAGTTGCATGTGTGAGCACAGCCCAAGGTGCTAGATGAATAAAAATTATTTCAACCATAACACTGCACCTAATCAGAGAACTAGCACATTTACACAGGTATTTTTCATCTCTCATAATTTTGTCCTTTTTTTTTCCAGCAAAGTGCCAAATCCTGCAGGTATTTCTTGGCACCACTGGCATTCTGCAATGAGAAACTAAAGAAAGACAAGCCAATGCAAAATGAGAGCTTTCATATTCACAACAGGAAGGAACTAAAGAATATGTTCAGCTTTCCTCAATATTAGTTCAGCCACAGCAGGTGTGTTTTAGTCCAATGGTCCTGATTCCTCCTTCTTTATCTCTTTCTTACCCAGCTTTTCTGTTTTTGTGAACTGGAATCTTGAACTCCATCTGCTCAAACCTACAGTAGAGGCAGATACTAATAAAAGTGAGAGGGCAAAATGCCTGCCCTGGGGGAGTGCTGCATTTTGTGTCAGCTTGATCAAAAGCAAACTCCTCCTCAAAAACATTTGATAGTTACTAAAATATATTTTAATTACTTATTAAAGGACTTTAAAGGGCTTTTGTGACACAAAAACTGACAGAGGAGTGTCAGTTTTTAGAAGCACTTAGAAACCCACGCACTGCATAAATGCTTTCAACTCACATACACATATATATATATATATTAATAGAGCTTCAAATATTAGCATCTTTCCCACTCTAAGATCCTCACTATAACAATTTCCAGATTTTGCCTACAAGACATTCAGACACTATGGAGAGAGTGCTGTGAAAAGACTTGGGCAGGTGCACAAGTTGATGCTTTTTTCACTGTGCTTCAGTGGCTTGAGTTCCTGCATTGTCTCCGAGGCAGAGCACCAAGGTAGGTCCCACGCCCAGTGGAGCTCTGTGTTGGGAGGGATGCAGGCTGCAAGCCAGGAAGCATGGATGGCTTTTCCACGAAGTACAGTCCCTGCCCCCACGAGCAGTACACAGCTGAGTGACGGCAGCAGAGTTTGCAGAAAGGGTGTGGTGCTCAGGTAACCCAAAGTTATATCATGGTGAGTCCAAATGGGTCTGTCTTTGAGTTACATCAGCATCCTTGGCTGGTATTCTCTGTGTGATTTGCTGTACTGCTGGAATGGTAGAGTTCTGTTGGGGTAGATCTTATGGAATTGACCTAAATACGTGTTCCAAAGCCTCTTCTAGGGAGGTTTCAGAAAGCAGAGCAGAAAGCCTGGCCCAAAGTATTCTGAGCAGGCCTCTATATCAGCCCCTCCTACATGAACATTAGCAAGGAGATGTGGCTAAATAATCATGCATGTTTTGGTTTTGAAAGAAAATGAAGATAAATAGGAAAGAGACCACAAACAATCCTTTCTGAGAGAAGAGGATGATTGCTTAAGTTTGTTTTGATTGAGCACTCTATTGACCAAAAATGGAAATTCAGATAGGTTAAACTGCAAATTCTCATGGGTATTCTCAATGGTATTTCTCATGTTGTGTCATCTAGAAAGAAAGAACTAAAAGTAGGAAAAGGTAGGCAAAGACAAAGTGTTTTGAATTATGTTAAAAAGAAAAGAGGAAGTTGTTTACTTTTTGCTTAAGGAAGCAATCACTGGAAAAGAAAAATCTTTGGCTAATGTCTCAGCTAGGATTCTTGTAAGTGTCATTACACCTCTGCAACCTTGTTATTGTTTTAGATATTTTTGATTAACAAAAAAGTTCATCTTTCATAAAGGAATACATCATGTCTATGCTGGTGATATATTTTTTGCCATGGACTGTATAACATTCCCTTATAGTTAATAATAAAATTTTGTACAGATTATAAGGTCAAAAGTACATTTTCTTTTACTCTACAAGGTAATGGTTTCACCTGGCTGTGGAAGCTTCTTACAGGGAACACTCTGTGCTGGGGCACACATGGTCTTTGGCAGAGTTTTGAACAAATTTAAGTTGTACCATAAGATAAAATACTGGTTTTGCCAGGACTTTTATATCAGGTATGTTGGTACTCACAAAGGGGCAAACAGTAATGTTGAAGTGAGAGCAGTGTTTTGGAAAAATGTTTTCTTCACAAGTCAGTAAAAATTTCGATTTCAGAACTATTTAAATTTTAAATGTGTTCCTGAATTAGTATCAAATTGTACATTAAAATATGAGCAGAAGTGCTATGCAAGTCAGAACATTTATTCCATCATTGTCAAATAAGGCTGTTTGATTTTTATTTTTTTTTCTCAAGATACCTGAATTAATTTTAAAAACTCCACCTTAAAATTGAAAAAAACCAATATTTAATTTGAGGTTGAACAAACTGTTTCTTCAATCTGGACATGCATTATAGAGATGGGGAGGTCGCTGCATCTTACAAGACATAAAAATAAATTATTCATGCAGCCTAAATATGATGTATCTATTATTTAGTATCACCCTGTTGTTTCAGTTTCACATTACTCACACAGCAAAAATGCAGGAAAAAACCAGACTCCAATTCTGTGAAGGATAGCATAGGTTCGTCACATTTGATCTCGTAATGAATGTAATTGTCTAATAAATTGGTGTGCCATAAATCTGTAAAGGAGGGCACAAGTAATTAGAAGTGCTGTGTGATAAAACAGGGGAGAGTTCTTCCCTGCAGTCCTGAAGAAGCAGCATTTCAGACTTGGTGAAGCTGTGAGCTGCTCTCACTGATATTCCTGCTGTCAGTCCAAGACAGTTCTGTTGACAGGCACCACTGATTTTTCTAAAATGCCAGCAGGCTGACTCCTGACTTCCTTGGCTGTGTTCTCCCACAAAATGCTACCCACAGAACAGGTCAGGAGAAGGCGTCCCAAACCTGAGGAATTCGATGTGCACCAAGGGGTTTTGCTCTAGGGAAAATTCCTCAGAACTTGCAGAAGAGGCAGTGTTTGTGGGGAGAAACTCAAAAAGATAATAAATGTTTCTATTCTGATTTCTATAGGGAGTCAAAAGAAAGAGAAGTTTTAAGTTAACGGTCTGCTGAGATTTACTCTCCTCTGACTTACAAATTGGAGAGAACAGCCTGTATCCTTCTCAGAACCTGCCTCCCAGTGGAAATACATACTAATAGAAGAGTAATGGGCTGTCGTGTTCCCTGCCAATCTCTGTCTTTAATCCACAGATTTTTTATTATCTCACTCACTTCTCTCTCCACCATTACACTCAATCCTCTGCAAGTACTTTCATGCCAGGAAGCCAGGCATACATGGAGCAGAAATGCCTCAGCTACATATTTTATGAGGGTCCTTTACCACATGCACGGAAAATGTTTATTTTATAAGTGCAGAATTGTCCCCTGGGGATGTTTTGCTGTACAAATGAGCCTAATGAGCATTAGAAGAGCATTTTTGTTCAGGAAAGTGGTAGGTTTATTCTTCCTTAATTTTTTAATTACAACCCCTGACCTGAAGGACGAGCATGAAGCTGTAAACAGATCAGGATTACAAGAAACCTGCCTTTTTAATCAGTGCCACCGAGGGGAATATAGCGATGTGATCCCCCATGCTGCTTAGGGGTGATGCAGGGTGAACTCCTACTCTGCTGAGCATCAGCACAGACCTTGCTGCTGCCCTCCTGGGTGCCTCTGTTTCTGCTTTTTGCCAGGGACCTGCCTGGGCTCACAGGCAGGTGACATAAATGTCGTGTAATATGGACACTGCAATGGGGCATGTGTAAATGAATGGACTTTGCCTCCCCGAGGAAGGGAGCATTGTGGACACATATCACACAGCTCATGGTTTTCTCATCAGATGAGATTTGTGGTCAGTTGTAAGCACAGATTTGTAGAGATAGGAAAAGATAAAGCAGCAAAATATGTTCTTATGGTTATACTTAACAAGGAAAACTCATCTTATCTGACTGGTGGTCTGTGCCCATTGCCAAATGTAGTGACTGGTCCTTCCTTATTTGTTTTTCTTCCTGTTATTCCCTCTGACTGATCACAGGATCTTATACACCATAGAAGATTATATAATTATTTCATCCTACTCCTTAAGGGTACTTGATTAGCATGCCCATAGTGTACTACGTTTTTTTCTGGATGACACAGAAAACTGATCAGCACCCCAAAAAACTGGATTTTTCTCCTCAGACCTGCTAGTAATTTCCAAGCAGTGAGATGGGTTGCATCCATGGGTACCATCAGAGTGACTCCCCCTGCAAAATCTCTAAATCTCCTGGCAAGCATCAGTGTTGGCAGGTTGATTCCTTTGTCCAGGCACCACTGTCCTTTTCAGTTGAGAAGAGAGACATCAGAGCAAATGTCAGCCTGCTTTTCACCATTAATCTTTTGAAAAAACTCTCCAACAGCTTTATCTTGCTGCTCCTGCTCATGCTGAGAGCATGTCAGCAATGGCCACATCCTCATACATGGCATATCTATTATCTGGATATACGTACCAGTATCTGTTTTCTGTATATCTATTTTCATTAGTCAGAAAAAAAAATTAAGGAAAAAGTTTTTTTAAAGTTGTTCTTGGCTTTCATGTTAAATTTATTTTACTAGAAATATATCAGGTGAACCTGAAGCATTAAAAGATGGGAGCCCAAAAACCTCTGGTTACATATGTATGTAAATATCTATGTGTATCTCTATTTCGGATATAGACACTTACACAGGGCTAGAATCATCTACTTGGAGCTGTTCTCCTTGTGTGTTTTTTACGCTAGGGATGTGGAAATTCTGACACAAAAGTGAAGAAGTGAGTGAGCTCAGGTGGGGGCCAGAGGCTTGGCTTTCAAAATGACTGAAGCTCTTCTGTCAGTAAAACATGGCAGCAGTCAAAGCCCATGCAAGAACACAAGTATACATGCCCTGCAAAAACAGTCATGATTCAGAGAACATCAGATTTCTGCAGTATAAATCCATAAAAAAGAGTTTTGAAAAGGGGGATTTCAAAAAGTTTTGAAAGAGTTTGGAAAGGGGGATCCAAATAGAATTGTGATTTTTGCTGGTGTATTGAGAGTCCTTTATAATGCATATTTCTGAAAACGGTCCACTTTATCCTAGTAAGAGAGTGTGTTACCTGGTGCTCACTTTGCTCAGTGCTGTTTGCAGAGTAGATGCCTTTTTGTTTGGCACTTGCTGAGTATAGAGAACGCAGAGAATGGTTTGAATTGTGCCAGCTGTTAGCAGCACCACGGTAATGTATCTGTTGCTTACCCTAGCAGAAAAAACGCTAACCCCCAGTGGTTCAAGGTGCTTCTATTTTCTCTTCTACTTCTGCCCCATTCCCTTTCATAATCAAAACATCATTACATTAGATGTCATAGATGAGCTGAAGAAAAAGAAGCCTGATTTCCGCAGAAAAAAGCATAGTTTTCAAATTAAGTTTTCAAACTTTACAGAAGACTGTGGAAGGGTGGTTGCTGGCTAACTGAATCTATGTGCACACCCCCTTCCCAAAAGGGAATTACATGATGTGTCCATAAAATATTTTTGTAGTAATTGTATTCTTAATAGCAAATTTTCACTGAGAAAAAAAGAAAACTAGTTTCCACAATATGAAAGAGCTCCTTTCTTTGCTCTGAGGCCATTGCTTGTAACAGCTCCATCACTTTTTACTGCGCAATTCTCTGGCATGTGGGTCCTGCTGGGCCCCAATATGCAGGAAGATGTTAACTCTTAATATCAGAGACATTATAGTTGAAATAATATAGGCTATTACACATTGAGAAGAAAGAGCAGATAATTTTTGAAGAACATTTGTTCCCTCAGCTGTAATTTTTGTATCTTTTTTTTCCTTAGAGGTGAAAATCTTCATAAAAGGGTTGGGTATTAACAGTTCCATGTCATAAGTGCCTGTTATCTTGCTTATACTTAAGTGATAGTAGGAACTTTCAGTATTTCAAAGACCTTCCCTGCTGTGAAGCAGATAATTTTGACATTTTGTCAAAGACATGTCAACCGCTTTGAACAATGAAAGACTTCTGATTTAGAGTAGCGGTAGCATTACTTCCCTACACAATACCAAAGTGTGAATCTCAGGGTGAGACACATTTAACACAGCAGGAAGTCTTGATGGGATATTGGTTGGAAAAATTGTTTACATTGTCTAAAGAAAGGGGTTTGGGGAAAAAAAAAGTGAGAAACATTAGGCAGCAAGGATTTCTTGATACCTTCTGACACTCTTGGTTCTGTTTTTCCTGAGAACCCAAGGGACAGAGTTAATGAGTATCTTAAATACATTTTTATGTGTATTGGTTTTGCATCGGCTGGTTTTTGGTAGCAGGGCAGCCACAGAGGGGGCTTCTGTGAGAAGCTGCTGGAAGCTTCTACCATGTCCATCAGAGCCAATCCCTGATGGCTCTGAGGATGGATGTACTGCTGGCCAAGGCTGGGCCAATTATAAATGGTAGTAATACCTCTGTGATAACAGATTTAAAGAAAAAATCAAAAGAAAAGTTGTGGTGCTGTTTTAACTCCAGCCAGAGTAGAGTAAGAGTGAGAACATGTGAGGAGACCAACTCCTGGGCTAATAAACCTTACTGGGACTCCACCTTGCCTTCATCACATCATCTACAGGATGAATGCACAAGGGATTGATAAAGTGTCAGTAAAGAAGACACAGAAAAATAAGGATATGCAAGAGTAGCCTTTCATAAGACAGAAATACATTTCTTGAGGTCTTCTGTGGCCACCTCTCATTTGCTGTACCACCCCCACTCCTGTTGCAAACACACTTTACTTCTGAGTCTTCTCTTTGTATCCTGGTGTTATTAAAGCTTCGAACCAGGACCAGGGCTCTGTTGCACAAGTGTATGTGCAGGAACAGAAAGGAAAATAAGCACAAAGGTATTGATACAAAAAAGTACCTTCTCCCACTCTTGGCTCTTCTGTTAAGTTGAATTTACGCTCTCCATTTTATTGAAGCTTACCAGTATTGTAGGCTGGCACCATGGGGCACTATTAAAATTGTTAAAATTTCTGGAACTGTGTGAAAATATCCTGTTTAACAGGGAATACCTAAGAGTTAATTATCCATAGTCTCCCGGGCAGTGATGGCAGAAAAAGGTGTGATGGACACACATCACCTGCTTATCAAAAGGCAGTATCCACACACCAGACTTTCATGTTTTGTTCCATATAGGTTCGAAAGACCCAGTGAACTCATCTGTATGGCGAAAAGGAGATCACTGAGGACATTTTCATAGCCAGCATAAGCCAACATAACTCTCATAAGTTTGTTGAAAGTAGTTTCTGCTACCAGGATGTTGTTAGGAGAAAAAGCTCTTTGCAGTATTGACTCAAAATATTTAGTGCCTTCTGACACTAGACTGGTGATAAAAAGTTATTACTTACACCAGTTAATACAGGGCATAAGGTAAAGCATCTCAAAGTAGATGATGAACTGAAATTAAAGAGGATGTTAGGATTTTATCTAAATAAACTTTATTCTGTTCTTATATTTAAAAACCATGAATAAATCTTTCTGCTGTGATGTGTTAGAGGAGGCAAAAGCTTTATAAGACATAAAGTAGCACTAAGGACAGAGATTACACTTGCTCCACTTCAGTTCACTAATTACTTTTCCCTTCTGAGGACATCAGCCTGAAATACATTCTTGCTTGGATCCTCATCTGCTATTTATTAAAAAGAAACCTTTATAAGAAATGAAACTCAAGAATTCAATGTACTAAGAAATAATTTCATTTTATTTCCTTATGACTGGGATGTTTCATATTTCCCTTAAAATGAGTACTGAAGGTCTGCTCTTTGATGTATTTGATTGGAAACAATGCAGAGTTTGAATTGATTTTGTTGTCCTAAAATGTCATCACCTGCAGAAGAGAGATATATGTTCATTACAGCTTAGCAGTGGCAGACAAAAGTTAGGGTATTTTCTCTCCTCCAATATCTGCACACATGCTGATGAGGAGCAGGTTATCTCCAGAAAGGCACCTCTGGCGAGCTGCTCCTCCTCCGAAGCACTCATGTCAGGGGGCTGCCTGCAGCACTGCCCTGTCTGGGCTTGTTACCGCACATTCACATGCATAACTCTTCCCTCAGCCAGTCAGTATCCTTTTGGAGCTATTGACACCTGAAAATAAACCCACAGATGAGAATAAATAAATTCTCTCGTCGTACGAGGTAGGTAGACAGTTGAGGCAATGGAGGACTAGCAGCAGGGAGGAAACCAGGAGAGAGGAACCTGGCAGGGGCTGCAGCAGCTCTGCAATGATGTCCCCTGGTATTACCTGCATCAATCTAACCAGAAGTGCTGTAGAGAGGCCTTTTTTCCATAAAGTGCTTTTAAGCATATCCATGAAAATGCATTCCCTCTCCATTCCCATCCTCCTGTTACAGCGTAAAAGCCCAAGCTCACAGGCAGTCCAAGCTTCACAAGGTTTCAGCGCTCTTCCTTATTGCTCTGTTTCAGTTCTGATGATCTTTTCCACAGCAACAAAAATAGTACATCTGATGGATTCAATCTTGCGCTCCATTTGGACAGTGAACACCTGGGTATAATGAGTGGGGGTGATCCTTTTGAGCTTTTAAGTCTAAAATGGAATACAAAGAATAAACTTGAAGGGTAAGCAATCCCCTGGTGATGGACCAGGGGATTGGTCCTGGTGAAAAATTTTTCACCAGGCTGTGCTGGTCCTGGTGAAAAATTTTTCCAGGAAAAGAATAGAAACATGAGGCCTCAGGGTTTTAATTTGGCTTCTAGCTTTGGGTGATGGACAAGAAACAACAACCAGTAAGCATCAAGGCAGGAAAAAAGAAAGAGAAGAATTAGCCTCCAAGGACTAAATGCACTTACAAATGGTTGTTTTCCCTCTATTTCAACACTGAGATATAAATCCATGGATGCAGCTCCTCATAGCAGCTTCTTAGCACATTAGAAATTAAGAGTTTTGTTGTCCCTAAATTCCTCATACATTTGGGGTCATTGTGTAAGAGTGGTGATTACATGACACAGGAGTGAAAAAGCATTTTGTTCCATTTCCTTTTTGCCCTTCCCAGCCTAATTCTCAATCATCTGCCTGTACTGTGTTATAAATGTAAACACCTTTTGCTTTTTAGAAATACGAGCATGGTTTTTGTTTATTCTACCAGGTCTGGAAGCCCATGGGTGCACTGAAGGGAGAACACAGGGAGTCAAGTCAGCACTCCCGAGGGCAGTAAGCAGTGGCCTCTCCAATTCATGCTGTGGTGGAGTGCCTTCTGCATACAGTAACTGAACTAATGTAGCTCTGCTGAATTTGACCCCACTGCAGTTTTGACCCAACTGCTTCTGCATGGCTGACCTTGCTCGTGACCAGGTATGCCTGCAGCTGTTTGCCAGCGTGGACAGAGCCCCCTTAGCTGGATGAATAGGGAGCAGCCCACAAAAAAGTGGGACTAGGATGCATCTTCCCTGTTACATTGAAATTCAGGAAATTTTAACAGTGCAAACAGAATGAAACACCCTAGTGATGATACACCGTAAAGACTGGCAGAGAATCAGATCCATTTCTGGGTTTGTGGACATCTATTGAAACAGAGATGTACAGATACTGTTACAACAATTTTGTTTGCTGTTATCATTTCCATATAAAAATGGAAAAAACTCACCCTGTTTTATCTTTGATTTGGTGGATCTCAACATCTCATAAGTGCCAGTCCTGGTACACTGAAGACTTTGTCAGACAGAGCAGATCTCTAAACAGCACTCAAGGACATGGATTTGGTTTAATAAGCTGTTTTTCTGCTTAATAACTTGCTTAACCTGCTTTTCATGTTGTGTTTCTCTGATAAGTTACTCCATTCCTTAAATGACACCCCTTTTTCTGTATCTGTTTTTCAGACTTCCCCCTTATTTTTTTTCTAGCCATTGTTTTTAAGCCCTTAGGAGCAGGTCCTGCAGGATGCTAGGAACTGCAACATAATCTGCTCATGAATTGCAAGGCAGGGGACTGAACGCTTGAACACAACTCCGGGCAAAAGCAATGTGTTTTCAGGTTGTTTGGGCATTTTGGCTCTAAGATCTATATTTAATAAAAAGCTGCACAGGCCAGAGTTTATTTCTTTTGCATTATTAATGTCCACTAGAGATATGCTGCCTGAAGAAGGCTTATTGGACAAGACCATTTCCCCCTGGTATGCATAGCATATGAACAGCCTCACAAGTGACAGAGGAATATGCAAATAAAGGCTTGGCTTTAAGCTCATTTTTTTATTTGTTCACACTAACATAACGAGGGTGGGATAAGTTGCTTTGTTCCTAAAAAACAGTTTTAGGGCATCCTAGTAGAATATTTTTAAAATTTATTTTATTTATTTATGATTTTAATATTTTTTCTTATATGTTTTTGTCGTTTTGGGAGACACAGACCTCCTTGACTTGGGAACCTAGGAAACCAAAGAGATTAATGGCTGGACAAGGTAACCCAAAGTGGTGAAAAGTATGTGTTAATACACCAGTTTCACAAATGTGAATGGCAGTGGTCTGCCCAGGGCATGCAGAGCAAGCTGAGGCAGGAGGAGCTCCTGGCATTATGTTCCAGACAAATCCTCACAAGGTATGTGTTGGTTATTTCCAGTTTGATGGGCCACATCTCCATCTGGGGCTGTCTCCCAAATATCAGGGAGATCTTGAGGATAAAATTTTGCAAATCGTATTGTTGAGGAGGATTATCACTCCCTCTTCTTCCATCTTTATTCATGCACAAGACACATTTTATTCAAAACTTGGTGTTTGCACTCAAAGGAGGCACAGAAGAGCTGTGAAACAAAGCTGTGTGTGGTGCTTCCCAGAAAAATGTCTGACAAACTAGAAAGGAGGCTCACCCTGCAGTGAACCAAAGCTGTTTCAAGGCATGGTGATCCATTGATTTTCTCTTGCACAGGACATGGCGTCTGTCTCTACAGACAATGCAATGTGTCTGGGACATGAGTTTGCAAGAGCATTTGCAATTCAGGCTAAAATCTCTAAATTGTCTTACTTAGAGACAGTGCACATAGTTGCTTCATTAAGTTGTTAAGAGTTATGGACTATTATTTAGTTTCATAGTAATTTTGAAACTTCCACAAACCAGAAAGGTCACATTTCCTGCAGCTTCCATTAATTTCTTTTCAAAGTGTTCACATTCATCAGGCCTGATATCCAGGTCACTTTTAATTAGAAGTCAATTCAGAAGTCTAAGTTTAGGTGTTCATTTAAATCTCATACTGTACAAAAGACAAATCTCTCCTTCAAAATCCCCGCTTGGCAGTCAGATGGTGTCTCATGCTCTAAAGTAATTTTCTTCTATACAGTGTTAGAAAAGGTCCTTCTCTTCTGATGAGTTCTACAAAAAGGGCAAGCTCAAATGTAAAACACTCCTTTCTTTATGTCAAAGTCAATGAGACAAGAAAAGATATCATTCATCACAGTTCTGGGTGAAAGAAGATTGTCTTTGCTAGTTTGAGCTTGGGCATCTTCAAACCTCAGGAAGAAATTCCAAATTATATATTGTACTTTCTGCACTTACAAATAAGCATGCAAGCTACTAAAAGGGATTCAGAAAATATTGTTAGCAAGTCCACAGGAGCTGTTATTCAGCATGATCTTGTCAAAGCTGTGTCCATATAAGGTTTCAGCTTCTCAGATTCTGTTCCTCAAAACCCTTTACAGGCACTAATCTCTTCATCAATATTTCCAACAACATTATCTGCCCAATACATTAACATGGCTTTCTCTTACTCTGAAACACTTACGTAAAGTCTTGTCTGTCAACAAACAGTATATTCTTATAAATTCCTAATAAAATGACCAACTTGTGCTCTCTGTTGTGCACATGAATTACAGATGCAACTAGATTATCTCTGGTCTGGCGTTACCATCTTCTACATTGAAAATTTAAATTTCCATAGGCAGTCCAGCTCTTCTTATTCAGTAAACACTGAGTATTTTTAAGACCTGACATTTGTTGTAACACAATCCTCTAATCGGGAACTCATGGGAAGACATAGAAGGTTCCAAGTTGCCAGGAGGCTTTATATCTGACCCAGAGATGGTCTCAGATTGTTATTTTAAGGCAAGATGCTGAAACTTTACACACATATGGTGAAATCTGGTCATCCGTTTATCATCTGAATCAGACATATTTATCCATTAATTCATGCAAATTCCCCAAATACCAAGACACTGAATGGGAGCAAAGGATTTTAATAATTATAGCTACCAGAAAATTTTTGTTGATGCAATGACTGGGCAAAAGACATTAAAAGTTCAAACCTAACAAGGACTGAATATAAGCACCATAATTTTCAAAAATAACTAAAGTCAACTAAAATTATTTTGATCACCTGTAGCAAAAGAAAATACATTTCTTGTCAGGTAATCTACTTGAGTAGCAGAGCCTAGGGGAGAGAAGCATTGCCCACAGCAGAAGGTAATTAAGTTAGGGACCACTCAAGAAAATTAGATATGCATAAGTCCATGGGTGCATCCAAAAATGTTTATCAATGTCACTCTGAAGCATTTCTCTACCATCTTTGAAAGGTCATGATCATCAGGGGAGGGTTCTGATGATAAGGAGAGGGCAAATGTTACATTCATTTTCAAGTAGGACCCAAAATAGGCCAGTCAGTTTGACCTCAGGCCCTTGAAGAGGTGAGTCCAGGCATAGGACAGTCAAAAAGCTAATCTGGACATCCAATATTGATTTACCAAGGACACATCATCCCTGACCCATCTTATTGCCTTATGGGCTCTGGATGAGGACAGAGTAAGTGGATGTTGTTTATCTTGACCTTTAGAACATTTTTGACACAGTTTTCCATAATATAACCAAGGCCAAGCTGGTGAAATAAGATCTGGATAAGTGGATGATTAATTGGGTGGAAAATTGGTAGGACTGCCAGTCTCAAAGGGTGGTGCTCAACCATAAGAAGTCCAGCAGACAGACTAATGACATCCTTCAGGGAGACATACCAGGGCTGCAATGGTTTAGGATATTTATTGGTGATCTGGATGAGAGGACCGAGAGTGTTCTTAGCAACTCAGTGGAGAAGCTGACCCCAGGGAAGCTTTGTGCCTGGCAGGGGGGGAAGCCAACTATGTACTGGGCTGTCTTGGCAAAAGCATGGTCAGTGGGTGCAGGAAAGGATCTTCCTCTCTCTTCCCCCCAGTGAGACCACACTTTGAGCACTGGCTGCAGTTTAGGGCTACCCAGTAAGAGAACGACATTGCCACACAGGAGGGAAGCAAGCGGAGGGCACCAGGAAGGGGGGAGCAGCAGCACAGGAAGGGAAAGGAGAGGTGAGAAAGCTCCCAGTCTTTGTAAGAGCTGCCAGTGATGGGAGCTCACTGGCCTTTCAGCTGCCCTCTTGGAGAAGATATGGAAGAAGGACCAGTCTCTTCCCAGAGGTGCATGTGACAGAACAAGGAGCAGCAGATTCAAGCTGCAGCAAAGGGAAGTTCTAGTTAGAAAAGTATTTTTACAGTAGAAAAAATAAAAAAATCACTATGATGGTGGACATGCACTGGATCAGGTGTCCAGGGGCACATCTGAGCAGGCACATTCTTGGAGGTACCCTGCCTGGACATTGCCCTGAACAATCTGATCTCACTTTAAATTTGGCAGAAGGGCAGAAGGTTTTGGGCAGAAGGTTGGACCAGGTGATCTCCAGAGATCCCTCTCAAAGGACAGCATTCTGGATTTTACATGCAGCAGTTCCTCAGGTATCCTTCAGGTGTCTAGACCTGAAATATTGTGTCAGTGTCATCAAAAGAAGGTTCTTGGCCAGGCCTGAGAGGTAAGACACAGTAACCTTGTGGGTGATTATGTTTAGATTTATTGCCAATACAGTATCTAAATACTGCCAGTGTGGTACCTAGATCAAAACTCTATCATATATCACAATAGATGATAGTGCAATCAGGTCATGATCCCTCCTGTTCCATCAGCAGGCTTCAATGAGATCTCCTTGCTTTCCAAACTTCTTAGAGAAGTCTAGGTGCAGATTGGTCTGCTTAGCCTCAGATTTGGTCAACAGTCTATGCCTAAAGGACTGTTGTATAAACAGGTTTGGCTAGAAGTGTACAGGTTTACAATCTTCAGCCTTGCAGGATACAGCATTGCAAAGAACCTGTGTAGTTACTTTAGTATTTTATCTCCATATTTGACCAAATCTTCGCACTTTTACTCAACCATTCAAAAGTGAGTGTGCCCTGTCTTGAAGCTGGATGTACCCTGCAGCTTCCTGAGAGCAGTCTGCCCAGGTGGCCCAGTCTGCAGCAGTCAATCTTCAGATTAACTCCAAGGTCAATCACGAGCATTTCAGCTCCCTCATCTTTGGAATGTGTTAATTATGTGACCATTCAGGCAGCTCATTCTGTAATACCCACTGGTGTTTTTACCTCAGGACAAACACATGGCCCATCAGAGATTGTAGAAAGGGGGATGTGTGTGTGTGTGGATGTGCGTGTGATGCACTTGCAGACCTGGCTATCTACCCAGCAGAGTTCAGGGTCTATCCGGTAACCAGATGGTGCCACGTGCTTCAAGGGCAGAAGGGAAGCAGTGACACAGGCAGGGCTTGAGCAGAGATTTCTTCTTCCCTCCTTCTCTTCTAGGGGAAATAACCCTGGAGAGGGAAGGAAAATCAGATTGGAGCTGCTTAGCCGAGGATCAGCACTCAGGAGAGGCACAGGCAGAGTGGGCAGGTGGATAGGGGAGCAGGAGGCAGGGAGGGCAGGCTGGCAGTTGGCCTGGATCCCAGCATCTGCTGTACACGGACTGGGCACAGCCCGCTCCAGAAGAGCCCTGTGGATAGCTGGAGTGGCTCACACCTAGTGCATAATGCATGCACTCCACCCCAAATGAGTTGTCACCATTACACAGCAGCAGGGATTTAAATTCTTTTGGGTTATCTAATACTACAGCTTGAAAGCCAAAAAACCCCCACCTTTTTCTTCTTCAAAAGCATTTCAGAAGGCATACTGGGAACACATACTGCTGCAAATTAATTGTGGACATTTCCATGGCCTGTTGGGTGAATCTGTGTGAGTTACTTGTCCTTTACTTCCTCTCATAGTCTGTGTGTTTATATTCTGGGTTCCTTCTACAAGGCATTTTTTCCAACTGCTGTGATATTTCCAGCCTAGCTCTACTGAGCAAGAAAAGTACTCATCTTCCTCACCCTTACTATCACTGCAAGGATGTACAAGCCCTTTGGCCCTGGGCATCTGGAGGCCTGGTGTCTGGTCCTCAGCCTGTCACTGATGACTGGGGTGATTTTGTCTTGTGCAAAACACAGCTGGCAGAGATTTCTGCTTGGAGTGCTGCCCTGTACTGAATAGAGAAAATAAAGGTGAAGGCAGGAATATGTCAGGTGGAAGCATTTCTCTGTATATGGGGGGGCATTACTGGGGCCTGGGGACAAGTCATACTGTGTAAAAAGTGAGGAGATGTGCGGTGGTGGTTACCTGTGGCTGTGCAGAGCAACAGCTCCTGCAAGAGCCTGGATGCAGTGACCTCCTGTAAGACCAGTGGCCTGAGGCAGGAGCAGTCCCCTGGCATGCTCCTGTGGAATGCAGATAAAACCAAGTTAAAGGACTGTTTGGGAGATGTAGGAGGAGAGTGGGGGAAGTGTGCTCCTGGTTTGGGATGCTAGATAGCATGGTAAAAGAGGAGGGACAATAAAAATTGCTAGAAGACATGAAGGGATAACGTTTCTGGCAGATGTTTCTTCCTCTGCTTACCATGGAGTTAGTTTATTATTAATACTTTGAGCCTTTCTGTTTAATTAAACATTAACTAGAGCTCAAGGCACGCAGCCTCCTGAGCGTGCACGCAAAGCAGGAGCCTGCACAGAGTCAGAGGGCAGGGCTGCTGCTGCTGAGGGTAGGGCCACAGCAGGCAGACGTGCTCTGAGGAATAATGCAGCCTCATCCCTTTGAAAACAGCATCCAGATTGATGGGAAATGATGTCAGCATGGTAGATGTTCTTATCCCCAAGACAACTAAAACTGAGGAATCTCTGGACAATTTTCTAGGGAAATTGCCAGCATTCCAGAACATGATGCTATTAAAGGATGCTCTAAAAACCCTTATAAGTGTGCTGAAACAAAAATTATCTTCTGCAGAGGAATTGTATTTTTAGAAAACAATTTCTGCATTAAAAACAAATGGTTATTTTTACAAGGAGATGTTTCATATGGATGTGGATGTCTAAAAGTCTAGATCCTGTTTCTGAAGTGTGTCTGAAAAGCTGTCTAATAGGATTTGAAGCGGTTGGATCCAGTGGCTGGCCTTTGGTGAAAGGCAATGAAGGTATCCCATGTGCCTGAAACAGACACAGAATCTTCCTGATGAAAATACATATCTGCATGTAAAAAGCAGTATGAACATCGACATTTGGGAAGCATAAGCACCTTTGATTACTCAGAAAAGAAGAAGTATCAATATCTAGGCAGAACCTACACACATTCTTTAAAGTATTAAAACCACAGAGGAATTACAGAAAAGCCTCAAGGCTGTATGTCTGCATGGCTGTGCAGGGAAAAAAAAGCCATGTAAAAATAATAGATAGAAGGATCTGTGCAGAGAATTCAAATACTAAAGAAAAGAGAAAGAAGTATATTCTTCTGCTTTATTTAACTTTCAGACCGTAACTCAAGGGTTCACAGAGATACATCCATAATTCACAGCTTATGAGGATAGTTCAGGAAAGTTTTTGTTTGCTCCTTGAGCAAGAAATGTGATGATGCCTGTATGGGCTTACAAATAAGTTGATCAGAACAGCTTCCTGACTTCCAGTCTGCTCCACATGGACATGTTTTTTACAAACTCTCTAAAGAATATTGGCTCTTTTGAGAGACACCATTCTGTAATTTGTATTCTGTTCAAAGCAATTATTGAATTAATAGATTAAAGAAGCAGTACAGAACGGCTGCTTAGAAAAAGCCCTTGAACATGTCTATCTATTTACTTGTGCTATTGTCAGATATGACCATATTTAATTTTTCCAATATCTTTTGAAGTTATTTTAACATCATGTTTATTTACTATGTTTACACGAAACAACTTTAATGTTAGCTGGAATTTGTATTTTGTTTTCATCTGGGCTGCCTGAATGATCAGGAGGAAGAGTAGTTCATCCCATCCAAAGTGGGATGAATTGCTTTGTGAAAATACCTGTCTCCCTTCCCAGGCCAGAAGAGAGAGATGAGTGGGTGCTAAGGCTCCTGGGAGGTAGAAGCAGCAATGCCAGCGCCCATGGAGGTTGGATCACCCCACACAGCTGTGCCCAGCACTAGCCCCTGCCCTCAGGGTGCAGCCTCACCTCCGAGGGACAAGTGCCACAGGGTCATTTGCAGGTGCCTTGTCACCACACCCGAGAGAGATTTAGGTGCCTACTGAGGTGATAGAAGTTCAAGGAACCAGTGATTTGGACAGCCTGCAGGGCAGAACTCTCACGCTGACCTTCCCAATATGATAGTCTTGGCTGCTAAACAAAAGAAAGAATTTATCTTCTTTTAAGTCCTAGTTTCTAAATAATCCACTTCCTGGTAGCATTAGGTTTCAGGCTAGATTTAATTGTATCTTTCAAGGAATATTCTCATTGCTCACCATGCCAAGACGGTCAAACAAATTGCTTCTCAATTTTTAGTTCATATAAAGGATAGTTCATGGCATATAGAATTATACACTACCATTTTGATGTCATTCTTCTCAGAGTTACTGGCTGTCGGATTACACAGGATTCAATTAAACTTTTTTTAGGCTCATTTCTGACCAATCACTCACCAGCCACTTTTGAAAGAGCATGGGTTCTCTCTGGCATGCAGACACACACATCTTGCTTTATAACTTATGTCAAAACTGATCTCTCCTACGAAATGAAACCCATATTTTCTAGCTCTTTATCTCCATGCTCACAAACATATTCCTTCAGCTCAGTGAACTGAGCCCAGGGTTTGAGCTTATTATTAGCACAGGGATATCTGCAAAGAACCACTCCCCATATATCTTAAGTATCCACTGTTACAAATGCATAGTGCAGGCAATTCCTAGTTCTTATTTAACTGCATAAAAGTTTCTCTGTCTTGTAAACCAAGATTACACAGATTAATCCCTTACACATATGCAAAACTCACATAATACTCTAAGGAAGCAAGTTGGCCTCTTTCATACTCTATGCCCCAAATAAGCAGAGCTGGTAAAAGGGTTCTGCCCTTAATTCAGTCACCTAAGGCACACTAGAAGCCCCTTAAATAAATAGACCTTGCAGGGCTTTACTTTCCCATGTTTGCATTTTTTCAAAGGTGAACATTGCTTGATAATACCAAGGATATATATCTGTGGGCTAAAAAGAGTTCAGCATTCCACAGGGACTAAACCAAAGAAGTAATAGCTCACCAGTTTATGAAAAGACTATAGTCTGAGGTCTTTGCTGTGGTAGCACATCTGGCACTGGTAGGAAAGGATACTTACAAGAAGATTATTCAGACTTCAATCAACACCCAGACACAGGTGTGGGGCTGCTGCCTTATGCAGGATCTTCCAGGCCCCCTCTGTTCCCATACAGTGAGAGCAGGACCAACCCTGTTGCAGTGTTGATAACTGAGATTCCTGAGATTCATCTGGTCTCATTTGCGACAGTCAATGCCATGGAAAGCAGGCAAGCCCTGCCATCCTTTCACACCTGGCAGAGCCTCACTGCGGCAGGCAGGCATTTTCTCCATGTCCCCATTGGGGAAAGCCAGGTATTATCCTTGAGAGACAGATGCCTCAGTGGGGAAATACTGCTCCTCTGGGGACAGCGCACAGCACCCTGAAGGCAAAAGCAAAGGAGACAGAGAGAGCTTTTTTAATGGCATCAGTCCAAATAATTTCAACATTTTAAAATTGTCATTCCTCTAAGTTCTGGTATGAAATGACAAATAAGAGAAGTTCCATGATTTATCTCTTTTTTATTTGGGCAGGTAGGCTTCTAAAGAACATTCTGAAGCAGGTCTTTCACTTTCCTGCATTGACTCTAATGCTTACCACTGTTCATTATCTAGTTTCAGTGAAATAATGAGTACTAAAGCTGCAACACAAAACCCATAAACGCATAGTTTACTTCCCCATGTTTACAAAATAGTAGATATTTGTGTTCCTTGAAGCCCACTTTATCTTTGAAAATCAACTTGTTTTGTTAACTCTTCTGTCAAAGGACTGTTTGCTCACAAAATGTCCAATAACATATTTTTGAAAGGGTTTGACAAAACATGCAACTGGATATTAAAAGAAAAAAAAACCAAAACATGAGCCAAGTTCTTTGCTGATATAAACCTATGTTGCTCTTTCACATCCATTATTGATATCTTTATTCTCTCCTGTGCTTTCCAAGTTACTCTTCCAACACAGGACTGTGTTTAGAGATTCTATGGCCACTACAGCTGTGCAAATACGTCCAATTTTCTCCCATGTAGGTCTTTATATACTGTTTAGTGCATTTTCAGTCATCTTTGTGTTTTCTTCTTCATTGTTTTTTGTGTTTGGGATGAGCTCCTTCTGAATACCTGCAGAGCTGCTTCCTTCTTTTCCATGGAGGTTGTCCTGGATTAAGGACTTTTCACATTCACAAAGAACACACAACATCAGGATTTCCTCTGAAGTGATACCAGTGCCTTCCATGGGGACTGGAACCATCCACTGCTTTTTGTGGTAGCTGTAGCTGCATGTTGCCTCAAGTCCATGTTTTGGTCTTCGTTTCAAGGAAAGAGGATGGATTATTTCTTCAGCTATTATGCACAGAAGGCCCTAACCTGCCATTTCTAAATGTGAAAGTGGTATGAATAATATGTATCATGAACAGATTATAAGACTTAAGGTCACCCCAATAACTGTAAACAATATCCATAAACATGAATGAAATTACAAACATAAGGATTACTTAGCAATAGAGAACTAAGAAGCAGTTATTGACCTGGTTAAACTTTTTTTCTTCTGTCTTTATATGGGTGTGAACTGCAGGCATAAATAGCTTCACTCTGATGTGAAAATTTACTCTTCAGGTTTCCTGTGCCCACTTCTTGGTTAAATTTCTTTGTAATAATAATTTTTCCAACTCTGAAGATATTTTGACTATTTCAAATATTTTCAAGACTGACAACTTATTTTCAAAGAGTATTTTTAACAGGCAGTCAGTAGATTTTTAACATCCTTAATTTTGTGACATGCAGTATTTCATTTTGAATCTCAATAGTGCTAGTATTACATACATTTTTTCAAATATAGGTACATTAAAAAGAACTTATTTTGAGACCTTAAAACAACTTCTAAAGTCTACTCCTGAATGTTGAATTTCATTTCTAAACTGTTCACTTCTACATGATCCCAAATTCTCTTTTGCCTAAAATCTTCAGCAGGAAAAAAAAAACCAAAACAGAAGAAAAAGAAGGAAGGAAAAAAAGCACAGAAACAAACTTATGGTTTAATGATGCAATGCTAGACAAATGCTGTAGTGAAAAAAGTCAAAATGAGCATGCTTAATAATTTTCTGGCAATAATTCATTTTAGCTGGACTGATATGAAAAATCAATCTTCTCAGAAATACCCAAGGTCAAAAGTTCCCCAATTTAAAGGCAGACATTGCGTGACTGAAAAACGTATGCAGCTTTTTTCTATGCAATGCTGCCTCCACTGTCCTTAAGCAAAATGGAAACTAGGTAAATCAACAGAATCTTTAGAGGTTAATGCTGTCTCAGAGTGGGCATCATTTTATCTCTTAATGAAGTAGTTCACCATTTCTCACTGGCAAAATCCCTTAAGACTTCATAAGAGAAATACACATCCAATACTCATAATTCTCAATGTACATGATATATACAGACTGGAAAATTTGCTTTGCTTCTCTTATCATTTTTATTCAAAGAGCATTTTTTTTTCCTCTAAAAAAAAAGAAGGAAAAAAAGAGAACGGAAAAAAAAAGAAAAAGGGGGAAAAGAAAATTTTTTGCCAATTATTCCATATTTCTGTCTTTACAACACAGAAGTTTTACTGTTATTCCCATTATCCAGTGGCATTCATTGGGACAGATTTTAATATGTGATCTGATACAGAGTCAAAGAGGGATTGGGCCATATTCAGAGGAAAAATAAAGGACTACTGTGGAGACATAGACAAATCCAAAAATCAAACATCTTAAATATAGTCTTTTTTAGCATATTAATTACATTTGAATTCCTTATTTTTAACATAAAGTTCAATCCTGAGGTTGATAGTCAACCATTAGTATCCTGTTTTTTAATCAAGTGTGAACAATGTGAGGTTCCGTGGGTCTCCTTTGTCTGGTCTAACAGTGAAACATGTTCTTTGCCTATGATAACAGCTACTAAAATACAGCTAATTTCACATTGTGAGAGATTGTTCAGACAGGTTTCCCACATGATCCAACTCTTCCCTAGTAACAAAATCAACTTTCTGATAAAGTTATTATGAGAGTCAAAATCCTTTCCAATCAGAGTGGTGTGCAGATTACACAATAAAACATTTGCTTGCCTTTCTTCTCTGGCAGCTTGCAAGGGTTCCTCAAGACCGATCATCTGGGCATATATTGGGGTTTTTTTTGTTTTGCATTTTGTGTTGTTTTTTGGAAGACCCCCTTCTAGATGACGGTAAGCCAGGTCCCTTACAGCAGAGAAACCCAAAGGCATCCTCACCCGCCTTAGGCAGAGCATTGCCAGCAGGTTGAGGAAGGTGATCCTTCCCCTCAGCACTGGTGAGACACATCTGCAGTGCTGCATCCTCAGAGCAGATCTCCATCCTTGGAGATACTCAAAACCCCACTAGATACAGCTCTGAGAAATCTCCTGCAGCAAGCATTGCTTTGACTTAAACTTCTTAGGATAATGTTGATAAAGTTTGCAATGATCTGGAACAGCAAGAAAGTCCAACAAACCTCAATTTTAATTTCCTCTAGGTACACAGCATGCTGTCCAAACTTTGCTAAATATGGAGGGGAAGCCTTAGGAGGAGCAACTGAGGTCAGTTAATTTGTTCAGCCTGGAGGAGACTAAGGGGAAATGAGTGAGAGTCTGAGGAGACTGAGACTCATGGCAGCCTACAGCCTTCTTATGAGGAGAAGCAGAGGGGCAGACACTGATCTCTTCTCTGTGGTGACCAGCAACATGATTTGAGGAATGGTATGAGGCTGAGTTAGTGTAGGTTTAGGTTGGATATCAGGAAAATATTCTTCAGCAAAGGGATAGGCTTCACCTGGGACAGGCTTCACCTGGATCAGGCTCCCTAGGGAAGTGGTCACAGCACCAAGCCTGACAGAGCTCAAGAAGCATTTGGACAATGGTCTCAGGCATTTGGTGTGACTCTTCGTCCTGTGCAGGGCCAGGAGTTGGACTTCGTGATCCTTGGGGTCCCTTCCCACTCAGCATATTTTGTGATTCTCTGATACCATGATTCTATGAAATATGAACATAAAGAGAGGGTATGATACCAGAGTGAAAGTTTAGTTAACCCAGAGTTGAACCAAAAAGGAATTGGCCAAAAAGGATGTGCAGAGAGCAGTACAACAGCATAACAATTTTGCAGTACTTCTACTGTATGCTGAAGTATATCTGCTTTCCCAGAATGCCAATTCCCAACAGCTGGCTGCTTAGTAATTTTCTGTTTTGTGTTTAGGAGAAGTCACCAGGTTTCTCTTCAACAAACTTCTCTGGTTGCACTTCAGCATCCAGAACCTCCTGTGGCAGGGGGTCCCACAAGCTAACTAAGCATGGTGGTGAAACTACCCACCTCAGGAATGGAAGCACATTTAACTGTATCAAGAGAGGGAATAACCTAGTGATTGCTGAGCTGAGATTCTTTTGTAGCCCTATCATATCAATATGAATGTCAATGTACTCTTTCTTGTGATATATTATGCTTTTGTCTTCTGTTTCCTCCATCTTGTTTGTTTCTTCATCATATCGGTCCTCTTTTGGTTTGTTGGCTTTTGTGTTTTTCTTTTGATTCCTCCTTCTGGTTTTACAATAAAAAGAACTTCTTTAAATAATAGTAGCTATTGAATTATAATTTTCAGTTCACATGACCAAGATGTAATTCAAAATCAGACAGACTATGACTCATCAAAACATTTGACATATTTTGCTCCTTCTTTTGCTTTCCTTATTTAATGGATTTATTCTGAAAAGGACCACAAGGCCTGAGGCCCCCCACTGAATGGGAACTTCACTGTAGTGACAAGTACTATACTGAGTTGTTTTAGCAAGAATTTACTTGCAGATAAGAGGAAATAAGGATGCAAATAAGAGGAAAGGAGGACAAATATAAAAATAATGATCATAGAGTTACTTACCATTGTTACTGCAGAATTTTTTTGCATCTAAACCACATTAAGCTTTGTCTAGCAGATACATCCAGCTACCTTCAGCTGACACATCCTGGCTCTCATTTGGTGTGTACCAGGGATTTTGTGCTGCTTCTGAAATAGTCAGCCTGACATAATACTGCATGGCAGTCTTTCACTTTCTGTCTATTTGAACGCATCTCCTAAAACCCAGATTGACTGAATTGGAATAAAAATTATCTTCATGTAGACAACAAAAGCAATGGCCAACAATTTGCACAGTATCATTACAGAATTTAACATGCATAGTACTACCGAAGAATAATTAGCTATTGAAATCCCTTGTTTCTACAGAGAAAATGCCAGAACTAACCCACAGGTGTGTACCTGCTACTCTGATGAGCCAGTTAGAAAAATTAGAACTGACTAGTTTGTTGAAGGTTTCCATTAATATACTGAAAATAATTCCAGCCCTACCAACTGCGGTGGGAGGAAGACTCCAGTGAGACCTGAAGGGCTTGTAAGAATCTGAGCACATTGCTCAGATATTTGATTTTTGGATCTTTGTGGCAATTATATACACATACTAACAGTCATGTTTTGAGATGTCTTTACAGAGGAGGAGAGTATGATGATTTTAAATAGTATGGACTACCTAACCATCCTAGTGAGATTTGATCAGACGGGTGAAATAATTCAGGAAGGCAATTTTTGGTTAGAGTTTGCTGATAGCCCCTCATAGTTTGGACGGCTGACAGTTAGGGAGGGGGTGGGTACAAAGCACCTCCAAACCCAGGAGCACTGGGGTCTCCAACAGCAAGGAGCTGAAATTACATTAAATCAGACCACCTCAGACAGAGGCATCTATTGTGCCCGTTTTTTGTCCCTAAATGTGAGGCTAGGCTCACCAAGTCCCATGTACAGCAATATAGACCAAAATACACCCCGCAGAGTTGTGCCAGACCCCAGCATGGGGCCCTGCCCTTGACCCCTTTAGAGACACCTCTCTGCACCCCAGAAAGGGGTGCTGCCACACTACTTTGTCACCGGGCTGCTTTTCCCTCTGAAGTGCCCTTCCCAAAGCCACACCGCTCCCTCCTGAGACCCTTCCATTCTCACCTTTCTCTCTGCAGACACAAAGAGGCTGAGCTAGCCGTGCTTGAGACCTTGCTGAGCTAAAATCAAAGTAGCCACTTTCATGAACTAAAATGATGCGTGTGAACCGCATTTGTCACCTTAGTTTTCTGTTATTTGACTTGTTTATATACTTATGGCTGAGCAACTCACTTTCCATTCAAGATGCATGTTTTTCCCTCACCTTTGAAGTAAGCCACTGATGAAGTTGCCAGCTTGAACTTACTTGACAGAGCCTGCCACAGATTGTGAAAGTAGCAGGCACCTGCGAGCAAACTCTGCAGAAACACAGCAAAACTTTGCAATTGCAGCGTGGAAGGAAAAGACATACCCTCTGCTTTGGAAGGATGGGGACATCAAAACCTCAGCAGTTCCAGTGGGTGTAATGACACACCCCAGGGGATTATCCGTGTGACTTGACACCTAGAGGAAATGCTGGATAATTGCCACCCACAATTTTGAAACTATGTATGACTAACAAACTCAACTGCCACTCAAGGAGACAGTTTAGTGGGAAGGATGATTCATATGAGAACATTATCACTTTTTCTTCTTTTTTTTTTTTTTTTGCCTACCAATGAAGGTGGTAAAAAAACAGGCAAAATAGTCACTAATAGCTGAGACAACCATGAGTTATAAAAGGTCATCCCAGTCTTTCTTGGTGGCTGCTGGTTGTTTGCACTCTTATTGGAAGGCACAGAGGCTTTTTAAATCCTCAGGTGAGAGTAATAAGAGCACAGTGCAAACATAGTGAATGATGTGGCTCCTAGGTGGCTGGTATTTTTCATGGTTTGGTAAGGATTTTAAGGCAGCCACGTGCTTCCCACCATGTAACTTTATCCCACAGGGTGGAACACACCCAAGTCACGACTCCTTGTGTCTAGCCAGGGTGGTGGTGTTTTGAAGAAGCGGCTTTTGTGGTAAATATGCAACACCTACATCAACTACTGTAGCTAAAACTGGAGTAAATGACTTATTCTGGTTTTGAATAACCTTCAAACTGCCTAAAAGAGCCCTCAGTAAAGGACCACCAGTGTGGCTTGTCCATACAGGCAGCCCCCTGCCTAATCCTTTCCAGTAGTACTGTAAATTCCCATCATCAACCCAAAGGAACCCCACTATGCTTGATTGAAAAACTTCGACATTTCATGCCTGTGACACAAACTGTTTTTATTCAATTTTGGCTTTGCCAGCACTTCTAAATATTGGGGTCAAAAGCTAGAAACATATACATACCTGTGTTAAGATGCTGCAATAAATTACAATCTCCACTTTTGAGAGAAGTTTATCACAAAAATCAGGCCATTTTTAAGAGGTAGAAAAATTTCCCCTAACTTTAACAATCTATAAGTGCGGTGTCTAATCTAAGCTAATTGTCTGGGTGGGAGGAGTTGGCTCTCAACATGCCCATTTCTGCCTTGACTTTAATGAGAGCTTGTGTGACAAATTACATCAAACACCCATCCTGTAGCAGAGAGAAATCCCACACTTACCTTGTAGGCATGGGGATCCTTGGGGGATACATTTTAAGGAGTTAACTTTAAAGATGCATTCACCTGCTTCTAGGCAATAATGGGAAATAATATATTTTAAGCCATCTGCAATGATGTATCACATTGAAACAACAATATTCCCTCTGGTTTGTGATCACAGCTATAGGATTAGCTGCATCTTTGACCCCTCCTGTAATATCATTTTCAAGTAAGGACCTTCCCTCTTAGCAATGCAGTTTCAAAAACTGCTCCTGTGCTAGAACACGCAGACAAGTCTCATGCTTATAAAAGACTTTTCTTTAGGAGCCATGGGCAGTAAAAAATATTCTAAGACATGTAATACAAGGAGAATATTCCAAAGGCTCTAAGAGTCAACAAAGAATGTTAAAATGGGAAAGGGCCTACATGACTCTTTGTTTCACCCAACTGATACTATGTCCTTGCAATTTGTGCAGGGACACAGGGTTCTGCCCATTTTCTTGCAGATCCTCTGCTGGTCTCTAGGATAGAGGCTTTCTTGGTACTTGTAACTGTGTTAGGTTTATGGTTGAACTTGATGATCATAAGCATCTTTTACAACCTAAATGTTTCTATGATCCTCTCCTCATGCTTTGATCCATACAGCAGCAGAAAAATTATACACATGTTAAGGATAATATTTTAGAGGCCTGTGAGATCAGCTAAACATTAAATTTCAGAGTATTTGTAAAAGTATGTAAGAGTGGCTTTAAATGCCTTTAGTATACAACAGATGAAGAGGAAAAAACCTCATCATATGGTATAACTATTACTGATATCTCCTACAGTTTTTATTATGTTTTTTCCTAGTCTCTGATCCCAAATTCCCATGTTTACTACTCTTCCTTCAAGTGAAATATGCAATCATCTCATAATTCAGCGAGAGGATATGATTAGAATGGGAGTCTGAGAACTTCATTTTTTCTGAATTTCAGTTATCACTGGTGGACAGCCAGATGTACACAATCTGCTATTGAGTAGAAGATTTAGCACTTTATTAATTTCCCTCTCCCAAAATTATTTGCATCACACTCAGAAATAAGAAATCAACTTTTCAAATAGGAAAGTGGGTCTTCTAAATAGATATTTTAATTTTAATTTAGATTAAAACTACCGAAGAACTACAAGAAGTCAGAGTCAGTACTATAAGATATAAAGAGTCTGATTCTATACTTTTAGTAAAGCAAAGTGGAGTTCTTACTAAAGTTAATTTGCATAAATTGCTTTCTGGGCAGATTGATCTTCACTACTGAGTATGGAAATAAAGATTCTCTGCAGCTAAAGTATTCTGTTGTCAGCTCAGTAAAGCCATTAAGTTTATGCTTAAATCCACATTTTCAGGTTATATTCTTGTAAGGAATAGATTAAGAAATGTTTTCAGTATTTAAATGTGGTAAATGTTGCATTGATTCAAAGCTTGAAATAAAGATTAACATCCCTATTTTGAAACTAGAAATAATTAAAATTTTTAAAATATTTTTATACCCACTGCATTTAAGCTTATTTTGTGAGTTTTAAACCATAATATTTCATGCTTGTATGCTTTCTATTTTACTGTACTTTTTCCTCATTATGCACCTGCAGAAACCATTCAAATATATTAATAAAATTGTAGTTAGCAAGTTTCTATTTCCATTACAACATGTACAAATCCTAGCTACCTGTTTGGCAGTGCAATATGTCTGGTAAATTCAGGATGATGTAAAATAGCAATTGCACAACAAGGAGTCAAGGTAGCATGCCTGTCAGGATTAGAAGAGATGAGGGAGGAATGAGAGTTACAAATGATTGTGCTCAGCGTGGGGTTTGCAGTTGTCTCAATCTATTTTAAATCTTTCAGTCCTGAAGTACAGTGAAGAAAAAAGGCAGCACAGCTAAAACAGGAAAGGCTCTTTTGACTGTACTGCATCTAAGATTGAAAGATCCTTGGTATTGAGAGTGTCATGTTCTTGAAGGAAATTGTAATTCAAGGATAATTTGAATGTTTATCTTGTCTAAGTTTAATTCCATTAATACAAGTCATACATTTTTCAGTGTGTCCCAGAAAATATTTCAGTATCTGAGAATTTTCTGGTGCCAGGTTTTTTCTTCAGTGCTTGAAATAAAATTATCAGCTGAACAGACCATTTACCAGGTCATTTCCATGATAGTGTTGTCATTCTTAATACAAAGTAGAAAGATCTCTATTGTTTCCAGCATCTACAGACTGATAAGAGTAATGGACTGAGATTAGTGACTTGGCTCAAAAGCAGGGAACTTTCATTAGGAAGGGGCTATTAGCCAGCCTGCATTTGCCTATTAAATCAAACTGTCCTTACTATCCTCAGCTGTCACACAACCAATGGATCTTCTGCTCTAACCCGGGTGCACTTGGTGCCTAAATCTGACAGCACCAAACTGCTGCTGCCTCTGCCATCCCCACAGTGGCAGCATGGGAAAAAGTAGTGTAGTGTCTTAATCCTTATAGACTGTGGCTTATGGAAGTTCAGGCATTTGGGCACTCTTCAGCCAGCATCTGGATAAGTTCTGGCATTTCAAAATAGCAGAACCGCTTTGTACACAGCGAGCCTTTCCAGATGCTCAAGAGAGAACAGGTTCTAGATCAATTCCTCAAGTGAGCACAGATGGCTTCTCTTCCCCTTGCCCCTGGGTTCTGGTAATGCTGGAACATGTAGAAATGTGCATATAAACCAAGGATATATGGTTGCCTGGTGCAGGCTGCAGGAAGCAGTTTGGCTTCTCTTGAAGTCAAATTAAAGTGAACAGGAAGATGCAGGCTCTACCCCTGGTAGCAGTAACTTTACTTTTCCTCCTTTGAGATGCATCCAGTGATATTAGCTAAAACTAACCTGCTGGGTTGAATTTCTCCCAGAGCTGCAGTCCAGAAATATATATTTGCTGCAGCAGAAACAGAACAAAACAATTACAAGAAACAAGTTTAAAAAAAATTGTAGGAGGGAAAGCACAGGGAGCACAAAAGAAAACTTAGGGTTCTTTCAGCCTGCAGGGCCAATCTAAAGTGTGGAGAATCCATGGGGACCCGACCTTCACCCCATCTGGGAAAAGGCCAAGGACACCGTAGCGGTGGGTAGCTTTGAGAAAAGCAGTGCTTGATACTGCCTGTGATGGGGTGGTGCAAGGACGCTCTCTGATGAAGACCGGTTCTCATTTGAGGTCCTGGTAGCCCTCAAAGCTGGTCAAGGGCAGGGTCTTTTCCTGTCCCAGGGTATGGAGGGCACTGACATGGGCAGCTTGAACTGAAAACTGCTCCCCTCGCACGTGGGAGATCAAATCATGGAAGTGCTATATTTTCATTATGAAAATCAGATGGAGCTCTGGGAGAAGGCAATCGTACATCATATCCTGCTTGCACTTGTGGTCTGAAGATAATAAAGCCGTTTTTCTGTTGCACTGTTCAGAACAGCTTCTTAGAGAGTATTTCAGCACAGTGAGGCCCAGCTGTCTGATGCACTGTGGTAGCATGGCGAGGATGGAAACAGTCACACAGCAGCGGCTGTGCTAGGATGGAAGCAGTCACGTGGCACCATTTGTGCCAGGGTGTGCTGTGGTTCTGAACGCACTCTGTATGGAGCAAAAACACGGCTGTCTAGCAAAAGGCACCATCAGGCAGAAGGAAGGTTCCGATATAATTTGTTAGGATCTATTCATTAACTTCAGAATCAGACCGTACAATGCCCCAGGTGATTTTAGATGTTCCCTATATTGCTTTCAGACACTTTTCCTGCTAGTTATTTTATTTCCCAGACTGAATTATATTATGCTGATCACTGATTACTTGGGGGCTTTTCTCTCGCAGGGAAAACCATTCTTTGAACTGTTTCAACAATGTAAAAATGAAAGTGAAGTTAAATGGTACATCTTTTTCTAGCTGCATGATTTAAAAACAACTGCGGATTATGTTAAAATAGATTAATAGGTGACTTCCAGAAATTTTTTCAAGTGAAGGACAATGTAGATTGATGTGACTTTTTAATTTCATTCAGGGCTTATATCTTTGCTGCAATGTAGCAAAGCTTGTGAACTTCTATTTGTACAAGTTTCAGTCAAAATTCTCAGTTCTGATTTGGTGTGACAAGTCTTCTTTTGACACGCAATAGATAGGAAAGTATGGGGATCACACACTTTCATTTAGTGTTTTAATTGCTGAGTCTATATTTGGAAGTGTCTCCACCTTAATGGAACTTAATGGTACAGTAATTGCTTGGTGGTGTCAGGGAGAATCGATTCCTGATTATGCGCAGGAATAGCACTTTCATGTCTCCTCTGAATTGAGACAGAGACACTCTTTCCAGTGAAGAAATACGCCACAAAACACCTCTTAATCAGCCTTGATGAGAAACAGTGGCACTAATGCCTTGATAATAACTTTTGTCTTTTTTTTACAACAAATATTTTCTTCATATTTTAGCACATTTGATTAAACTGCTCTCCAGAGCTTGGGAAGCAATTTTATGTTTCTGTAAGAGTAATTAGCCTGCATAGTGTTAAAAATTATGTGTGTTTGAGAAATTCTAGTCTTTATTATAATGTACATAAGTTATTTTACTATGGTTTTCTTTCAAGCAGAGTAATTGCTTATGAAACCAGCTGCTCTAAATGATAGCTGTCCTTTTCAGAGGAATTGCCCCACAGCAGATGTAACTGATTTGGTCCACAGCTGACGAGGGCAGTGAATGTTAAAGCTCAGAACTACAAAGGGGAGACCTCTGATGAAGAAAAGCTCTCCAATGTTGTTTACACAGTCACACATTTGGTGGCTTGCCTGGGGGCATTGTGCCCAGTTGAAATACCCTCAAATGCAGTCAGAAAAGGGTTCAAGCACCTGAAAGCAGCCTGAAATCTGAACTGTGTAGCATTAGTGGTGCCCTAGGTGCAGCAACAACATTTTGTAAATCGGTCTCGTTGATTGCCGGGACATGCAGGTTCACATGGGGTCTCTAGGACAGCTCACCTGAGAAAGCCTCAGAGGCTTCCTATTTCCCAGATACCAGGTCCCTTCCCAAAATAAAGCAGTGTGTGGTGTTTCTCCAGTCCTCTGAACTGACTCGAGATGAGCTGCATTCCTGACTTGGGAGCCTATTCGCGCTGTGGTTGTACCTGGCCTCTAGAAAAGCCGGACACTCCGCAGGTCAGCTGCACAAAGCTAAGACGCGAGTGGAGTGGGAAAAGCTAGACGTGAAGATATCAGTCTGGTATGCAAACATCCGACTAAATAAAAGGAATGAAAGGATACCAGGCCAAGCTGGGCTTTGGAGTTCAGAACAGAGGGTACTGGTGGAGCTCCTGCAACTGATGAAGTCAGTGGAAATGTTTCAACAGGCTGCAACACAAAGCCTGGACAGCTTTAAAATGCCTTAAGAAAATGCAGATCTGACATAATTGTCAAAAAGTGGTAGATGGAAAGGACAACTGCTAGTGCCCCTTGGGCTGCTGTTAGCAGAACACCCTCTCAGAAAAATCTGGTGTCCAGGGGCAGCTGGTGGGAACCTGAAAATCTTCTGGTCCTGCAGCCTGTGAGAGTCACATACATAGGTTTGATGCTTATTTACAGTTACTGGTCTTATTTAAAAAAAAAAAAAAAAGTACCAAGAAACAACAAACACAACCCCTGAAATTAGCGGTCAAGAAGGGGGAAAAGTAGTTCCTAGTTTCCTCTTTCTAGTTTCTCTCTTTACAAGCCAGGAATCAGACCTCTGAAGACAAGGTCAGTTCCTCATATGAGTATAGCAGTCCTTGGAAGCTGCTGAGATCCTGGAAGTAGTTTTGAAAGGCAAAGCAAATGCCAGCATTTCACATGTGAAGTCCTGACATGCTTTGTCTTGATGACATGTCTTCAGAAAAGGGAGATAAAAGATGGAAAAGAACACAAAATAATGTCTGAAATGCTTCATGTTCCACACTCCTGCATTGATCTAGAGATGTGTTTGTTCCTTTTGATAAGACCAGTAACTGAGATCAGGTGCCTCCCATGTTCAATGAAACAGAGCTGATCATACACACCAAGCTGAAATTATCACTTCTCCTGAAGCCAGCTGGCAAAGATGTATTCTGGTGTGATGATCTCAGGTTCTTTTAGCACTCCCTTTTGGAAGCCTGCCGTTTGACTTCTTGTTGAAATATCTTTATTGTCTTATCTTTTCAAAATGCAACTTCTTGCTCTCTCACGAGATGCTATCTACAAATCATCCAAATTCCATGCTTCTTGGGTAATTAGCTAGTGTTTGATTGGAGACCAAGAAGTAAAAAGAAAAAATGAAGTAAGCCCAGCAATAAAGTGAGAAGAGAAAGCTAAAGTGGAATTACAGGTAAGCATTGGAGACTCAGTTTTCAGCTTCCCGTGCTGGGTCAAGCTTCAGTGCTAGTAGACATTTTGATCCTATACTGACTGAGAATGTGCTCCCTAAGCTGTGGCAGAAAGGATGAGTGGAAATACATGGAAGCTAGTATTTTTCCTTAGGGTGAAAAGCACTAAGACTATCACTCCTATGGTCTCTGAAAAGATCTAGAAGATGTACATGACTTTGTGGAATTCTTTGGTTATCTGACACGAAAATGCTCTGTCTCCTGCCTCTGACTGTCTTGTCACTGATTGCTATCTTTCCTCCTGTGTGTCAGGATATTTAATCCTGTTGCAGTCCAGGTATCAGAACAGCAACACAATGGCCACCATCTGACCTATTAGACTTGACTTTGCTCAAGACAAAGGAAGATCTTCATATCAATGAGGTAAATGGGACTAGTCCTGTGGAATGAATTGTAGTCAAACACTTTGATCTAAATCTAAGTTGAGAAATTTATGTATCTAGATTCACAGGATTCTGGGTACTAGTTTCTTATGCCAGTATAGTTTATTTAATTTCAAGGGCTAAATTTAGTCTTGGCCCATATGGACATAATTGCAGTTACTTCAAATAATCAAGGGAGAACTTTTCATTTAAAATTAGGTGTTTAGCTGACAGAAGAGAACTAGGATAGATCACTACTGGTTCTTATACCATGTAGTATTCAGAGCATTTTCACTATTACAGACTGTCAGGTATTCCAGAATAGAGATAAAAAGGCAAACTGAAGATTAATTATGTTCTTTAATTCACATATGCATCATGTGTACATCTACAGAGGCATTTGTGCATGCTTATTCTGCTCATTAATTACGAGTATTAATACAAAACACAATGATAAATTTTGCATTTATTCTGGTCCTACCACCCACATTCAGATGGAGAAAGAACTCCTTCCTTCTAAAGTTCCCCACGAATTGATGAATTGAACAAACTCCACTCCACTCACCCGGAATCAAATCCAGGAGATGCAATTACTTTGTGGATGGTGATTCAGAGTGAGAGCTGTGGCCTTTTAAATTTCTTTTTATGGTGTGTGATGAGAACACCAAGACTAAGACACTGTGGGTCATGTAAGATCTTCCTGACTTCCTGACTTCACTTAAAGCAGTGTGAAAAGTCCTTCCACCATCTCAGCAGATTTCTAGTACATTTGGGTTTTTTGAAGTGGAGGAAAATTCGTTGTTACATCCTTGGACCGCATTGTTTTCCTTGTGGAAACAGTGCCTCTGTACAGTGCCTCTGACTACCTGTAAGAACTGTCTCCTCTAAGGGCCAATTAAAGCCACTTGTTTCGGTTTGAAGACAGGTATCTGCTAAGGAAGGTGTAAACCTCCCTTAAAACCTACAAATGTGAATCCCCTTCCCTCCCAATTATTATAACTTTGAAATCAAGGGCTTTCAGGCAAAGATATGGGGAAAGGAATAACAGTTCTTTACTAGTATCTATAGCAAGGCAAACAATCAATAACAACAGTAGCAATAACAAACAAACAAACAAAACCCAGAAGATGCGGTGACAGAAGTCTCTGAGCTGTCAAACGCTTTTCCCGTTCGGTGCAGTTCCGGTCCCAGCCGGCAGGGGCGCTGTCGGGCTCCCGGCCGGGCAGGGCGGGTGCGATGACTCCCGCGCAGCTGCAGGGGGCGCTGTGGCGCGGTCAGCTCTGTGGGTGCGGGCANGGGCAGAAAACTGCCGGCACAGCCAGGAGGATGTGCCCTCCAGGAGACGTCCCTTTCCCAGATGAAAGTTCACTCACCAACGAGAAGCAAAACAGCGCGGACACGAAGGAACTTTCTGCCGCTGGTAGCTGAGGGGCTCCGTTCCCACAGCTGCCCGTGGTCAGAGTGCCCTCTCTGTTGACCACCTCTGCTCCCTCCTCCCCACGTCCAGCTAGCCCTTTTGTCTCTCACAAAAGAAGTTAATGGTCCTTAAGTATCCAGTCATTAGTAACCTAGCGACAGGGAAAGGGAAAAAATTCCACACCTCTCAACCTCCAACACCACTGGAGAAGATTTTAATTCGCAGAGCACAGATCCTTCTCACAGTAGTCCCATAGTGGAATTACTCCTGCAGCAGCTAATCCTGAAGAAAAGAAAAGTGTACTCTGGCTCTCCCTCTACTTGACTCCCACTCTATCCTACTCTACTCTAATGCTGCTCTGCGCTTCTGTTAGCCTCTTCATTCTGAACAAATTCTTAGCTTGAAACACATACCAGATCTACTTCTCTTTGGTATTGCTTTTTTTTTGCTTTCTTCTTTTCCCAAATTTTAGCTGTGTGTGTGAATCTAAATATGAGAACGGTAATAAAGCACTTTCTGTTTGTACTTATGTAAGCTTTATTTCTCACTGTTGGAAAAAAAGTGAACATTTGCAAACATGTCTGCAGGTGATCTGCCAGTCTGACTGGTTCATACCCAGCAGACAGGGGTTGGTGCAATCCTTTTTACAGACCCTGTATGTCTTTGGAGAGTGCCTTGTAAAGCACCTGAGCTGTCAAGACAAGAATAGCCTCCATTCCTGCATTTTTATGATCTCAGATAGATATGAGATGATTGAGAAAGAAATAGGATGCTGTATATACTTCAAAGCTTCTCCTCTTTCTACAGAAATTGTAATAATTGAATAACTACACCATTTCCTTCAATGGCTTTGAGTTAAAAAGAGCAGTCAGGGTACAGGGAGTACCCTGTGTGGATGCACTCCTGTCATTTACAAGATAAGCATTATAAAGATTCAGAAAATACTTTTTTCTCTCTTACATCTGTTTGTCACAAGCATCAGAACTTTCCTTGGAATGAGCAAAGTCAGAAAAGTAATGTGATTCTTCTCTGTGAGCTTGGTCAATTCTGATAATTTAACAAATCAGAGCGCTGTTTTCCAGTTACCACTGAGTAAAGTTTCTGTGTTTTAATCACTAAAAAATTCAAAAGCACACACAAATTTTACACCAACTTGAACATGACTGATAGTTATGTAGGACTTGTTTACATAGCTGGAAAGTGTCAAGGATGCTAAATCACTTTGGTAATGAACATTTGTTAAATTAAGACAGACAGGGCTTGCTCCACTGACAGTAGTTGTCCTTACAACTTGCACAATTCAGAGATATTTTCTGTCCAAAAAGAATTTTAGTTAACATATCCTTCGCAATGAATGTTGTTATGAAAGTTCCTTGATGTTTCTCTTGGGAACAAATCAAAAAGAGCAAATCTGGTGTAAAAGAAAACAATCTGTTGATTACTTTCTTAAATGTCTGATGGTGATTACAAACTGCAGGTGAAATTCATGGAGAACTCATCAAATATGCATTTATAAAGCTTCATACTTAAGCTGTTGCCTAACTATAAGTATATATAAAAGCCCCTTTAATCACAAATCAGCAACTCTTTCTCATTGACTGTACAAAATGTCTACAGGTTTATTGCTGGATTTTCTCTGTATAGATTATTTAGTGTGATTCCTGGTATAAGAAGTTGTATTGCAAGTCCCAAAGCAGAGATGGATGGAAATCTGATCATTCATTTCATAATGATGCCATGATTTGGAATATTTCCATTCCTAAGAGGATTTAAGAAAATAAATACACCCCAGTGAAATGAAGTGCTGAGGAAATGATAGTGAAAACTAAACTAAGTCCTTCCTTTGAAAGAACAAAAATAATTAATTCCAACTTTGATCTATATCCTGTACAAAAAAATCATAGAATCTGAAGGTATAAAACAGTTTGTTGTTTTAAACAAAACATTTAACTTTTTTAGAAAGTTCAACTTCTCTATGTTCCTGGAGAGAAATTTTGAAAAAAATCAACCTATGTATGCAAAAATTATTAGCTTTCAGCAAAAGGTATTTTTCCAGAAGTAAACCTAAATTTTTAGTCAGTTGGTTTGAAGTTCTGTTACAGAGAATATTGTCTAGAAGGGAAAAAATTCTTTATTTAAGAATTCCATTCATTAAAAAATTACCATACAATTTAGCAAGCTGGTGCATTGCTTTTCTTCACTTTGCTGTGATAAGTAATTTACCTTGTTTCTATTACAATTTTATCTAATTGTATAATTTTATCTATTTTTATTTCTCATGGTTTTTTATTTCAAGCCAAGTTTTCTGGCAGAAAAATAGTCAGACAACAGAACAAGCCATAATATTTGTATAATTGCCTTGTTGATCCCATTATTACTGTTGATATTTCCCATATTATTATTTTTATTATTAATAATGTTAATAATAACAATACTCATAACAACAGCTATGAAATGTAACTGGACGTTTGGTCAATTCAATCTACTCTGTATAAAGTGATTTTTAAGTAATAATGAGATGAACAAAAGAAGACCACCTGTTTCTTTCAAATCTTATCCAGACCTCTTGAGTCATCAAAATGGATCCGGAAATATTATCAGAATGTACTCCCTAGTGCAATTTGCAATCAAACCTGAATGTAACATCACCAGTTAATTAGGACCGTTCTTATGACAGCATAGCTTTTCTGGTCTTGAGAATGCTGTGGGAGATACAAAAAATATTTTGTAGTTAATGTTTTGAAAATCTATAATGTCCATATCTTAGTAAAGGACTTTGGAAAAAGGGGTTTGTTATCAATACTCCATTTCTTGGATGATATCTGATTTGTAAGACTGGAACAATATGGTTAATTTCACTGAAATAACGTTAAAAATATAAAATTTTCATTAAAAGAATAAGGTTAAAAGGCTTAGGAAAGTCCATTGGGTCATTTGTTTCAAATTTGATTTTTAAATTAATCTTCTCTGCTTCATTTTTCTCAGTTTTTCCAAAGAGAAAGCTGGAAAGTCTAAATACAGAAGAAATAACTGGTTTACAGTTTTCAGATTTTTCTTCTTCTTCTTAAAGAAAATAACCCAAAAAACCAAGGAGAAATCTTTTAAAAAATAAGCTATGTATATCCAGAGACAAGAAAGTAATTACAGCCAAGTATCTTAAAAAGCAATGTCAAAATATTCATTACAGTAGCCCAACACTGAAACACAGACTCCTACAAGGAAAAATATTCACAAAGGTCTTGCCGTATTTGCCAGAATGAGAAATACACACTCTACTTTAGTTTAATTGGTCTCATAACATGCATTTTCAGTTGAGAAACAACAAAGGAATGTATATTTGATTTAAGAATTAATAAGTGTGTGTAAGATTAAGAAAAAATTTGTCTTTCATCAATAACAATGGAAGTTAATGAATCAAGCCTAGCTTTGGTGCAGGTTAGGGCCCTGTTAACTATAGGTGAAATAATCTGTTACATCTTCTCTGCATTTGGCTTTTCATTCCTCAAAGCCATCTCATTTTTTCAGGCACCCTGCACAGGCTTAGGAAAAGCTGCATCTTTTTTCAAGAGCTTAATAATTAAACAAGCAAAAACCCCAATGCTTTTAGCATTCAGCACAGATACTGTGAACAAGCAAAACCCTGATAGGCATTTGATGAAATAATGCTCTCCGTTGTTCTGGATTCCCAGTCACATAATGAACTGCAGTGGAGCTAGTCTGGTGCCTTGCTGAGTCACTGCCTTGCCTTGCGTTGAGCTGAGACATTCACCTCCGAATTCTGTCTTAAATGACCGAACAGGACCGAGACCAGCTGATTTATGAGGCTGTGATATTGGATGGGGTTTGGGAATCATGAAGACCCTGCAATGCACCATGTCAGGACAGTAGCATAGGCTTCTCCTGCCTGAGTGCTGCAAGGTTTGCAATCTCCCTTTAACTGCTCACTAAGACAGCCTTTTGCTGGGGGGAATAATGATCTAATGAACTTTTTTCAGTAATCAGATTGTTCGTCTGCAGCCAGGTTGGTGGGAATCTTGCCATGCATTTATTGCAGTGGCTCAGTGTAAGCGTGTAATGGTAAAAATGTCAGAAGGGCATCGCCCGCGGAGATCGGCCAGCACACCACCTCTGCTGCGCTCCAGGACATGTGCCATCCCAGCTGCCATCCAGCCCTGCTGGCTCCATTCCCAGAACAGATGCTTGGGGAAACTCCTAGCAGAAAGTGAGTCAAGGACAGAGGGATTTTCTGACATTTGAGAATTGGGGCTGAGGGAAAGACTGACAAGCTTTTGAGCAGTTTTGTGACATAGTCATTTGCTACATTTTAGCTCTTACTTCACAGCATTCAGATGAAATTAATGTGCATAAATCTTGAAACAACAAATTAAATAGAAAAGAGTTTTTTCTTATATCACCTTTGATACAGTTTTAATTCTTTAATGTTTTAGAATTATGTAGGAAGTTTAACTTTCAGTATGTAAAAAAAATCAAACATTTTCAGCTTTGAAGAATTAAAATCAGAATCTGGAAAGATGTATAATATCAGCAATAAAAAGGGAGTTGATCTCCAGGTCACATTTTCCTACTTGCCTTCATTTATCTTCACTGTCTATACCACCAGTAAATTTTGCCCATTGTATAACACCCTAATAACCATATTATGATGGTCTGACGTGTGGCATAAGAAAAACACAAGAGAGAAGAGAACTCCCAGGCCTTATGCCTGGTTCTTAACCTTTTGCTTTTCTCTTACTGGAGGAGTGCTTTAAAACACACACAGCACTTCTTCCTCTGTGATTCAGTTCCTTCCTCCCTAGTGTCCCCAGCACATATGATCAGTAACAACATTTTTCCTTCTTCAGGCTTTCCCTGGAATCTGAAAAGCCTCTGTGACCATCTCCTCTCTGTGGCCAAGCAGAAGCTCACAGGGATTTATGGGAAAGAAAGACAGATGGACATGCAGTCAGGCTCTGAAAGCACAAGCAGAAAAGATGTCTTGCTTGAAGCCACCGCTCACGAGCAACCTTCCTTTGGCACCAGAAACACAGGCAGGTGCTCTATCAGCCTTCACAAATTACTTGCCCTGGTATAATAACTTTTCTGAGAACTATCTAGTCCTCTGAATCCTGAAAAATTGCAGTTAGTGGGAGACCACCCTTGCTTCTTGCTCTCTAAACATGATGGTGCTGTCATGGCCTTTCCTCCCACTTAATTTGATTTGTGCTCAGCCGAGGCAGAAAGCGGACAGAGGGAAATGTCTGTCAGCCCTGATGCTCAAAGCCATGCCACCTGCCCACCATCTTCCCACTTCATTGTGATTTATCACTTATTTTCCTTCTAAGTCCAAATCTTCTCTTTCTTTTACCACAGTTTCTACTTGTCTGTGAGTTTGAATCTGTACTTTTGAAAAGAATAAATCCACGAATGGCTTTATTTCAGCTGTCAGAGCTTTTATTGAGAAATATAAATAAAAAGTTCCAGAAGAGTACTTTTTTCCTGCTTTATAATGTGAGACAAAGCTGGAGTGAAACAGATCTCACCCACTGGAAAGCAGAGCCCACACACTCATAATGATTCATTAAATCATCCATCATACTTTCCTGAGAGAGTCCACGGCCTTTCAGCCATTCAAGTGCGTATCTACCTCTCACCTGCTAAATGTCTCCTTCAGAGATTCGTGGAATAGTTCAGGCTGGAAAGGATGCTGGAGGTCACCTGGACCCTCCCAACTTGCAGCACAAAGAGGGCTTTTGCAGGGTTGGCAGCAGAGGATCATAAATCCTTCTCCAGCAAAGCAGACTGCCAACCCCACTGGAGATCATAGTGACCATGAGAGAAAGTTGCACTCCTGACATTGAAGAGATACAAAGGCAATACTAAAGAAAATATGTCAAGAAAGGGTGACAACAGGAAGCAAAATTGCAGGAAATAACACTTTTCATCTGTATACAAATCAAAGTGTAAAATGCAATAAATCCATGATCCTTCCAGTTATCCCACCTCCTGGCCTGTCTGTTGTTGAATGCCTCAGCGTCATCACCACTGTATGTGACTGTCATCTCCTCCTACCTTCTCAGGGTCTTTTCCACAAAAAATAGTGCTTATTTCTTGTACAGAGGTTACTGCCTGCATCAAGAGCTGAGCACTTCATTAAGTCCCAGGGTGAGACATTCAGCTGGATCTTCACAGAGAGCTCAGAAAGGGCTAAAGCTGGTAGATTCAATTATCAGCTGTGGCAGCTTGGCAAAGATCCTGCTGAAGATCCAGCTCCTGAGAGCTGGATCCCATAGGCAGTGGGACACTGCTTTGTTAGACCCAGTGCAGCTGAAAAGACAGATTAAAAAAAAACCCAACCCCACATCAAGGGGACAAAAAGACCTTAAAGCCAGAAACATACTACAGTGCAAAACAAATATTTATTCAGTTTGAGTGACCTGGATTTGCTCCAGCAATAAAGTGAGCCACACACTTCACATCTTTAAACAGCCTGAACATTAATTGTACCTAAATGTTTTGGCAGATACAGTCACCATGCTGACATCTCTTTAATTTTCTTTCAAAAGCCCAGCATTAAACTCCCTGTCTTTCTGAGCTGGAGGGCATTTAGGGGTCTTGCAAGAAGTACAGATGTCATGGTTCAACCCCAGCCAGCAGCAAAGTCCCATGCAGTTGCTTGCTAACTCCTCCACCAGCAGGATCTTGAGAAAATTGGACGCGTGAAAGCTGGAAAACTTGTGAGTTAAAGACAGTTTAATAGGGAAAGCAAAAGCCACGCATTCAAACAAATAAAAACAAGGAATTCACTGCTTTCCATGGGCAGACAAGTGCTCAGCCATCTTCAGGAAAGCAGGGTCCCATCACACATAGCAGTCACTTGGGAAGACAAATATCTTCACTCCAAACGTTTTCCTATTCCTTCCTGCTTCTCCCCAGCTTTGTATGCAGTGCATGGTGTTATACCCTTGCCCTCCCTGTCCCCTTGCCTCATGACAGTACGAAAAGCAGAAAAGGCCTTGGCTGTGTGCAAGCCCTGCTCTGCAAGACTAAAAAATCCCTGCATTTTCATCACTGTGTCCAGCACAAATCCAAACTACAGCCCCATAACAGCCACTGTGAAGAAAATTAATTCTACCCCAGACAAAACCAGTGCAACAGGGAAAAGAGCAAGATTAATGGATTTCCTTATCCACATCCATGCTGTTCCTCGATGCCAGCTAATTTGAATGCAACTTGATGCAGAAGATAATGTCACTGACAGAATTACAAACAGACTGCCTGCTTTGTTCTGCCATTTGAGTGCCAAGCAGAAATACAGACTTCTTCTCCTGGCCTTTGAAGCTCACAAAGATGTTTATGCAGCTGAAACTGTGAGACTGTCAGTGTTTCAGCAGTGAAGCTATTCAGAAGAACAAAACAGCGCTTCCACCCAAGTTGCATGGATTTCCTATATCCATTTTGTACAGTAGATATTCCCATACAGTGCTGTGGACTCCTGCAACAGCAGAGCCTGTGGGACAGATTCCTGCTGCTGAGCCATTCCACCAACAGCCCGTCTGCAATCAATGGAGGATGTGTTGCTGACTGCAGTGAGTAGTGCCCAGGCAAGTTCAAAAGGCTTTTGCTTGGTATGAAGGGCTGTGCTAACCCTCCTCATGCGAATGCCTCCTCTGAAAACCATGGATAAACTCACCCTCTGGTAGCTCTGTTGGTGCTGATGTTTGCTTTTGCTTCAGGGTTATCTATTTTGGATCCGCAGACACTTCTCGTGCTCAGTTAATAGACAGTCTGTCCCCCTGTTTCTTTCATTTAGAGAATCCAAGTGGCTTTTAAAGAAGTATTTTAAGAGTGCAAACTCACAGCTGGGAGCAGACTTGGCTTTTGCAGGGAGAAGTCAGAGAGCAAGTGGCTAAATGGGCGGGAGGAATACAATAATGGTGATTGGGGGAAGCAATTCATTAAAATCTTATTTTCTGAAGTTGCTCAAAACTTGTCTGGATTTTCTTCCCTTCCCCCAAACCACTTGTTGGTTTTAAACTAAGTTCCTTTTACCCTTCTATCAAGGCAAAGATGTGCAGGATCGCAGAATATCCTGAGTTGGAAGGGACCCACAAGGATCATCAAAGCCTAACTCCTGTTTGGACTCCATGGCAGGCAGAGGAGGGCTCGCAGGAGACCCCCAACAACTCTTGATACCTTGATGTCTCTTGCTACCCCTGGCTCCCTCGCACCTGTCTGGGGAATGGAGGGGCAAGTCTGGGGCTGAGAGCAGGTGGAAGTGGCAGTGCAGACCTTGGATGAGCCCACTGTCTTACTCCTGCTCTCTGGTAGTAGCAACAAAATTGTGTAAGGACAGAGAGGAGAACACAACCTAATTTTTTCCAACAACTCTCCTTGCGCTTTTATTTTTTATTAAAAATTGAGGAATATTAATATATAACTTAAAAAAACCCCAAACAATCTCATAACTACTACATTTAAAAAATCCAACATTCTCACCAGTTCTCCAAGATGGATTGAGCTAATTTGAGATATTTTGAGACACATTAGAAGAAATAAGGGGGGTGTCTGACTGTATTTTTCTGATTTCCCATCCTTCTTTTATGTGTTTTTGTGCTAACTCTGGAAATGTACTTAGCAAAGATGGGAAAAGCAATAGAACATCTTTTGCAAAAATCACACTGTCCCATGGGTGTGAAGATCGAGAGAAGACCTAAGAGAAGAAGGAAAGGAAATGCACAGATTAATCTAATTACAGAACCTTACCTGACACCAATTAAAATCCAGGCTCAGAGGCTGAGCAGAAAATTTTCAATCTTCTTTCAAGCATCTCATCAAAACAGCACAGGATGGAAATGCTGAAAATAAAAAGAAAATTACCTGCAGGCTTTTAATACAGTGAAATATTTACAACAACACATCACTGGTGAATGCTGACACAGAAAATGCATTTGAAAAATGTCCGTCAGGAAGAATAATTTAGAAAGCAGGAGTCACAGGCAGTGTCACACAGTCTGAATATTGTCGGGCTGGAAAGTACTGTCCATAGCTGAGAAAGTGAGGTGTATTTGTACTGAACATGTTGACAGCTTCATGGGTAGATGCTCTTAAAGGTATTTGTGCCTTTGTAGACAATGTCCAAAACCCCAGCTGGCAAGGAAGTTACCAAACACTGGTAATGACTCAATTTACTGGAGAAACCAGGTCCTGCTGCAGGGGAAAAGGGGAGAGGGAACGAGGGACTGGGGAGAAAAAAGGCAGCCATGTGGGACATGACTGTGGTGCTGTGGTTGCAGATGGTGGAGGCTGGGATGTGTGAATTTGCCCAAGGATGGTGGGATTATGGCCAGGTGAAAAGCTCATGGGTGGACATACCTGTGTAGGGCTATATCAGCACAGCTTTTGTCAGAAGCCAGTAGTGGCTCTTTCAGTAAGTGCCTAAGAAAGGCTGACAGATCAATTTTTCACATTTTAGCCACACGGGGGAAAAAAAAAGACAGAAAATGTAACTTTTTATTTCCTACTTAGAAAATAATTTTTTTACAGGATTGACTTTTGGAGTAAGGAGTAAACTATTTGCTGTTTCACCTGTTCAACATCATGTAACTCCAGGATACAAAAACATACTAAAATATGCTAAAAACACACTAAAAACAAGGTTACCTTGTATGTGATTTCAGATCCAAATTCAAATGTGATTTGTGTTGCTTAAAATATTAATCTCTTCTACAGCTATGAACAGGACAAATAGTTTTTGGTATATTGAATTTGAACTGTTGAGCACCTCTCCTACCATGCTGGGGACAAAGCAGTTTCACAGGCACAGAAGTTTTACAGGAGCAGATGGGTTTGCTGTCTGACATTGAGTCTCCAGATATCTGTAGTTAAATACTACAGTAGAAAATGAAAACAGGACATCTTTTGATGTTGTTGAACCATGACACCGCTGTTCTGGCACACAGGCTGGCCTAGCCTGTGTAAGAAGTGCTTAAGGAGTGGAGTCTGTATTCTCACCCCATGACCAGGACTGCTGCAAACACAGCTGCTCTTCACCCAGAGCTCAGCTGAGCTGCTCTACTGTTCCTCCTTGAGCTGCTCCCCACCCTGTAAAGGCTGCATGGGGTTGCAGGATGGTGCTGGAATGCTATCACAGGCTGAGAGGTTTATCTTACATCCTCCCAGCCCTAAGAGAGCTGTCAGCCTCGGGCATACTCAGCCAGAGTTGAGTATCAGAACAAGTGGAAAAGTACCACTAAGTGTAAGTCATGGGCTGTATGTGAAGTTAGTAGGAAGGACAACATAACCACTGAAGAGAAGCCAAAATTCTTGCTGCACTTATGGTAGGCTGTCACCTCATCTCAGAGCTGTCAGGGGAATGACACATGAACCATTATGCTGGTAAATGAACAGGAGGCCCATTGTTTAAGGGAAATCCATCATTCCATCCACCCATGTACAAAACAATTCTGCTGGCTGAAAATGTGCCAAGTTTAGCAACTTATACAGCTCTTCCATGGCACAGGGAGAAACCCCCGGGAAAGAGAGGGCTTAGATAAGGTGGTTAAAGGTTTGATTGTGCCTACTAATGAAATCACTGACTTTCTCATTGAAGTAATTACACAAACCAGGTAATAAACTGTGGAAGTTTATTTAAGAAGAAACTGTGCCTCCTTAGATGCTGAGTCAAAGATCCAACTCTTCCAACATCTGCAGGCTCAGTAAGCAGTGGAGTCACCACTGCTGTGTTTCCAGGGCAGAGCCAAGGCCACCATCCCAATAGGCAGCAATGAAGGTGCTCCAGGCTCGTGACATGCAGAGGGAGCAGACAAAATGTATGGAGTCTGTGGCCAGGTGGCTGCTCCTGGGGCCAGGTAGCTGCTCTGTTGGTACAGCTTTGCTGCTGACCCCAGAAGCAGGATTCCTGCCCCAGAAAGCTCAGTTCATGTGGCTTGAGCTGTCTCAGAGAATGGAACAGTCAATCCAGAGCCACCCTGACACACTCCACAGACCCTCTCGCGCAGTTATAACTCTTGTTAAATCTTTGCCCAGTGCTAAAGGCTCCCAAACAAAGTCTGAGGTCACAGTTCTGACCATCTTCTGTATCCCACACATGTGCCGTCAATGGTGCTGTGTTTGTTTAAGATTTGGGATGTCATCCTCTGCCCTTGAGGCAGGTGCAGCTTTCTGTGAGATGCAGCAACTGGACCAGCAGACCTTTCATCAGGGACACCAATAAAATTCATAATCCAATTATAAATAAGCAAAGGCTATTTTTTGGTCTCAGTTCCAGTCCACAATTTCTCCAAGATCCTGGGCTGAAGGAACCAAAGCCCCAAACTTAGTAAGTGTAAAAACACTAAGCGTGCCTCATCTTTTGCCTCTATTTCTATAACAACATTAGCCAGCGCTTTGTATCTGAGATCTGCTAACTACTGGGTAGTGATTCTGAGATTACAAACCCTTAGGACATTGTGGGTAAAGTCTAATGTAAGTTGCAGCATGATTTACAGAAAAAAAATCTTATTTTGACTACAGAAATTACCAGTGGATTGCTACTCCCCAAGGAGGTCACTGCAAAGGTGAGCTAACCTCATTGATAAAAAGTGCATTTAGTCTCACTTTTGCTCTTAGCTGTCAGCTTTTATATCTTTGTTGACTTTTGAAACACTGAGAAAAAGCTTTCCTTAGCCATGCTACTGAAAGTGCAAATGAGATAATTTTCAGCCTTGTAATTTTTACTGTGGTTTTTTTTCTTATTTCCTATTCATTAGTGTGTTTCTTAAACAAGGGATGCTGAAATCAATACAGACTCAATGCCTACTTTTCATGATCAGTTTTGCAGAAGCATGCATGGACACCATAATTTTCCTGGGAAAGCTACAGGAGATCATAGTCCATTCCTTAACATTTTTTATTTATCTTAAAAGATACTGTATTATGCCTTTTCAATTCTGCTTCTTCATTTGTGCTTCCTTATAATTAGAAGAACTATCAATATATAAGGAATCTCTCCCTTCTGCTTTCTCTTTCCATTATAAATAATATTTGGAATTTACTTGAACTGGCTGGTTTTATATTTAATTTTTTACTTCATTATTTTCTTACAAACACTCTCATCTGAAGGAAAATATTTACCTTGTGCACGTCAGTATTTGCAACATGTCAAATAAAGGGATAATTATTTGGCTCTCCCTTATCAGGAGCTCTGTCACATAAAAGAGCAGATCAACAAATGGATTTTCTATTTTTACTGCTAGAAAAACATAGTGATTTTTAACCAGTCTTAGAGCACCTTAAGCTTTCATTCACAGAGTTATGATTTTTCTTTCCCCCGGAAACAGAAAACCAAAGCAAATAAAAGCCAAAGCTCTTGAGAAAGCCTGCTCACAAAACATCCCCATCTCCCCTACAGAAACTGCTCTCTTCCATACCAGTGGGTCTCTGAGGGCTGCTTTCACTTCAGAATTGTATTTAGTTAGTTCCACCACAAGAAAATATCCTGAAATAATAAAAAGAATGGTGCTATGCTGCACTGAAGGAAACAGGGGGGAGCAAAGGAATTTTATTAGCAGCATTGCAGAATTTGCATAAAAATTAAAGGGAGATTAATTCTGACTTACAGTTCAAATAATTAAATTTTTCTTATGAAAACCTCACACTTCAAAGTATAAAAAGTGTACTACATTCTAGACAAATCATATAGCACTAAGACAGAGAGAGAAATTTCAATTTTATGTGCTATTTAGTTCAGTCAAGTGTACAACATGACATTTAGGTTCTGTTTTTTAATATTGTTTAATATTCCAACTTCACCTTTATGCATAACCTTCATGCATAAACTTTCTGCCTTCTTTAAATAAATGCAAACATTGCTGCTTGGAGACCAACACCAGTTTAAAAAAAATTACATAAAGTAAGCAGGAATGCTTATATATTTTTTTTTGCTGGGAAACAAATTTGGGTCTATTGCTTTCCCTGACAAGAGAGACTAGGCACCTAAGGCTGAAAGCTCCTTGTCACAGCACCTGCTATCCTTCGGTTTGTCCACTGCAGTTATGAAGAAAGTTCTTTCTATTCTTGGTCTAATAGATGAATAATAAATGTTGCAATAAGATTTTGGAGAAATATTTTTACATTTGGATTCTTTTTCTTATCTATTTTTTCCTTTTTTTCTTGTTTTGATTTCTAGATTCTCAATTATTTAATACCATGTCATACAGTTAGAACTTTCTGAGGAATATTGGTGTTTGCTGACAGATGCTTGTTTCAGGTCAGATTCCACTTTGTCTATGCTTGCAATTATTATGTATTTGATTTCCATTATTACCTGAGAAAGTCGTAATAATCTCTGTGCCTGCAGAAACTAAAATATTTTTCTTAATCATATGCTACAAATAATTTTCAAGGGGCATATCCGGAAACAAAAATTGAAAATTTGCATTTGAATAAAGGTTGTATGTTTGTTTCTTTCTATCTAATATCTTGCTATAATAAGGTTTGATCTGGCAAAGTACATAATATGTTTTATCATGAAAGGCCTCACATTTAAAATTGAGCTTATACTAGATTATTTTTCTGGACTCTGAATTGTATTAAAATAAGCTCAAAATATTATTGTAATACTTTTTCTATCTTTCCTCTATGCTAACATGATTATTACAGGAATATATTTTTCATATCAGAAATTATGATTCAGTTAACTTTTCTGCCTGGTTCATTCCAAGTTTCAACTTGCAGTTCTCACTTTATGACAGAAAAAATCTGATCATATATTCTAGACAAAAAAAAAGGCACACTAACTTGTCTATTTCTTCAAAATGCATTTTAATAGAGGCAGAAATACTGTGTGTAACAGAATACAATTGAGCAGGAAACAGAATGGTTCGACAGATATGTAATGGCTGCAGAATAATTTTGTGTATTTGTATCAACTTTTATTCCTTCAAGCATCCATGGTTACAGGTACTTCTTTCTCTGTGAATGATGCTCCCAGACTGTGAGGAAATTGTTCATTCCTGAGCGTTTGCATCGCTATTTGATTAATTTGCCTTCCTGGAGCACTGGTGCCAGCACAATGCTGTGGTGGTGGCCCCAGGCAGGGCTCAGCATGAGCTCTGCTCAGCTTCCTTGCCCCGTGCTCACACCCCTTAGGGGACTCTGGTGACTGAGACTCTTCCGGGCACTTTTGTTGTTTTCCTGCAGGTCTCTCCATGACAGGAGTTGGGGACAGACAGGGCTGGGGACAAGGAACTGGATGCATTTGCTGGGCTGTGATGCACCACCTGTGCACAGCAGTCGTGATCAGTGCATCGAGAGTTCCATCTAATTGGATCTGCTTTTCCAGAACATCAGTTTTTCTGTTGATCTTTGTAGTCTTCAGTGTCATAACGTTTCAACATCACCTTTTAAAGCTTTTTAGCAATGAAATTTTCTGTAAAAATAATCTTAGCAGTGACCATTCCTTCTGCCACTTCTGGGGAAGAAATGAGAACTACAGGTATTATCTCTTGGTTTCATTCTTGTTTCTGATGTCCAGAATTCCTGCTATCACCATCAAGGAAACAACAAGAAATTTAACTAATTTCTCTGTAACTCACAAACTTTAAACAGTGACAGACGTCAAAATCAACTGCTGGGAGCTTTGGATTTCCCACTAGAAGTCAATGAGAAAATATCATAGACAGATGCTCAAGGCCATTGCAAGATGCAATACAGAAAATTCTTGTTACACTTCAAACTTCATATTATAATAGCCACCAAAAAATACTACTCTTTTGAACAGTATTTGCTCTATGTTCATAGAAGAGTGTTGACATAAATGGTACCCACAATAAAATGTCTGAAACCATTTGTCCCTTTGGAAAATTCAGAATTAAGTATTTATTCCCTTAAAGAAGGCTGCACTTAGAAGAAATCTAAATTAAATGCATACTTTAAAAACTTTTTTTCTCTGTTTCTTTTTCTTTTCATATGTGTGTGTGTGAATTCTTTTTGCTTTTAACAGTGAATGGGAAACATATATTAGGTATAAGATGCCTCATATTAAAGGTGTCTGATAGTCATTCAAGAAATTATAGGAGCAATAATTTTATAATAAACTCAGTACATTGTACAGCTTAGCAAACAGGCAGCAGATCCTTAGGAACACAGTAATTGTAGGGATTGTAATTAATTAATATAAGAATGAAGAATCCTAAATGAATATATCTTTTTTCTTCTTTCACTTCTTGTTTTGCCAGCATTTTTCTTCTGAAAAATTGTTTCAACAGCACCATTAAGTAACCTTGTGAAACTAATTCCAGCACTCAAAATAAATAACATGCTTGTCCAAAGGTAGACTGTAGCCTTCCAGGAGGCTTAATTCATGTTTGTTTTCATGAAGAGTCATAGATACATCCATCAGTTGATATTTTTAGGTATCTTATGCTGTATAGATTTTTAATCTCAGGAATATTTGACTGAAAAATCTAATGATTTTGCACGTATGTGTGTGCACATGCTTCAGAATAGACATAAATCACATGCTTCAAGTCTCACTATTTCATAGAATTATGCAGAATGCCTCCCAAGTAACAAGCAGTAGGACCAGAGAAAATTACCTCAAATTGTGTCATCCCTGTTTTAGACTGAATATTAGGAAAAGTGTCTTCAGTGAAAGGGTTGTCAAGAACTGGAACAGGCTGCTCAGGGATGTTGAGTCATCATCCGTGGAGATCTTTAAAAGATGTGTAGATGTGACACTTAGAGATATGGTTTAATGGTTAACAATTAGATTAATAATCTTAGAGGTCTTTTCCAACCTAAACTATTCAGTGATCCTATGATACACCCTACATTAAGTAATGGTGGCATACCTTGTTATAGTGGTGCTTGTTCTCTCAAGATGCATGGGAAAAATATGAAAACCAGAGAAAGACCAAAAGAATTTGAACAGAGGATGCTGCAAATTGTCCAGGGGTGTGTGTCATCAGTGCAGTCTCTGACTGTCACAGGGGGCTCTGGTGATGTGTGCTCAGGTGCGGAGCATAAAGATAAACAACTGACATCATATTGTTGGATCATTGCAATTTTAAGGTTGGTCAAACTTTAATGCATTTAAGGTGCTCACTGATAAAATTATAAAAAATTAAGTTTAGCCACTTTTTTCTTATATAACAACTATTAATGGATGTGTATTGTTCCTTCCCCTCCAAAGAATTGGTATTTTTATGTTCAAAGATCTGCAGGAACCGGGAAGAAAACCTTCACTCAAATCACATGTATTTTTACAGAGATGATCCTGATGATTACTCCTGACCACAACTATAGGTAACATTCTGTGATCTCCTGATCTCTTGTTAATTTGATTTAGCTCTGGTCATCCTTATTCATATGTGTTGTATTTGGGAATAGACTGATTAATGCTAGAATATCACCTGATGGATTACCACTTTGTGGAAAGCAGTTTTCTGTCAAAAGGAAATAAATTATATTCTTGATGCTCTATAATAATTAAAAGTGTAAAAGAGCTGATAACAGGGATTGCAGTAATTAAATCACAGTCATAAACAAATGAGAAATTAAACCAAATCATTTCCTCACCAGCTGTGCTATAATTACAAGTTTATCTAGAAAAACAAATTTGCTTGTCTTTGGGCAAAAGCAGACTGCGCAAATTTTGCTTAGCACAGCAGATTTGCGTTAGAGACGTTTCTTTATGGGAAATAATGGAGACTCTCAAGCATAGATTTCCTGGGGATTTCCTAAAGACTGAAGACTGCCTTCCCTCTTCTCACCCCAAAATCTTGCCCAATTTAGCACAAGTTCTGTGTATGCTGACACAGGGGAATCTGGGAAAAAAACCAGAGCAGATCCCTGCCCTGTCTATTACCCCCTGAAAAGTAAGGCAAGAAAAACTCATAGGTCAAGATGAGGACAACTTAAAGAAAGGGAAAGAGGAAAAAAAAAACAGTCAAGTGATGCCAAGGCAATCACCCACCAACTCCCACCAGCAGACAGCCCACCCGATCCCTGAGCAATAACTTCTTTGGAAAAAAAAACACCCCAGTTTTATTGCTGCCCATGATGTTATAGGGTATCCAATATCCCTTACCTGGTATGGAATATAATTTTGGCCATCTGAGATCTACTGTCCTGTTTGTGTCCCCTCCCAGCTGCTTGCCCACCCTTGGCCCACTTACCATGGGGGCCATGGGAAAAAGCAGATTTTGGTTCTACCTGGTAGAAAAGTTGGGTGGGAGAAAGATTTTGGTAAATAAAGAAAGGGTTATGTCTCTGGTATGGTGTGGCTGCAGTTCTGATGGCTGAGGGTAAGTCCTAGGAGAATTGGGAGGGCACACCTTGATATAGAGGCCCTTTTAAACTCTGAGCATTTAGGCAGAATACTCATTTCTGCCTCATTTCCCAACCAAATTATTTCTCTCTAGAATTAAAGAAACTAGCCAATCTTGAATCAAACCTTGTTTACCCAGAACTGTCCAGCCCCTGCTTCAAGCAGGCTTAGATACAGGCTGCGAGAAGGAGAAGGGGACTCTAAGAATGACAGCTATAATTTTGGCTAGACATAAAACAATGCCATGTTTGGGTGGCTTTAGCTGTGCCCCTGCTGCTCTGGCTGACAGACTTGTCTTTCTGCACCTCCCATTAATACTTTATCCCTGGGTGCATCAGAGGTCTCTGTGTCCAGTACAGATCTCTTCTGAAACATCTTTCTGTAGCATTTCCACTTACCTGTGTCCTCTCTGGAAACTCCAGCTTGAATAATGCTTCTGGCTGTCTGAGAATTACAGTTGAGCCCTGGTGTTGAACATCTAAATCCATAAGAGAGGGCAGCCCAGCCTGGGGAGGCAGAGACTGAAACAAACATCTTTTGTATAATGATAAAACTAAAAATGAGAAAGACTCAGAGTAGCTTGACAGATGCAACTGCTCACAAAATTGATTTTTCTTCTTATTTATTTTTCTTTCTCTAATTCCAATAGCCTAATAGGCTATTGCTATTCAATAGTAAGAAGGCCAGACTGACTCATTAAATGGAGCCACTGATCAATTTGAATTCTCTGGACTATGAGAAACCACTTCTTGCCCATGCAAGATCAAGCATTGCTGATTTTCCCCACTTCTGTGCAGCAGAAAGCAAACCCAAAGACAAGAAAAACCCCAAGCTAACATACTCCATCATCCTGTTTGTGCCCCTGCAAATTCTTAGTGTACTGGATAATTGATCAGACAGCTATCAAACTCGGCAGGGCTATTCCCATGAGCAATTACCCACCATATCAGCACCCGTGCTAGAACATAACTAACTACTCTATTTTTCAAACCTCCTCTATTTTCTGAATGTAAAATAATTCAAATTATTCAGTACATTACAAATCTTCAATATATAGAGAAGTAGCTAGTGTTTTCATAAAATTGGTTTCATATCATTTTGTAAACATGATGAAAATAGCCAGTAGGGAGCAATGTGGATGCTGGGGAAACCAAGGACCTCTCTGGACTCACTGTGGTCAGATCCCCACACACCCATGTTTGTTCAAATTGGCATGACTGTCTCTTGATGGGTTTAGTCTAAAAAGAAGTGCAGAACAGAGTAAAAAGGAGGTTGCCAAATTGCACCAGGCCTGGGGAATCACCTGTTGCAATGACTGAGAATAGGTGGCATTAGATGTCTTAGAGAGGACTGGGAAGAATTGCAAGTCTAAACCGTTGCTGCTGTACCTCTGATGCTGAAGGATGACAGGAAGGAACCATTCAAATTTTTCCAAAGTATTACTCCTTTCTTTGGCTGTCCATAAATCGCATTACTTCTGTTCCCTGACATGTGTTGCATATAGTGGAATTACTCTCAACTGCCTTAGGTAAGTTTTGCTAAATCTGATTTTTGCAGAACACAGACCATCAGAAAAAGCAGCTAAGGGTCAGCTTCTAACCTCCAATCTGTCTCTGACATTGGGAAGATGCTTTACCCTTGTTACAGTCAATCATTGTTCTTACTTTCACTTAGCATAAAAGGCAATTCTTAAAAGCATTCATTTTGATTCCTCAAAATTAAAATGTGGAACCTGCCATGTTTCTTACAGTGAAGATAACATTAAAGTATAAAAATTGCCCCATGATCTTTGGATCGTTTTCTCTTGAATCATTTTATCTTGGTTGCTGTTTCTCCTAAAAGGTTCATAATGCTTGGAAAAAGGAAACAGAAAGACCTAATTGTATGCCAAGAAAGCTTCATAATTACTTATTTCAGCCAATAGAATAATTGATCCAATTTGGCAAGAGTTTCACACTCTAAATTTTCACCCCAAGTGGGTGATTAAGTACTGTGCTTTCCCCCAGACACATTGACTTCCAGCTATAGCCAGGAAAATGGGCTGCCTTAGCTAGTTAGTACCTATAGGAAATATCCCTTGCTGCTCGAAAGTGCTGCATATTTTTGCACTGATGACAGCACTGCCTTGAGAAGTAGAAGTCAAGGACACTGGACAAGTGACCCTGGCTGTGCCACTAACTGAGAGCTGCTCAGCCCTCTGTGGGATTTGCAAAATATGCAAGGGGTTTAGGGGCTTCAGTCACACTGGGAAGTCTGCCCAGGTGTCTGTGTTGGAGCTTTCTCCAGGAGCAGGAGAAAGGAGGTCAGTGGAGCTGCAGAGATGCTCAGCCCATGCCTCCTCCATGGCAGGGAGCCCTTTCCTTCCTCGGACCCACTGCAGTTGGGACTGGGAGTATGAGCAGCCCTTGGCCAACCACACCCAGCCAAGAGGTACAGCTGGAGAAAGATGAAGGTTTCCAGAAACAATCTCCTGTAAAATGAGAGCAGAAGCAGGCTTCTCCCATGCAATCCTAAACAAGCCCTTAGGATCAGGACTAGGATTCTATCTGGAACAGAGCCTAAACTCTCCATCGGGAGATGGACAGTGCCAGTCAGCAGTGCCAGAGCTGCTGTGCTGAAATGCTGCAGACCAAGCAGAGCTCTGGCACTGCTGCATGAGACCATCCAACATCTTCTGCTCCCAAACCCCACAACTCTGTTGTGACTGACTGTGCAAAAAAAAAAAAAAAAAAAAGAAAAAAAAAGAAGAAAGGCGCAAAGGCACATCTCACTTGTAGAAGCTTGATTTAGCACTGAAGAGCTCTGCAGAGCATTAAGCTAATTTAAGTCTGGTTTTATAATATTTTCAAAATACCTCTGTGTATAGTTTCAAGGGACTTACAAAAGTCAGTGTTATGACACACAAAAACACAACCAAGGTTTGTCAGGCTGGTGGAAATACAGTTTCTTAATCTCCCATTAACAAAATTAAAGTCAGGACCATATTTCTCTCTGGTGAAGTAACAAACATTGAGTAGCTACTATGGTTGTTAGTCTCCATTAGCTCTGCTTGTACTATTTCAAAGGGACCAGTAATATTCCTTTCCCTTTAGGTTCACCAGTTCTTGTGCTGCAAAATGACTTTATTAGCTCTGGTAAATTATTTCTTCTCAGTAATGAAGCTAGAGACATGGAAAAAGATGAGAAAAAGAAGAAGGAAAATAGCGCTACTGTGTGCTGCAATTAGAGAGAGGAGAGAATCAGATCTCTGCTGAGGACACTGTAATTACAGACACTTGCACCAGCAAACCACTGGGACACTTCAATTAATCTTGTTTGTACAGCAGTTTTGGAGTCTACCTTTGTTTTAGGCAGCGCTGCTTGTGGCTCAGGGAAAGCGTAGAGCTCTCTTACTGCTGCCGTCCTGCCCTGCCTGGCTTTGGCCCGATCTGCTGTCGTGGGGGTTCGGTGCCCACACAAACCAGTGACGGTGTTTTAGGAAACTGAGGTTCTGTGCCTCAGTTTCCCTGTCTGATCCGAGGGCCGTTAGCATCAGGCAGTTTCTAGGCAGAGGTGAAGACAAAGAGGAAAGAGTGGACTCTCATCTGCTGCATTCTAAGTTTTATTACTCTGCCCCTGGAGGAGCAGGGAGATTTTACCTTGAAGGGAAGCTGGACAAAGAGACCCTTTGCTGCTCTCCGGTTGTTGCTTTTAAGGGGTTACAACTTCGGGGATGGTACAATATAATTATCCAATCAGGAATTGATGACACATGACATGAAACCAATAGGAACATCTCAGGTGAGGTACAAAATCAAACTGGCTAATAACCATACAGCTGGAGGGAATTTACAACCACACAGGCCTGCCACAGGGCCTGAGGTAGTGTGATGGACAGGCGAGGAGTAGATGCAGCTGTGCTGCAGACCCTTCTTTGGATCCACCCTCAGGGAGAGAATCTTGCAAGGGGAAATCAACCCATCCCGAGCTGTTTACCCCAAACATGGGCTGCACCATAGCAACATACCTTGTTTCTTCTTCTGCCTCCTAATAAGAAAAGGCCAGAAGCTGGTAAAAATTTAGCACAGATGTCCTTGGCAATCTAATGACAAAGGTATACCTGACAGGCCCACCATCAGGGCTTGTATTTTTGGTGATGCAGCACGGCTAATATAGAGAAGGAGTAATACCAGACTGCTTGATTTTGAAAATCCTCCTTCCTTCCTTCTCCTTCCCTAGCTGTTGAGATTTAATTGCACATTCAGTTCAGAGATACAGCCAAAGCTGTCCCACAGCTGGTTGATCCTCTGACTTTGTTCCTAACTGCTGCTGGGAAAGGAGGGACATAAATCCTCTTCTCCAATCGAACATGCTGCACAATAAGTATTAGAGCCTGGGAGCAGGATGGGGGCTCCTCAAAGCAAGGTGAAATACTGTCTTCCCATTACAGCTGCAGCAATTCAATCTGGTTTGGGAGGTAATGAAAGAGCTTCATTCATTTAATCAGATACTGATTGATTGCTATAACACACTATGTCAACATTTTCTACGAGGAAATAAGGGTTGACTAAAATAAATCAGGCTCCATCAGACTCACTTAGAAGTAAAAATTATGTCAATATACTAGATGCTTTATTGTGGTGTTGTGCCAGAATTGTCCATCATTAATTTTCAGTACTGCTAAATATTTTGTTTCTCAAATCCAGTACTATGCATTTGCAAGAGGGAGCAACATCTCAGTTTTCCTCCCATGGTGTTATTGTTCTTAAAAGCCCTTAAGTTGGCCTTGTTTTCCATGCTTGCTAGAAAGCAGAAGGGATGAAACACAAAATTTTTTCTTTTAGGAATAAAATTCCAGTGCGTTTCAGTTGCATTCAAATAACGTGAGAGCAGTTCTTGACTCTACCATGGATTTTGGGGTTAAGTCCTTTTCCATCTATACCTTCTGTTGTCCACCAACCAGGTTTGTATAACTACAGTCACTCTTCTGTTTCACCCCTTGTCTACAAGATGAACTTTGTACATGAAGCTCTCCATGTGAATGCATCTACCACTCTGCAGTTCAATTCTTATTGCTCTTAAGGATTACTGCAACACAGATTGATATAAATAGTAATATCCTGGGGGTTTGGAATGCAAATTTAGTGGGAAATGGAACAGATAGTAACACCAACGTTGCTCTGCACTTGTGCACTGGAACAAATAATTTTATAAAAAGTTTACATTTTTCAGATGCTTTATGAAAGGACTGAAAATAAATTTATTAAAAGCATTATAAGTGCCTAATCATAGGATCATAGAGTAGTTTGGGTTAGAAGGAACCTGTAAAGGTCATCTAGTCTAAGCCTCCTGCCATGAGAAATAACCACTCATTTCTGAGTTTAGTAAAGAGTAAGTAGCTATTTTTCAAAATAGAGTTCTTTTCAATAATTCTTTTAAGGAGATAAGCTTTTATAAATAAGCATAAGTAACTCTTCCAATTCTATGAACCTAAAATTATTTTCTAAACTTCTCAGTTGTGATATTAATTGTCAAACTCTAGCTTTACTTTGTAATATTTGGATGTGTTCATTTAAGCTAAGGCAGCTGAAGGCTGGAGCAGGCAAAAGTCTTCTCCCTGGGCTTGCTGAATCCAAATAGATGAGAATCCCAGGGGGTGAGATAAGCAGCCGATTTAGTCTTAACTTCATTCAAAAACCTTCTTAATAAACACAAATTCCTGCATTTGAGAATATCTCAACTCTCTATGAGCCACAGTACAGTGGTATCATGGAAACTTTAATTCTCACATTACTCACAAAATTGGTTTGGTTTCATCATCGTTCTGTGGCTAAGGAGAAGAGTTAACAGGAAAATAACAACCAGTTGTCAACAGCCCATTCAGCTGATTTCTTCTGTGTAAAAATGTAAGGAATGTAAAATACAGGGGTGTGGATCTTGTATCCAATTATTTCTGAGATAAAGTAGTCCCTAGGAAGCACAGAAACAGACCTGAATGTCAACAGTTGCACTTGCCATGACTACTTCTATCTGAAAATTATCCCTAAGTTTTTCTGCAGTGTTACTTCTGGGGATGGGCGTGATTGAAATGCCATCAGAACTGCCATATCCTGGGAAGAATCATAAAATCATAGAATAAGCTGAGTTGGAAGGGACCCATCAGGATCATCGAGTCCAGCTCCTAGCCCTGCACAGGACACCCCAAGAACCCCACCATGTGTCTGAGAGCATTGTCCAAACACTTGAACTCTGCCAGTTCTGTGCTGTGACCACTTCCTGGGGGGCCTGATCCAGTGCCCAACCACCCTCTGGGTGAAAAACCTTTTCCTACCCCATTTGCAGTTGGGCTCTGATGAATGCAGCTTTGGGAATGTATCCAGCACTGACTGGGTTCTGGGCTCCTGCTCAGACCCTCTCCTGCATCCTCCATATGTGAGTCCCCACCTGACCACACTAGAGGTGGGAACAGTTTCCCTTACAATTTTCTGGGATCAAAGACATCAGAAATCATTGTCCCAAACTGAAGAGATATAACAAATATTATCAGCTTCAAAAATCCATTAGCATTGTCTTGACTGAGTAATTTTCACACATTGTAGTATTAGACACCACTGTCCAACTTTGCTAGGTAAATCAGGTAATTGTAACGAGGCTGTAGGAAATTCCTCTATGCAAAGGTGTGTGAACAAGAAAATGTCATTGAAAGCAATTAATTGGAAGTTATCGCTGTTACAGACTTCACATCTGAAGTAATGAAAAAGCTTTCCTAATGCAGGATGAGATGAATTAATTCCTCTCAATATTATTCTGACCATATCAAGTATCTTTCAAATGCAAATGAAATCCAGATCTGACATATTCAGAATATTAAATAAACTGTGAAGAAAATCAATGTGCTACTTAAATACTCAACATGACAAATGTCTTTTGAGCCATGTATCTTGCAGCATTCATTTAGCTGGTTTTGAAAATTTCCCCAAGATCTGAGCTTCTTTCTTTTGTTTCCAGGGAAGTTCTCAACAAGGAGGACCTCCTCATATTCCTCTTGTTCTGACAGCATGCTACCTGTATCTACTATAACTTTTACAACCTCAACCTGAATGTAGATTGCAGGGAAAATGGACATGCAAAAATGGTACCAACGTGTTTGTATGAACACCTTAATAAATGGGGTTCTCCTCTTGAAGATGATTGGCTATTCTATGCATATCTATTCAGGTATTTTTCAGCAAAAAGCTGTCAACACAAATGTCTGCTACATCTGTGACCTTCCAGGTGTTTACCACTCTAAACATCACCTGTGTATCTTTGGCTTTGTGCTAAAAAATCACGCTGTATTAGCTGCACAGGAGCTACAGGAGCTCTGATGCAGCAGAAACACTACAGGATGTTTGGGATATTGGCTGGGCTTTCTGGTTGTTTTTGTTTCTTGTTTGTTTAAATGGTTTTTAGAAATAATACGTCTTTGCATTATTTTAGGAAATGTCGCATTTTCCCTCTGTTTTTTCCCCAGACATCTCCCTGTGGGCAAAGAAACCTGTCTGGTTTGTTGACATAGATAGAACCAGGTTTGCACTATGTCCTGAGTAATCTAATTCCCAGTGGTTTTGCAAATCAGTAGAAGCATAAGGCCATGGTAAAGAATGATCTTCAACTGAAAAAAAATGCAAATAGAAAAAACAGTTTTGCAATTAAAAAAAAAACAGGCTTTGCATGTGAGTGGATAATATGCACTATTAATTTGCATCCATATGAGACACCAATGAAAGAAATTTCTGTTGGTAGATGAGGCCCCCAAATATCAATATTTGTTCGGCTGCCAGAGAGAAGCAAATAATAGCAGCCAAAGGGGATGCATTTCTTGAATTACAGCCCTTTTCATTAGCTAATCCCCAGAAGTATTCCTCTGGATGTGGAGAAATGCTAACTGTGATCACATGAGAGCAGGAAATCACAGACAACAAGCCTTTATTAACCCAATAGAATGTCAACACCTGGATAGCCAAACAGATGCCATGTCTCTGTTCCTTTTCAGATCCAGGCGGCTGTTTCCAAATCAGAGAAGAAATAATGTATAATGGTGCTTAAACTTTTCCTTTGAACCATAATTAATTCCTCTCTGCAATGTATTATTTATAGAAACTCAACACCGTTTTGGTCATCTACTGTCTGTGACTGCCATACTCATTTTTCTTCCTGGGGAGTTGTATGTGATTCATTGCAGGCTCTCTATTATCTGCTGGGGAGGAAAATTATGACTCCTGGGAAAGTGTGTATAGATGGCACAAGCTCTGTGGTCTTTCTGTATACTGTGGATGAAGTATTTCAGAGTGAAATGGAACATGATGCTGAACATGTTGAACCTGTCAGTGGACACAATGCTAAAATGTTAGGAGGGTGTAGTTGTTGATAATCTGGTTGTTTGCAGTATTCCTTCATCCCCAACTATTATTTGTCTGAAGTGAGGCTTGAGGAGAAATCTGAGTCCTAGGGAAAGGGGTGATAAAAGGCAATGATCTGGACAGAGAAGTAAACAGATAATTGTCATTGCTCATGTTGAAGGAGAAGAAATGCAAATGAGAAAGAATATGGAGGTGGACTTTAAAGAGAGCATTTCAAGGAGTCCAGAGAAGGGCAATGAAGCTCATGAAGGTTCTGGAGTACAAGTCTTGTGTGGAGTGGCTGAGGGAGCTGGGGTTGTTTAGCCTGGACAAAAAGAGGTTCAGGGGGGACCTTATCACTCTCTACAACTGCCTGAAAGGAAGCTGTATCCAGGTGGAGGTCAGTCTCTCTTCTCTCTTCTGTGTTCTCTCTCCTGTCATCTCTCTTCTCTCTTCTCTCTCAAGATAACTATGGACAGGATGAGAGGACATAGTCTTAAGCTGCTCCAGGGGAGGTTTAGGTTGGACATTAGCAAGAGTTTATTCACAGAGTGATTAGACATTGGGATGGGCTGCCCAGGGGGTGGTGGAGTCACCATCCCTGGAAGGGTTTAAGGAAAGCCTGGATGTGGCACTCAGTGCCTTGGTCTGGTTGACAAGGTGGTGTTCGGCCATAGGTTGGACTCTGTGGTCTCAGAGGTCTTTCCCAACCTAATTGATTCTGTGATTCTGTGAAAGGGAACAGCCCTAGTTTCATCAAATCAATTTATATGTCAGGAGGCTACACGATTCAGACAGAGCATCCTTTTCCTTACATTTTCCACATTTCTCTGCTTTGGGCTGTAACACAAATTGGAACATTAGTGGTTCAGTGCTTGTCCAAATACAACTTGCATCTTTTTTTTCTGGTGCACGTAGTTTTATACATGCATATTTAAAGTAAATCAGTGATTTGCAATTCAGAATATGAAAATGTGGTTATTTCCCACTCATCTACTGTGTTATTTTGCTGGCTCATTTATAGGGAATGTTTCTAATATTCTTTGGGACTAATCTTAATTTGTTTAATATAATGCTCTTCTGCTCAATAGATTCATGTTTCTAAGAATCAACTTGCACTTCAAATAGCAATTTTGTGTCTATATTTTTCTGTTTGTGGCATTAAACAATCATTGTAATGTCTCAAAGGATAAGTATTAGACTGCAAATTGAAAATTCAAAACATATGGTATTATAGAAAAGGAAAATAAATTTCTGGAAAACAAGATATGCACCTTACTGCTTTTTCAAATACAAAGTAATCCTTAACCAAAGTAGAAACTAATTGCAATGAATGATAGTAGTTTAGATCATGATAACAGCTAATCTCAGCCAAATGTAAATGAAATTTTGGGTACTTGAATCATATTCCTGGTCAAGAAGCACAGAACAAGCTTATTTAAATACAAATTATTCCTCCTGTCATATACTGATTCAAAGCCATGGCTGATAACACTTGGACACCTATCACCTGACTCTTCTGGACACATTTTCATATTTGGATAGGATGGATATACATGATAATGAGTACTCTAAACAGCTGCAAATTCTGTGTTATGAAGTTGGTAAGAAGATGTAATTTTAAAATTTCAGTACTCTATTCCGTACTGCTGATACGGTTTTGTTGTCCTGGCTATTCCTTATTCCAAGTGCTTGGTTTCACCAAAAATTAGAGAGGGATTATTTGTTGCTGCTTATTTTCTAGGCACACCCTCAGTTCTCAGAAATGTCCATTACTCAGTGTAGGAAAGGAATGATAAGAAAATCTCTACTGTATTAAAGGCACCAAGCACTTCAGGAGCAGCTAAGATTTCCTGGCCTCATCAAACCACAGGAGTGTTATTAAGCACAGAGGAAGGGAAAAAAGTTTCTGTCACCTCCTTACTTCAGATGTATGTGCTGAGAATAGTATTTCACACCCACCCAATGATTTACAATCATGCCCTTATTTTAATAAAATACGCAGCAATTCTTTCAGTTATTATATGCACAGGAGTTCTTTTTTCTTTCAGAAGAATAATGACCATGTTATGCATTTTCAGCACAGGTTCTTCACAAGTGGGAACAAATTGGATGACATATCCTACTCGGTATAGTACATATTGTTTTTCTCTACTGATTAGCTTTTGACTAACTATGTTAGTGTACCACTGTGTTGTTTTACAGTTAACAGAATTTAACCAATTTCCCACATCTTGTGAATGAAATCCAGACTGATTTGCTAGAAAATGTGCAAAGAAGATGAGATCTATTAGAATTGTTGGCCTCTTTATTAATGAAGAAAGCAACCTCCAGAATCACTTTTGCTGCGTGAGGGCATGTGTATGTGTGTGTTAATACATAAACCAGGGGATTTGCCTGAGACACTCTCATCTAGGAAATGACAGCTTCTTAAAATGTAGTAATTCAACTGCTTCCACTCATCTAGACACAATCTTCATGAAGCAAGCCATTGCTGGGCATCTACAGTGTATTTCTGAACAACAAACAAACAAACATACAAACAAACAAATTAAAATATAGCAAGGAAAAACTTCCAAATAAAGTGTAGAACAACCATGATTTGCTCCTGCACGGGCAGATAGCATCAGATGATGTTGGGAAACAGCATGTTTGAGCAGTATACAAGAGCCAGCCTGTCTTGTTTTAAAGACATTTGAAATGATTCATTTTGCTGGGAAGATTTTATTGACATTTTACGTTGTGACATTTTACTTCATTGTACGTCTCTTTTTTCAGCTGCCAGTGATTTCAGAACAGTGCAGTAAAAACAACACTGAGTAAGACTACATTAAGTCTATTCATTCTAAATCACTATTTTTATTTGTTTTGTAAGTTTCCGGAGAGATCAGATAGTGGGATGAAACTTGTCATATTTCATTGTTTGATTTTTCTTTTAAACTATCAGCTAAAAACTTTTCTGCTTTCTGGGATGACTAAATAGGATTTGGTTTTTTTTCAGTCCATGAATTCCACTGATTTTTAATAACATACATTGCAAAAACAAACAAAACCCAACAGCCCCACAGAATTTAAAGCTGAAATTTGATTTTTCAGTTCATTGTAGGGAAGATGGAGATAATAGTAGCTATGCAAAAAAATTATGTGACTGAGATGCTCACAGCCCATAGTCCAAGAGTCAGCACCAATAAGTAGAGCTCAAATCTCAACAAGGAACTACAGCTTTTCTGTGGCAAGGGAGATGAGGCTGCATGAGGCCCTCCACTTTCAGCAAAACATGTTTAAGGCTTGACTTTCTCATTCACCTTCTGATCTTCCACTGCCTTCCTTTTGCCATCATGTCTAGTTGTATCCAGATTGACCAAAAGCCTTGCTCATCTCTTTCATTTGCACATTAATTTTTAATTATATTCTGCTTCCTTCTGATTCTATCACATGAGAAAAAGTCCAAATTCATAAAATAATTTCCACATGTATGTCTGCCAGGAAGGCATATTTTCTTGGTTTGTTTATAGCCTGGTAAGGGTTAATTCTGGCATAGTCTGCTGCAAGGAGAGAGGTGCACTGTGATCATCTTTTCACAACATGACAGGAGCCCCTGTTCAAAAGGACAAACTGTACTGGAGTAGATATAAACTTGTATTCTCTCTGATTCATCTGCCACAGTCCATGGAAGTCCCAAGGATGAGCTCCCACTTTCCCCCAAATAATGACATGGGAAATAATGAGAGATGAACTTTCTCTGCAGGACTAGATCGCTGGGGAATTGTGTAAATCACTGTAGGAATTAGCCTAACCTGGGACAGTTCTGTCTGAATGGTATGCAGGATCCACCTTAAAGGCAAACCAGAGTGTGAAATGCCTAAAAGGCTCTGAATATTCATACATAATAATTGATTAATTAAGCTGGCCAGTTTTAGTGGAAATTAGGAGTAATTTTACTTGCACTTTCAAGTTCACCTCATCCTCTTTGTCTTATTGCTTTTTTCCATGAAGCTTAAGCATGTTTCATTTGTATTCCTGGCCACATCTTTGATATTATACATCACTCTGATGAGCACAGATCAATAGATGTTCCCTGGTCTAAGTCCCTACATTTGCATGTCTATGTCATTATAACAGTTCCATTTCTGTGTATTTTTTTTGGTGCCAGCTCTTGCTCAAAACCAATTCACACATCTTCATCTTGGCCAGCCAAATTCTGCACCTGTGCATGGGTGCTAGCTAACATCAATACCAATTTTCATCCCTCAACAATACTGAATGTCATGGGAATGTCCAACAGCATCACGTTCAATATTTTTCTAAGATATTCTTTTGTTATAAGAAAGCTATTTCCATTCTTATTTTCAGCAACAGCTGCCAACCATCCATTTACAATGATTGTTTTAAGTGTCTTCTATCCCATCTTTCTTGCCACTAGAGTCCTGTTTCCTGGCTAGGTGATCCCCAAAACATGATAAGACTCCCTGGATGTAGACAATCATGACAACAGCTTTCACTTGGTATGACATCTGCCTTTCTTTCTGTGAGCCAACCTTTTCCTCACTGGACACACGTATTTGCTGTAACTAACAGAAGGCAATTTTCATAATTCACAGTGGTGTCTAGCTCCCCCTTCAGAACCTAAGCTTCTTTGCTATATTATTCCAGGAGCTAACCTTACATTTTGCCTGCTCACATTTTCAATCCAACGTCAGTCCCAATGATTTCAAGAGCAGTGAGTCATATTCCATACTAAATCATATTAAATTATCATATCGTGACTCAGAGATGAAAGGGAGTCATTTGCATTTCAGTGGGGTACTGATTTTTCAGACAGCAGTTGAGTTGAAAAAGGTCTGTTACTAACTTTCCTTCAACTTTGGTTAAACGATTAGCATATGCAAAAAAATTAGGCACTAGAATAGATTGGGTATTTCCATAGATAATAGTATAGGTGTAAACATACTCCCTTGAGGTAATCCATGTTATTGTCCTACAATGTAGTTTTAGGACAAGTGTATTTGCAGTGGTTTAGAACAAAAACCTGCCGCACTATGTGACATTGTTTTACCATGATGCATTTTTGACATGGCAATGGCATACAGCATCCGTACTACTGGGGTAATCACAAATATTGCCTCAACAACCACAGCCTTTCAAATCCATCTTTCATATATTAAATATCATTCATCTCCTGATCAATATATGCCTTTCCTGGATAGAACAGAGCTTTGGGGAATAAGCATTTTATCAACAAATTTTAGTGCTTATCACCAGTAACCTGGCTTAGCTGTTTGTAGAGCTTACAAAGATGGCTTAGCAAAGGCTAAGGACTGAAAATTTTTATCTCAAGCATCCATTCCTGGCTTCTGTGCTTTGCAGGGTGAAGCTATTGCCGTATTTCAAAACCTGTGTGTTACATTTAATCATGAAGCTGACTCAGGGTCCTTTCTGCTTGGGGCAGCAGTCAAGTCTCTTTTTCAAGAGAAAAAACAACCTGTGAAGTTCAAGACAAAAATAACATATTACAGCATCTTAAATATCATTAATCATTCAGAGGGCAGGAAAAGCCAGACATTGAAAATGTGACTGTAGATTTTCTCCTCTCCCTGCGCATGTTCTGCGTCATTAACTGCATGATCGCATACTTTTCTTAATACAGCACAGTAATTTAATTGAGCTCCCCAGATTACTGGATGTGTGTGGATATGGTACCAATTACTATTTACTGCGTGCTCCATCTCTCCTGGAAGTATGTGCATTACTCCGGAAATCTGGTCATTTTCTGTGGATCTTCCTGAGCAGGTCTTGCCTGTGCATTTTGGTTGTGTTTAATAGGAGTCTTTACACTTGAAGAAATCTGGCAACAGAAAGAGAAATAGAGGCGAGGGATGGGGCAGGGAAGGAAATAATCTCCATCTTCTCTTTGGTCATATGTTCTGGGCCATGGCTGAAGTTGCCCCTAATGGAGAAACTTCATGTCTGTGTTGCATCCAGAGCTCTTTGTCCATCCTGTAGTGTCACAGGGCTGTCACAAGGGCAGGGTGACAGGGAACTCATTGAAGACAAATGCACTGAGAGAAGTATCTGTATCTGTATCTGTACTTCATTTCTACTACTACATAAAAGCAGGAAGGGAAATGTCTCATTCCTACAGCTCACAAATGACACATCAGGTGACTAGAGAATGACCAGTCTGAAAACCTGCTTTGGATACCACCTTACCTCCATGTGATCCTGGTCTACAGAGAAAGAGACACAGTTTAGTTTTAAGGCCCCAAACTGGAGAGCATTGCTCAGCTGCACTTTGCTGACAGCACTGTGTAAAACTGCTCTGTGCATCCTGCCTCTGCAAAGGTGCCAGGGCTCAGGGTGAGGGATCCATAAGAGATAACAGTCTAGAAGGGAATTTTGTCATGATTAGGAATTAACTCTTTGCTGCTTTTGATGGTCACACTGATTCTTTGCCAGTGTGTTTGGTTCCATTTGAATGTTGTTTCAAGTAATCAAGACTAAAGTGCAGAGAGAATGCTCTTATGATATCTGAGTTTGCAAAAGAACCTGTCTGTGGCAGTGGATCATACCAATTCTAACACTGCAGGACCTTGCTGGTGGAAAACCTCCTAATCTAAGCACCCCCTGGAAAACACAATGGTCTCTCCCCAAAACTGTGTGAGCCCCTTTGGTTGTAACTTACCCCTAAATCCATCTTGTTATCAGCAATAACTTGGCCTGTTAGTATGCTACTTCCTAACAGAAAACAAGTGGCTAATCTCTAAACCACTCTGGACTAAATTCAGGCTTTTAGAGGTGTAGTTCAGCAAGGGACAGAAGAGCCTTATGAAGCAACCCCAGGCAAGCAAAGAGAAATCCAACATAATAAACTGAGCCAGTTGCTTTCCTATCAGTCCCTGCAGGTCTGATCATGGTCAGATATTTCTCACAGGCTCCATCTCAAGTTATTCTCCTGCCCTGTCCTTTCCCATCTCCATTGCTTCTTCCTGAGCTCAGAATAGATCCTCACTATGCCAGTCTCCAGAGTTTGCTCCCTTACTTCTTTCTGGTTTAGACAGACTTCCCATGCTGTGATGCACTGAATTCTCTTCAGCATCAATAATTAATGAGAGCATTATTTTTACTTGAGACTCTTACTATGTCACTACTGGATTCAAATGGGAATAATGAAAGCTCTGGAATAGGTATTGATTTACTAGCAATGATGGAGACTGTGGAAACATTAGAAGTGATAGAGAAAGCAGCATAATTATATGAAATTACATGCACATGAGCTTTTTCTTTTCATAATGATGTTGAACAGTTAATGGCATATCAACATTTTCAATCGTAATTGTATCTTTATAATTGTAAACAACTATGAGAATTTTCAATGTGATGGAAACAGCAGGGTCAAAAAGGGATAACTTTTTTTAAAAGGATTTCTGTTCCTAGGAGTGCTCTATTAAGTGTACTGTGCTCAATACAAATAGAGTTGACCATGAAAACAGCAATAAAACCACAGCATATGTAATTGCTAATAGATGGTTTTAATTTTATTGTGTTGGCTATTCTCACTTGTATTCAGAAGCTTCTAACAGTTTATCCTGTTCTCCTGAGTGTCCCTCTTTGCAGGATTACAAGATAAAATGTCTGTGTTATTACTTACTTTGTTACCCTTTTTCAAAATACTGTAGCTACATTGTATTTCATCAATGTTTTATTATAAACAAACTCTATCTTTTTGTCTGACCCTCCTGAGTGCATTTCATGTGCCTTATTTTGGGCTGCTTTTGACTGCATGCTTTGAAAGACTAATTTTATTAGTTGTGTTTCTTTGAAAACCATTGAAGAATGCAGCAATTGGCTAAATAGAGAAATTTTCCATAAGACAGAAAACTAGATAGTCATATCCCTCTTGCAGAATATATGCCTGTTCTTTGGCAGACAGGATACAGAAGCTACTTCAGGCAAAAAGAAGTCAAGGAAGCCCACCCTTGCTTCCATTGAATCCTCTCTTGTTCCTCCATCTGACTTTCACTACAGAGCAAAAATGGCTTGTTTCAACAGATCTTCTTTCTGGTTTATACTTACTAGTATATTGTCTCTGTGAATCTCCCTTTACAGAAATCCTTGAATAATTTTACCAGGAATAATTTCCTTTCCTCTTTATATAAGTTCTTTTACTGTGTTCATCACTGCAGTATTTTGGGGTAATTTCAAGGAACCTGGCTAACTTCTGTAATGCCCTTGCTTTCACCTTCCTTCCTCAGGGAGAGAAGTGTGCACATTGGAGCCCTTTGTCTGGAATGCTTCTGAGATACGTCTCAAAAGTGAACCGGAATGTTTGTGTGTCTAAATTTCTTCTAAACTCCAAGGTCAAAAAAATGCACATTGTACTTAAGAAATGGGAGGTTGTGAGGATTAAAGGAAAGTGAGATTGTGAAAGAATGGATTGACAAGGAAGAGTACCAAATTTTAGCTCAAATGTTAAAACATAATTTTAATTGTTCAAGCTCCTAAATTATATGAGTGTTCTCCATATACATTCTCTAACATCAATTAACAATGCTTTCAGCAAAAAATTATAATTTACTTTCTCCAGTCATTGACCATGGAGGTTTGCAGCTGATAGAGAGGTAATAAAATATACAATGTATATTTTAAACCTGGATCTATGCACAAAGTTAATTTGTGGCTTAAAGGGCTAAAAATCGACATATGATACACTTTAACTAAATTGCTTGAAGAAATACAACCTCAGAAACATGATTTATGTTTTGTGTGGGACATTACTCTAGGAGGGTAGGAAACACTAACATTTAGAAGTGTGTAAATGTAGGACTAATTGAAAGAATGACATCCTGCTGACAAACCATCAATAGTCATGCAGCGAGCTGCCAGGTGAGTTAGGGACAGGGGAAACAGGAACTGTTGCCTTTTAATTTTCTTTGTTGCAATTTCATTCTCACTTCTGACTTTGAAGCTGTGTTTTCTCAAATCACAGTCTGACATGGAGTGATCTGGCAGTTTTTTCTAACAAGAAATGCTGAAGTACAGGTCATTCCAGAAAAGGTGTACTCAAACTTTACATTGTTTTTCTGTTGTTAATCAGAAGCAAACGATCAGACTCCCCTCTCTGAGGGGCAATCAGAGGGACACAGAGGGCGAGGCTTCATGGGGGGACAGGAACAACCCTGGCTCCTGCTGCCCAGCTATGAGAGCTCATTCCCCAGATGGTAGTCCCTGACTCCCTGGAGTGGGAAAAGAAGGTGAACTCTGGAGAGCCATAAAATCAGAAACAATACAACACTAGGACATCGATCAGCAAAGTAATTTATCCATCCTATAGCGCTTTATGTGCTGCAAGTGGTCCAGCTCAGATTGAAACGTTTTTAGCAATGATTTGGAGAGGTTTGGGGATTAAGAGGATCTTAATTATGTATGCTGCTTTCTGTGTTTCTCCAGTTGTAATTAATGGAATTATTTTCTTATTGCAAGTTGTGGAAAAGGAAAAATTACTCTTAGAGACCATTGGCTGGAGAGGTTCTTGCTGATGGGAACTGGCTCTGCCAAGGAAGCCTGTCATGCAATTCTTCCCACAAGCAATTAAATTATTCTTTTCACTCACTGTTACTTACCACTCTTCCTAAGATCAACCACTCTGTTGACTAGAATCTGGTGCTAATTTCCAGCCTAATTTCATCAATAACCATTATATTATTATTAAGAAAAGGTTTAATAAATAAATGAATTCTTCATGCATGGAGATGTGTTAGCTTCAAAGTCAAACATCTCTGCATCTGGATTAGAAGTTTCAAATTTTTAAGGCTGTTTTGTCACCTTGAGAACAAGAGATGGAGGCCTCCTAAGATGGTCAAAAAGAACTGAGTAACTGAACCCTTTTGCAAATCTCTGGTTTTCCTCTAGTTTTCCTTCCTTTTTGCTGTTTCTGAAACCTAAAAGGAATTTCAAATTTGGCTGTAACGCTGTCTACCACTCTGGGAAACAGAACAACTTTTCAAGTGGTGGGCACAAAACTCCATCTTCATCCCCGAGCAGCATGAGATGTTGAAGCATTTAAACCGGCTTGACGTGGAACTAAATGTACTCCTTTTGAGCCTGCAAAAGCAAGTTAGAAGCTGTGACACTGACAGAAATGTAAGTTGATCAAATATGCAAAATAAAAGTTTTAACAAAACTACACAGGATACAAAAGCCTATACAGAAGCTTCTCAGTCATCATACATCTCCTGAAGATCTGTGTATTTGTGGAACTCTTGTCTGACATCTAAATGGATTAATATTTTAAAAAAACTTTAATGCTGTGCCAGAAAAATAGTGATATTAATACGAATGTTTGAGTGACATTAATATTTGCTATTGCAACTGGTGAAAAATTGTAAAAATGGGATGTAGTTAGTTCTTACAAAACCAAAAGTACACTGAGAGGGAAAAAGAAGCTTAACGGCCTCAGATCATCCTCTCATTTTTCATCAGATGTCAGTACAGAAAAAGCAGTTTATCCCTTACCTTAAGTTCAATGAGTGCCAGGAGTATTTTTTTCTTCAGTGACCTGCTGTGTTGTACTAAGATTACTGGTTTTTCTTTCTAAGCAGACACTGTTTAGATGTCTGCAATTTAAATACATTTGTGCATGACCTGGGTGGGGATGTGCAGTGCCCATTTTCGATGATGGAGCAATTTCCTGAGGCTGAATTCTCTGTGAGTGCCAGCAAGCCCTTGCTTCCTGATGTTCAATGTGCAATAAACACATGGGAAAATCCTTGCATGGTTCCTGTGGAGGAAATGTAGCCTGACAGCATTAGATGCAATTTGGTTCCTGCTGCACCTTAAGTGAGATGGGAGGAGAAAGCAGGAACTGTGGCTGTATGGATAAGCCCCGAGGGGTTCATCTCCCCTGACAACACTTGACCAAAGGCTAGGGATTCAGTCTGGGCCAGGAATCTGGGTACTGCTGTCATCAGTAAACAGGTGAAAAAAAAGAAAAAATTCCATAGTGACAGGAGCAGAACTGAAGTGATTTCTCTATAGAAGCACTGCTCTTCCTTCCTTAGAGAAAAAGACGGGTGCCTCTATCAGAGTACACCATTCAATTTCGGAAAAATGCAGGTATATGAGATGGATCCCATCTTTCTTGGTAGCAACTCCTGCTGGGAAGGCAGTACTTGGACTGCTGTGAATTAGTAAAAATAATGTGTTTGGCTGTAAAGAAAATTCTCTCAGCTGCTTCCTGTGTCATTATCAGAGAGACACATCTCCCACTCACAGCCCATTTGGAATTCTGTAGTAAATCTAGGGGCAATTTGCAAGAAACCATTTGGCTGTCCAGCCAGAAACCTACTGCTCAACAAACAAGCCATGCAAGGTAAGATTGCACTTTGTCAGCCAGGTTCCAAAATAATAATTTCTTGATGTTTCCAGCACTGATCCAGCAGTACAAAGTGACTCCGAGATCTGTGTGGCAGAGGAGGATGGCGCTGTGCAGCAACATCACTGTCCCTACCAACGTCAACAGAGTTGATTTCTTTCTTTAAAATTGAAACGAGAATCCAATTCTAGCCACAAATTCTGTAATAAGTTTTCAGCAAGAGCTAAGTCTGAAAATTACTAAAGATGTATGGGTGTGTATGACCTATGCTCATTAGGGTCAGGGGGCAAAATACTGTTACTGTTAGAGAATCGTTAATTATAATCCTTTTTCCATGCTAACTATGAACTGAAACCACTGGGAGCCTTGCAAGGAATTGCAAAATTTCTGAATTGGTCTTTCAGACTTGTGAAATTTGACTTATTAAATGAGATTTGAATAAGCACCTGAACAATTTTATGGGCCTATAGACCTATAAGATTCACTGTGTCACTAGGACATGACACCAATATTATTGATTACCCCCCACTTTCATTTTCTAGGCTACAAACCCAAAAGTTTAAGCATAATGAAATTTCTTGAATTCATTGGTTTTAGAGGACAGTAAATATTTTTTTCTCCCTCTCTACTATATTCCACCCTACATTTGTCTTTGTTCACATTCAACCTACCATAAAACACATTTGAAATAAATTACTACATGGCAGATTTATTAGTTTTATTTGACTTATGTTACCAGAGTGGCTAGCCATTGATATTTTATCATTTGAGACCTGTATTTCTTATTTTCTTTTTAATTACGAATTATTGTCTGTAGAATATTTTTTTTCAAAAGGAATTTTAGAACGTGTGAAAACTACTTCAAAAGGTTTTTTCCTTATATTTGCCTTCCTTCCCCCTTTTCACTTCATAAAGTGTTTACAATCAGGCTTGTTGCATTCTACACTTGTGTAAAATTATTTGAATCTCTTTGTTAGTACCATAGATACCAGAAGACCTCTGTGCAGTATCAGACTTCCATTGCATCAGAGGTATCTTGTTGAGATGTTTTAAAATGAAAGGGAGAAGTGCATGCTGCTTGTTTTACCTCTAGGTTTCATAAAGATCAAATTTTCAATGTAAGTTCAATGTACGTAAATATGCAGTTCATGTGCATTAATGCAGAAATTTCTGCCAAGTCCTTTTAATTGATTTTTACTATTTTTTAAGAAGAACTTAAAAATTTTTCTTCTGGCAGGGATTTGTCATTTTCTAATTCAGAAGTCACATCACTTAAGGTTATGTCCAAATTAAATGGGCTGAAATAGAAGAAATGAAAATTTAGTGACTGTATATCAAGGCAGCAGAAAGTCCTACAGCAAGATTACTGTGAGCAACCTGGTCTAGTGGAAGGTGTCCCTGCCCATGGAAGGTGGGTTGGAACTAGGTGATCCTTTATAGCCCCTTTCAAATCCAAGACATTCTAGGAGTCTATGACTTTTCTTCCCAATGAACAGTGTAAGACTTGACAGAATATTTTAGAAGGCTTGGCTGATTTGAGAGTAAGACTATTTCCAGGTCTTTATTGCACCACTCAGCTGGGTTCTGAGACCTCACTATGTTCATATAAACAAGGAGGTCTGGAAGATATTTAGTAACTTAAAATTGAGTCCATAATGAAAAGCACTTTAGCTTGAATTTTCCAAATCGCTGTGCAGCCCTTCCAGAACAAGCAGCAGAATCTGCATCATGCCAGAGACTTGTAATTGGTGGGATGAAGGTGTCTGTGTTCCCTGCCTGGGAAGGGTCTCAGTCTGGTGGCTCATGACTTGACTGGATTCCAGTGCTGTTTGTCCCCAGTGAATGTCTGCTTCTGAGAAATGCCGTGTGGTGACAACAGCAAGCAGCATGACTTACCACTCCTCCTGCCACACCCTTTCTTTCATCAGGGGAAAAAAAAACCCCTTCATTCAGCTTTTCACCTGTTACTTTCCCAGAACCATGTCTGACGCCAGCTGCACACTTGAGCTGTGTTTATCCAATGCACTTGTTTACTACCGTCCCTGTTCTTGCTTGCGGACCAAGCAGGGACTTTATCTGGTGATGGGCACATTATAGCCACCACTGCTTGCTCTGCAGTTCCTAATATAAATGGCTTCAGGAAAAGTGAAGTGAAAGCCTTCTTGTTTGAGCTCCTCTCATTAAAAAACCCATAAGAAACAGTTAGCAAATCCCATGTTCATATATGAAAATTGTGGGGACCAACTTGAGAAAGATAATAAGGACCTCAAAATGTTCAGCTGTAGCTTTTTTTGGATTAGAGCTGTAGCTGCCTGGCTGACAGAGAGCAGACAGCAATAAGGCAGATGCTGCCCTGCCTCCCATATGTCCACTGTACAAAATTAAATCCCAGCTCCAGTCAGTTAGCACTGAATGGTGAGAAATCCTGTCCGTTGGAGTCCCCAGCAGACCAACGTGCTCGCCCAGCAGCTCTCTCCTCGCTGTGCTGCGTCTGTCCGAAGGCAGTCTGCTGCAGCCCCCACCCAAAAATGAGGTGTGAGAAACAGCCCTGTGAGAGCAGAGGAGGAGCAAAGCGTCTGTCCTTAAATCCCGTGAAATACTTGGGCTCATGTGCTCTGGCTTGGTTCAGGGAGCAGAGTTTGTCTTTTTCTCTTTGAACAGAAATCATTCAATGGAACATAAAAAGAGCATTTTGGGAGCCTTAGGACATGTTTGATAGTTGTACACATTCATAATAGAGCAACAGAGTAGTTGCTTAAGGGAGTGTGTTATACCCACTCTACATGCTGCAAAACACGGCACAAAAGCCCCCAGAGAGACATCAGCTAATAATAAAATTGCTAACTATAATTACACAGCAAGAAAAAGGGAATTATTTTCTTTCACAATATTAAAAATCTTTTTTTTCAAAGGCTTCTTCCTGCAGGGAGTAGCCTCTGCACAGGCATTTGGAAGAAAGTGCCTGTATTTGCTGCTGAAGTGGGCAGGGACAATGCTGCCTGCAAACACCAGGATCTTCAGAAAAGCAGGAGAATAGAAGCTGGAAAGGTTCAAACAGGTTAAATTCAAGTCCTTTTGATGACATTTTTTCAAGAACGACTCCCCAAATGGAGTGACTTGAACTTCTGCTACTATTATTAAAATGTGAATATTTTTTCTCTTTCACTTCAAGTACCCTTCACTGGATGTATATAAATGCTGTAAATGTTATCTCTATGAAACACTTTTTTGACAGCCTTTTAATTATAATAATTAAAATCTGTTTACCAAGTCACACAAGAAGAAGGTTGAGTTAGCTAAGCCTGTGACTTCGCCTGCGTAGAGGCTCCTGGTGACAGAGATGGTAATAGTTTTTGACTGTGGAAAAGTCTTAGTTCTACAGCAGCCACAACCACAGTCTGATGGAGTGGTTTTTGTCAGCAGAAAATTCCAGCATATTATATTTTCATACCCATGATAGTATAAATGACCCCAAACTTTGAATGAAATAAAATAGCTGGTATATCTGTTTAAATGATTAAGCAATGAGCCAGGGACAAATCTCTCCTGTCACTTCTGTGTCTGCCTGCTGTGCCAAGTACACGAAGAAAGCACGAAGGCATCAGTATAAGATGCATTTTCAGTCAGGGAGCTTCTAGGGAAATTACAGGGTTCTGCAGAATTTCATTGCCCATTAGGATTGAGTAGTGTTAAAGTGGAAAAGGAAAGATCTCTTATACCTTTTCCCCTTTGAGAATCTGCATGCTATGTTTAGGCAGAATGTTATATCTAATTGAGAATAATAATTCTATAAAACCAAGCCTGCTGTTTCCTTTTTTTTTTTTGGTGACAATTCAGTTTTAATCTACTATTAATATGCACAAAGTGGAGCATTGCTCTGACATTCTGTGGATAGTTTAAAACACAGAATATTGTTCTGTGTCTGTCCTTGTTCTGACCCACAGAACAATAATAAACAAAGGAACAGATTTTACTTGGCAAAACCTTCATCTGTAAACCCAAATTAAGAAGATTTTCTATGCCAAAATATGGGACTGTGGGGGTTAGCCTCTCCTTCAGTAGTGTCCACTTCCTTTTTCAAATAATATTGCATTGAACAGATTTTCTGTGGGTGTATTTGAGATACCTGGTTATAAACACTGCAGAATATCTCTGAATTAAAAGAAAATATTTTAATATTTTGTATTTTTTTGTCCATCCACTTCAAGCAGGTCAGTGTACATTGATCTTTATAAGCCAGAGAAGACAAAAGGCATACAGGATTTTCCCATGTCCCTGGAGAGGCTCACCAGCCATTGCAAGGTGCCTTAACAGAGACTACCCCAATTGGATGGGGAAAATCTGCACAGCTAGTCCCTAAAAAGGAGATTATAAACCTAAAATCCTATGTCTGCTCTGGTCAACATCCACTGTTTGATGCATTAGGAATTTATCGTTTCACATTTGAGAATAACTTGGCAATTAAAAAAAATACAAGCAAAGAAAACATGGAGGGAAAGAAAGAATGATGTTGTGGTCTATTATTTGAAAGTCATGTGCACTGATCTTACTTATATGACCACAGAAAATATTCTAGCAATAGCACCCTATTCTTTTTTTTTTTACATGTGTCTTGGGGTGATGTTATGATACTTGTATTCCCTATCGTTTGCATATGTGCTTAGAAATGTGGTCCTGTAGCTTTAAGTGCATCCAGCAGCCGGGAGAAACTGCCGGGCGCGGGTTGTTTTGAAAAATTCCCCCTGGCGTGAGGGGGAGGAAGGGACATTGCTTAGTCTGGCTCTTGCCACTGTCCGTGGTTGCTGCTAGTTTTTTTTTCCTTCCCTGGGATTTTGGTTTTTCTCCTTTTTTTGTCCCCGTTCTGGATTTTTGCTATTCTGGACTGTTTTCTTTTTCTCGCCTGAGAAACCAAGAAGCCCCCAGAGGACAGTAGACAAGAATTCCCCAGGGAGCCACCGGAGCAACTCCACCCGGCTCTCCGGGGATCCCCGGAGTGGGGGAAGCTGCATCTGAGGAAAAGGACACTAAAGTTCTTCAGTTGTTTACCCAGGTTTAATAATTTGGGTTTGTTTTTTCCCTCTTTCTCCCTTTCCCCTTCCCTTGTGCCTTGCAGGGCACCCTGCGTGTGTTATTAAATAAACAGTTGGTTTTTTGTTTTTTTTCCACTTTCATCCAAGAGGTTCTGTTGTGGTGGGGGAGGGGGTGTCAGAGGCCTTTGCTGGGGGAGGCTTTTATTCAGAGTGCTTCCCACCTGGAAAATTTGTCTCTAACCCGAGACAACATGTCTGTGTCTTCATATGGTAGATATTCTTCCGCTCTTTCTGGTTCCTCCCCAAACACAGCTGTAAAAAAATCTCCACAAAATTCTCTGGAATTTACTGCTTCTAAACTCTTTATTACCTTCTAAACTCTTAGCGCCAGTTGTAGTGAGATGTTTCTGCACCAAGAACTCACAGCTTAACTCCCTTCTAAGGCTCTCACCCAGCTGGTCCTGTGCTGAGGATTTATAGATTTGCTTTTTCAGTGTCACTTCTAAAGCTGAGTTTGGAGCAACACTCTGATATGGCCAAAGGATTCTTTGCTTCCCCCTGCCACAGCCTACCTAAGACGCAGAGAGGAAAATCCAGACCAAAGCCATCATACCTGAGAGCTCTATTACTATTAGATGTACTGGGGAAATTAACAAAGGTCACAAAGAAGATTTTACCTTACGCATGCTACAGTGGGTCAGTCTCATTGATCACCACTTCTCATCAGGCAAAAGAAGCCCTTACTTTCAAGCCTGTCCCTGAAAGCAAGATGGAGGTGAGGGGGATGCTGGCCAGCTTACTGTGTTACTGAGTGCCTGCTGACCTGTGGCCTGCAGTGTAGGAAGGGTTTGACTGTGGCACATTAAAAATGTGATGTGGTGCTGTAACTCGGACTGAGTGTCAGCATTACTGCGTTCAGTGTATCCTTGTGCATGTGAACACAGCATGTGGAGGCTGCTCTGAGTGCAACTTCCACATCTATTTAGAAAAATCAGAGTCCTTGAAGATGAAAAGGTTCAGCTTAGTGTAGGATGTTGTTGTGTTCTGTGTATAGACCTCATTAGTATACCCAGACTGTTCAGTGTCTTCAGATTTCAATTAAAAATAAAGTCTTTCCAGGACCTATTTTTCTTCTCACACTCACCAGTGCTGAATTTCAACACTTTCTCAAAGGCTGTACTTCGGCCCCTCACCCTGGTAAGCCCCTTCCAGTGCAGGAAGGCAGAGCTGCTGAGGGCTCACAGACATCAGCACACCCGTGCTCAGCAGCCGGCAGGGCGAGGGCAGGCACCGGCTGCGGGCACAAACACTGTGTGCAGAAACACAGCGCACAGCATTAGCCTCCCCCTGCAAATACATCTCCTCTCGCTCCCCAACCATGGCAAAGTATTTAGCTGTCAATGAGAAGCCTCCTGAGGCAGGAGAGGCCTGCTGGAAATATTTTTCAAGGATCGAGGAGCATTTGCCCAGCTGCTAAACAACAGAGAACCTCTCCTTCAAATTTTCAGTGAAACTCACTTTCAAAAAATAAGCCCCAAGCCTGGACTGTTTCCCAAAGGCAAAACGGGCTAAAAAAAGCTTCTTCTCAAGGAAGAATTTGTATGACAGTTTGACTAATCTTAGCTGGTGCATCTATCAGCTTCTAGCTGCAAAACTAATGGCACTACAGACAGGTAGGAAAAGGGCTTTTATCAATGCTCATGACTTTGAAGTCAAGTTTCAGACCAGCAGTTGCTGACAAATGTTTTGCTGGATGGAGAAAGTTATCATTATTTTTGTATTTCTGACTAGAAAAAACATCCTGGGAGCTTTTTTCTCTTCTTTGTAAAGTCCTCATGAAGCACTGGGATGTCCCCTAACTCCAGCAGACTATCTCTCCTGCATGCTAAAAACCTTTTGCAAGCAAAACACCCCAGTTAAATCAATGAAAGCCTTGCCTGAATGAGAATCTGGCCTTGTAGATGTTAAGCTGAGTGGAAAGATCTTTGGATGATTGATTTCCCAATCCTCTCAGCATTCGAGTATCCTGTTCCTGAATCCTCTGCTCAGCCAGAGGGCAATTATGTGCAATCTCATCAGTGGTGAATGGGAGGAAATATCTCCCTCACAGTGCAACATGTGATAATGATGCTCATTCAGGGTATGTGCCCTGTCCACTGCTGCTCCAGATGGAGGTTTATGATTTTGTGAGGTGTTTCTCAGCAGCGTCATTGTCCAGCAAATACCTTCCCACCTTGTAGGAAGGTGGCGTCTTCCCCTTTTGGTGTCCTCCTTCAGACTGGGTCATCCTGAACTTCATTTTATTCCCGCCAGGATTACATGATATTGAATATTTTTCTTTGGTTGTTGATGGTTACCCTGAGGACAACTTGCAGATATTCCCTGGCAAACAGAGGTGCCAGGGAAATGTCAGTTTCCTTCCTTTGCAAAAATTGCCTTGGAAGGATGGTGAAGAATGAACTGAACAAGTGCAAGGAATCAGCAACTAAGACCCGTAGTGCTGCTGCAAATTCATTTCTTTGTTTCTGTCCACGCACCAAAGGCTGCCTCTGTCTGAGCAGCTCCCCAAAAAGTCTTTGTAGTGTTGACCACTTGAATCCACATGCTGGCCTTTTATGAGAGGAAACAGGCACAGACAAAGCTTTCAGAGGGGCAGAGGATCGCACAGAGGCTCTTTCACAGCTGTCCTAGGTCGCTGTGGTTGCTGCTGGTTTGATACACATTTCCAGCTCTCTCCATAGGGGCTCTTACTGCCAGAACTGTGGAGGACACCCTGGTTTACATCCCACCAGTGTTCCAGAGGTCTCTGTCAGGGTATTTCTGCTCCTGCTTGCTGCTCCACAGCAGAAAAGGAGATGTCAGGAATGATCTGGAGCTGTCAGTCCAGATCAGCCCAGGCACTGCAGAGCTGCTGAGAGAGACTCTGAGCTCATCTGGTCCCTTCCCAAGATGATGGATTTTCGCACCCTTACTGGTACATTATTTCCCACTGCCAGGAGAAACCTGACTACTCTCCAAAAATATGAGAGAGGGTTTTTTAACCCAACTGGCTCCTAAAGAAGATCCATTTCCCAGGAGATTATTCTGCTGCAAGCAAGATCACAGGGTGCTTGTCCATCACTGAGCCAGCAGGAGCTACTCAAAGGAGCTCACATGTGACAGCAGACACAGCAGATGGTCCAAGGGGTATGGCAGCAGCAAGTGGTGGCTGAAAGACCAGGAGAGGTAAGAGGAGAGGACAGGCAAGGTGTGGGTTGAAGGGAATATTTTCTGGGATGTGAGAGAGAGCAATGACTTGTCAGGAAAACTTTTCCAGCACCACTGGTTCATTTCTGAGGAAGCCCACATTGCCTGGCCTCTGGCTCAGTAAAATTCACTGGATCTTTCTCCCCTCCTGCAAGGTCTTCTTTGCTGCAACTGGACTAGCAAAGCTGAGTGTTCATCAGCACATGGAGATGGCACATCTGAATGACTTCTGTCTTCACAGTCAAATATATCCTGTTGTCAGCACCAAGCTTCCTTCAAAAATTGAAATTCTTTTGAAAATAGTGATAACACATAAGAAATTCTAAGCTTTATAAAACTTGTCTCTACCTTCACTGTGAAGGATCACTTGAGGCTGTTTTCAATTAGGATGAGAGGAAGAATTTGCCATTGCTAGAACCTTTCCCTTTAGCATACTAGTCCTGCTTCAAACAGGCCCAAACAAGAGAAAGGGCAGAAACACCAGCTGTCTCTGTCTGCTTCATGTCACAGACTAGGCTCTGAGATTTCCTCCTCACCCAGTTCCTGTCTTTTGGAAGTTATACACAGTCATTCCAAGGCAACAACTTCTCTGCCTCATGACATAAACAAAGTCTGTATTAATTATTCAGTGTGGCTCAAGCCATTTTAATAATTAAGCATGAAAGGCTAGAAAAAAAAGGCTAATGCTATTGGTACCTTTCCCAGCAATTAGGATTGCCAAATGGAAGTGTTCTGTGGAGGTAAGATGATTCTTCTTTTCCTTGCTCAGCAGAAGTTGTCAGAGAAGTTCTGCATGGGACTGGTAACCAGACCACTTCTGCCAAGTGATCCATGCTGCTTCACCCTGCACAGCATTCGGAGAAAGAAATCAAAGTCTCCCAGTTTCCAGTTGTGTCCCAAGGGCAGACCTACCCCCTCCCTCAAGATCAGGGGAAGCTCAGCACACTCAAATGAGTGTAGATCAGCACATCTCTGCCAGACACGCAGTCTGAACTGGGCTTACGTGCTTGCAGCCATGACTTACTGCGCTGAAAGTAGAGCCTGCAGGACAGGTTTTATACCTTCTGCAATCTCGATGGTACTGATAGCTTTCTTACGTCCTCCTACAGCTTCCTAGGCCTGCACTTCTCACCCTCCATTCCTGTATCTCCTCCATTCCTGTGTGTTGCTATGGAAGTGAAGGAGAGACTCCCACCCTCAGACACATGCCTCCATAGACAGAGAGAATATCCTGCCTGGCAAGTCAGTTCCCATTGTACAGAGTGTGTTTTACTTTACCAACAAGCTATACATTTGGCTGTCACACTACAGCTGGGATGCCTGTGAGTGGCCTTCAATAAACCCTGGTTTTGCAATATTTATACTATTTCAGTTGCTGATACTTTGGCATGGTATCCAAAGCATTGTCATGAGAGGAAGAAAAGCCAGATGGTTGATATTTACACTAGATCTGAGCATTATATGCCATATTCTCATCATTGGGGTCTGTTTTCCAAGTAGGACATTAAACGGAGTGTGTGCCCATTCCTTATACCTTTTTTATACTTACACTTGAGCCCCATGGTTAGAGATGCATTTGCTACTACTTTACAAATTCCACACATCATAGCTTGTGTAATTCATTCCTTGTTCTGTCATGCATCTCTGGGAAGAGTTTGGCTCCCTCTGTGTCTCTTCCAAGTGCTCAGCTGAAGAGAACAGTGAGCTCCCATCATCCGTAGCTCCTTTAATAGCTGGGAGCTTCTCCGTCTCTCCTTTCCCTTCATGAGATACAGTTCCCACCTGTCCTGGTCCCTCCACTGTACTTGCTCCTGTGTGCCAGCGTCTGTCTGGAGCTGGAGCCAGTGCTCCCGGTGTGGACTCACTGGGAAAGAAGAGAGATGAAGGATCACTTTCCTGGAGGTTGAGAGGCTTACTTTACTAATCGAGGGATCCTCTCACCAAACCCAGTCATGTCATCCCTACTGTCCCTGCAGTGTAAACTGCATTAGTCTTAGGCTTGCTGCCCTCAGTGCATCCCTGTTTTAGCAGCCCCTAAACCCAGCAAAGAAATCAAAGAGAAGAAAGACTATTCACCATTGAAACTGTTGACACTGCAATGAGGTGCCAGCTCAGTCTGGCAATGGGCTTGATAAGCACCCAGACCCCACAGGGGTCCAGAGGATGTCCCTGGAAGCACACAGTCCCCCCATGTTCCCAGTGGAAAAGCTAAGGAGCGCACAGCACAGAGGGCCTCAGAGCCTCTCCGGACCCACAGCACCCCCTGAAATCATGAGCCCCCATCTCAGACCTGCTCTAGCCTAAGGGCTGAGGGAACTACACAGATTTCAGCTGTCCCTGCTGCAAAACCTATCACTCTTACTTGTGTGCATATAAAAAATGACCTGAGATTATTACATATATCCTCTAAACTGCCACGTTGCAAACTATGACCAATCTGACTGTCTGACATAATAAATGACAGTTTAACTCCATTCGTCACAGGCACTGTCACAGCTACTTCAGTACAAAGTTGTGAATATGCTGTGGTGTAATGAAGCATGTTCCAGTTTGTTAACAGCATTACAGTCTCTGGTAATTATCCTATTTTTCTTATCTCTGTGAGTCATAGAATAAACAGAACAAGTGGTAAGTGAGGATTTGCGGTTAAGACAATGTTATATTGCCTTTTTTCAGACCAATCCTGTTGATCTATGAAGGATGTACAAACTCTTGGCAGAAATAGCCATAAATCAATTCTGTGGGCAGCTGCTTGGTTGCTTTTATCTGCTTGTTTTATCCTTTGGTAATCAATGACCTGTTTTAGCTTTGATCTGACAGTAAGATTCAAAAATCACTTTCCCCCACATAAAATTACTACTTCAATTCGCAGATTATTGAATCTGAAAGGATATGAGGTAAAGCAAAATCTTCAATATTGAAGGAAGAATCCTCTTTCACCCAGCTCATGTCTTTAACCTAAAGTATGTAATTTAAACAAATTCTGAGCCTGATACAAAGCAACATATGAATTAAGTTAATTTTACTCTGTGATTTGAAGTTGTCGTAATCAATCATGCTGAATCCAAAGAAATTGATGGACCTGAAAGTCAGTGAGAAGTTTCTATGTCTGCAGTACTTCTGTGTTTACCAGTTCTGTCTTTGTTGAGCTCAGTTTTGCTCCAGCAAGGGTCAGTTGCTGTTCCAAGTCTGGAAAATTAAAAAGTCTTCCATTAAAGGTATATAGTCAGTTGTAGGAGAGTTTATTTGACTGGAAATGAACATTTAAAGTTCATTTTGAGGTCTCTTATTTTCTGTGTTACAAAAATTGCTAAAAGGACTTCAAATGGTGTTATTGCTACTAATGGTTCCATCAATGACTAATGGCTCTGTTTAGATCCTGTTACAAACTCCTCATAATGCCACTATGAAAACCCTTCTTAATGACACTCTGCCCTTCATTTATTACTTTTCTGATATATGTGCTGTTTGTATGAACAAACTTCTTTCACCAAAATTACCTGGGGGGACATTTCACAACATTTATAGTTTCTGTCATCAGGAGGAAAGATATATAATACAAACATCAGTTCTGTCTAGCACACTTTGCAATGTCCTTTCAAGTGTTAACATTCAGCCTGTGTCTAAAGATTTTGAAAAAGATGAAATGATGTTTGGTCCCTTCCTCCAAGCTGGAATCCCTAGACAATCTCCATTTTATTTTCCTCGAGGTCCTTCTGCATCACTTCAGTGTGTGATGCTTCTAAAATGGCCGTACTGAGTTGATACAAATTTAACGTTGTGTTCATCATGAAAAAAGAGGAAAATCACAACTTTCAAGCACAATTTGAGAGGCAGTGAACATTTACCACTCCTATTAGAACTCAGCAAGAAGAATAAATGCTCAGTACCTTTGAAATTCTGACTCTTCTCCTTGATAACCTGTTTCTGTAAGGACATTATGCAACTGATCTGGTTATGTTTCAAACAAGCCAGAATTCACAGCCAAAACCAGTAACTTTAGAGAAACAATACCCTAGTTTATATTCAGCACATCAACAGATTTTACAGGAAAATGCAAAACAAACTTTTTTCAGTCTCAAGTAAATGCACTGGATTTCTTTAAAATCACCATATCCTTCTTTCCTTGGTATCTCTTTCAGCAGCAAAGAAAGCCACTGGGAAAGGGATTATGGGTTGCATCCACAAGGCCATCACCAGAAGAAATAAATAAACCATTATCCCACTCCACTCAGCACTTGTCAGGTCACACCTGGAACACTGTGCTCAGATTTGGTCCTCGCTATGCAAAAAAGATATGAACAGGCTGGAGAGGGTCCAGAGAAGGGCCAAAAAGATGACCAAAAGACCAGGAAGCCTGATGTATGAAAATGGCTGAGAGAGCTGGGTGTGTTCAGCCTTGAGAAAACAAGGCTTAGTGGAGACCTTATCACCATGTTCCGGTGTTTAAAAGGCTGCTACAAAGAAGTTGGAGACTCCCTTTTTATAAGGAGTCGCATGGAAAATATGAGGGGTAATGGGTACAAGGTACTCCCGGGAAATTCCAGTTGGAGACAAGAGGAAAATTTTTCACAATGAGAACAATCAGACATTGGAATAATCTCCCCACAGAAGTGGCAGATTCCCCAACATTAACCGGTTTTAAGATCCAGCTGGACAGGATGTTGGGCCATCTAGTCTAGACTATGTTCTTGCCAAGAAAGGTTGGACAAGATGATTCTTGAGGTCCCTTCCAACCTGGTACTTTATGATTCTATGAAATTCTTGAATCTTTTCTCTATCTATCCCTTCTGCCTGGCCGTGGTCTGTAATTTCTCCCCATGGGCTGTTGGCCATGCTCTACCAGGCTACCAGTGCACTGCACCTGGCTGCTTTTCAGGCAGGTACACAAGATCTGGGAGAAAAAAAGAGTCAGCACCCAAAGACATAAAAAAGGCTGAGACAATTCCTAGCCTCTTTCATTCTCCTTTAGCACATAATTTCCCTGCAGCAGAACATTCTTTTGTTTTTCATCATAGAAAAGTGGATCATTTTCCCTGGTCTAATATTCTCTCATTTGAAAATACATTTAAGGCAAAGGTGAATATTCATGTAATGAAGAATTTAATTTTATTAATGAGATGGCTTAATTTATTTTTGTTTGGGAATGTTCAGTATTTTGAAATGACAGTAACTTCTAAACATGTTGAATCTTATATTGGAAAGAATGGAAAAAGAAGACACACTGAAGGAAAACATTTTACCTTACTTACCTCCTATCCAGCCTTTTCCTCAAATATTTTCATGTAGCATTTTGTTCTGCTTCAGAATGAAAACAAACTTCAAATGAGTGAAATTTCCTATAAAATTAAAATTCTGATTGCTACCTTTCTTTACTATTTCCCTGTCTCAAAATGCTAAATAAAGCCTTTGAAATTCCCAGGGACACGAAAGTGAAGCAAACAGGTTGTGATTAAAGCTGGCTCCTCTCCCTTACTAATTCTCTTGCACAGTTAATCCAGCTTTCCAAATAAGAGAAAAGGAAGCAAACAGCATCTTGTGGTGTTATTGGCACTTAGTGATGAGGTGAAGGAATAGTACATCTCTCTCCATGAAGATTTGTGTCGTGCTGGCAGAGAGAAGGATCATTGCAAAGGGTGCTTTGAGCATTAGGAGCAGAGATACATGCAGGCACAAATAGGCAAAATGTGCACAAGTTATATGAAACTCAATATTAAGCCAGAAAAAGGTGGTTTAGTCTTTCTGCCAATACCACTTGGCTGTCCTCTTTAAGGGGTTTATAGTTCACCACTGTTTCCAGAATAAGTCACCAAAGTCTGAGCAGCCAGTTCTTCAGCCAATTTGAGCTACCGTAGTCCTTTGAAGTCTGTAAGGAAACACCAGTTTATAACTACCGTGGGCCTGGCCCAAGGTTTCTAAATAAGAATAGACATTAACTACATATGGAAACAGCCATCAATTCCAGATTGCATTGAGAGACAATGGTTATAATTTAATTGTAGTTCTCCACTTTTCATGACAGTCCATGACATCAGCAGATTATTTAATTACAGCTTCTTTTCTCAGCCCAGGATTCTTTGTTATTGCTATCTGGAAAACTAGATTAAATTAATTAAAAAATAAGGTGTTAAACATTAGGTCAAGACGAATATGCCCATCTAAGAAAGTACTAAAATATAGCTGAATATTTATCAGAAAATCTGATGACATTACAGAGGTATCAAGACAATGAAAGAGCCATAGTTTTTCCAATGTGATAAGATTGTTTGAATGGCTCTCCATTTATTTTCAGTCTACCCATACAACTCACTTCCTCATTAAAGACCTAAGGGTGTGCAGCCAATTTTTAATATGAGTTTTTGTGTTGGGCCTGCTTTTAGTCTATAATTTTGCTAAGGCATCTCTGGCTGCTCAGTAACAGACCCATCCAAAGCCTTAAATAGAAAGATGTTGGCGTTTCACATCAAGAAGCAGCAGCCACAAATTTTTATTTGCTTTTTACTACCCCCTCATGATTGTCCCAACAATGATGTGATGGTCATCCTACTTAAACCATACACTGTGTAATTCTGGAGCACAAACTTTTTCTTTTCTCCAGAGAGAAGTTAGTGTCAGTTTCCCACCACTCTTGCGGGTACATCCCTGTCTTTTATAAAGCATAGACAAAAACTTTAAAAGCTGCAAGCTGAGTAACTTCATCACTGCACACTGGAGCTAAATGTTACATTAAAGAAAACATCCCTTCATACAATATTTACTAGGAAGAAAATAAGGCCTTTTTCCCTGACCCTTTTGTTCTTTCCCACACAGGGGAATAGTTGTCTTGCAGGTTTGTTCTTATTTACAGACTTCAGAGAGCAGAACATTTCTGCTCTCGAGACTTCTAGCAGATATTTAACACGTTCAATCAAACTAAAGACTATGCTCCATCCTTGGCATGCTGCTTGCGAGCAGGTGGGACATTTCCTAACACTGCAGAAAGCTTCTAGCAAAGATCAAAAAGAGCAAAGTGAAAGCGGTGGCAAGTCCTGAAGAATCCACCCACCTCCAAAAAAGCTGTCAGAATGAGGTGTTTTCATTTGAGCTGGGGGGCCTTTGCAAATTCCAAACTGCCCGTTTTGATAATCCATTGTCCTAGCTCACCATACTCCATCCATGTGTTTTATCCAAAGTGGAGTGGGGTCTGTGTGTAGGCAGTAGGTTAGTCTTGCATTTTAAGTAATTTCTAAATTATGTCTTTTTTTCTGTATCAGTGCTGTATATCTGGTAGATTTAAATAATGCAATAAAACATTCCTGGTAAAAGAATGTAGTGGGTTGATACTGGTTATCTGTCAGATGCTCACCCAGTTACTGCTGGGTGAACTGGACATAGGAAGAAAATAGGATGATAAAATGTATGGTTTGGAGTGAAGACAGGGGGATCACTTATCAGTTACCATCATAGTTCCTCTCTGCTGCTCCTTCCCCTGGGAGAAGTCTGAGTCTCCATGGTCTGCAGTCCTTCAGAACAAACCTGCCCCCTCCCAGCCCTCTCCACAGGCTGCAGGGGGATCTGCCCTGGTGCGTAAAGCACCTGCATACCTCCTGCTTCTTTCATTGCTGTGTTCGCAGGGCTGTTTTTTCACTTTTTTTTTCTTCACCTCTCTCTGAGATCTGGAGTTTCGTCCATTCTTAAATATGTTTTTCCAGAGGTGCCACTAGCCTTGATGGTGCACTCAGATATGCCCTTAGGTGGGTGCATTGGAGGCACCTGATCAGTCTGTGTCCAGCATGCAGCAACCACCTTGATACCAAAGGCTTTCTGCCTACACCAAATACTAGGAGAAACAGAGGGCATTTTCCTAGCAGCTGCTGGACCTAGGTATCAGCTTTTGCTCATCTGTAGAAGCTGGAGAAAAGCCTCTACAGCAACTCATGGGGCAGCTGGAAGCACTGCCCCAGATCACCAAACTGATACTTCCTCATGTCTTCAGCAAGTCTGACATTTATTATGGTTCTGGCCTCTTTCATAATACCAGTTTGTCATCAGTTCAGACAATTACCAATAAAAGCAATAGAGAAGTTGCTGGCTGGTTTGAAATAGCAGCAAAATATTCCTTCATTGGCCTCACTTCAGGTTGGAAAGGAGGACAAAGAGATCATGATTTTCACCTAATTCCATTTTACTTTCACTCCAGCTCCCTGGGCATTCAGGAATTCCCAACAGGCACTTGAGAATAAATAGTATCATAGGAATCATAGGGATGCACCTGCAAACAGAAAATCACCCGTTCCCAGCAAGTGGCTGATGCTGCTGATTACTTCAGCAGGCACTCCAGGGATGGAAAAGCAAAATCTAACAACATCATAGAATACAGAATTATAGAATTATAGGATACTCTGAGCTGGAAGGGACCCATGAGGATCAAGTCCAACACCTGGCCCTGCACAGCACAGCCTCGAGAGTCACATCATGTGCCTGATAGTACTGTCCAAACTCTCTTGAACTCCATCAGGCTTGGTGCTGCCACCGCATCCCTGGGGGAACTTGTGCCAGTGCCCAACAACCCTCTGGGTGAAGAACCTTTTCCTAATATCCAGCCTAAACCTCTTCTGACACAGCTTCACTGCCATTCCCTCTGGTTCCATCACCAGTCACAAACAAGAAGAGGTCAGTGCCTGCCCCTCCTCTTCACCTCACAAGGAAGTTGTAGACTGAGATGAGATCAGTGACCTCAAGTGACCTCAGCCGCTCCTCCTATGGCTTTCCCTCCAGATCCTTCACTTCACTATTTTCCCAGCTCTCCTTTGGGCACTCTCCAACAGCTTTATATCTTTGTTATATTGTGTCATCCAAAACTGCACACATTACCCAAGGTGAGACCACATCAGTGCAGAGCAGGACAATCTCCTTCCTCAAGAGGCTGGCAATGCTGTGCTATCAAATTCAGGGTATATATTTTCTTGCTGTCCTACATGTAGCAGGATTTCCAAACCCTGTGGTGCTCCCAAAAATGTGTTATCTTATCTAAGAGAATTTAGAGCTTCAAAAAGCTAATCCTGGACTAAAGCTTTTCATGGTGGCAAACACCTTGTGGATAAGGCTGTTTGTCTTCTCTTAAAGAAGGCCTACCTTCTGGGCAGGGCTATAATGGATCTGACATAGCAAATCTAGTCTGAGCAAACTCATTTTAAAATGCTGAATTGCTGTTCTTTTGTGCTGGAAAGAGAGAAGGAGACAGGAAAAGAAAAGTTGATTCCTTTAAATTTATTTTTTTTTTCCAATCTTGTTTTGAAAAGTAATTTCCTCAGACCCATCAATTCCTTTCTAATTCAACAGACTCCCCCTTTGCCACAAGTATTCTAAAATAGCACTGAGCACACAAAAATTAGGAATTCCATTTTGCAAAACTGAAACACTGATGGCCTTCCAAATGGTCTTTCCTGATTCTTTTCTCCATTTTCCCTTGCATACAAATGTCTCATGCATTTTTTGGCAACTAAAACATCATACCTGTTTCTACTATTTGATTTGGGCTCTGAGCTTGATTTTTATATAAGGCTGTTGACAGATGCTGCCAGCTTTGTGGATATTTTGCTGTAAAATACCACTGCTTAATCTGAAGCTGATGCCTAGCTAGGAAAAGTGCAGTGGAAACTGCAAGGAAGGGGACTGCTGGCTTCAGGAATAAATGCAACAGCTACAGCAGCACTGTGCTGGGTGCAAGAGTGTCATCTACATCTCAAAAGAAGCCTGTCAGCCTGAAGACATACCAGTTTAATTAAAGGCATTTTATTACCCAAAATTCTTCAAATAACAATTGGCTTTTTTGAGAGAAAAACACTTTAATTACTTTAATTCTCCTTTGTTAAAGGAGAAAATCTCTGTTATTTTAATAGCTAAGTAGAGGCCATTCAGTGCCGTGTTCTGATTCACATAACACCAGAGGAAATTGCTGATGATGGGTCTGTCATAGTGATATTGAAAAGGGAATAAGCTTGTGCTCCAAGGTCTTTTCACCAAACACCTTCTGCAAGTTAAACAGATGCCATAATAAAACTAAAGAGTATGTATTCCCATACAACCGCATGGGTTGCACTGCTCATGTCAGACACGGACCATCACCCAGTTCTACGGTTCAGACACGGACCATCACCCCAGCACACTCGCTGGGATCCCATCTAAGCCTCCAGTTCTTTACTTTGTGAAAATATCTTCTGACAGTAACTCTGCATCTTCACCAGGAAAGACACAAACTAGTGTGTCATTGTTGTTTGCTTCAGTTTTTAAGTGTGCATACAGCTTGATGAACTCCATTCTTGCACCACGGGGAAAGCACTCATAGTTTCAAGACCAGAAGGACTTGCTCAGGTTACTAACCTGGTATTTGAAGGAATATTTACTTGGGTAAATTTCGTAATTGTCTTGTTGAAGATGGGCCCAGATTGATGAATGATAAGAGAGGTCATAAATTTAGTTAGATTATGATTTAGTTTATGATGTTATCCAATCTACCAAAAATAATTGAGTGTTGCGAAACCACCACATCACTCCATGAGCTTTGACTTATCCCTTGTCGTGCTGTAAGCTTAAGCTCTGGGACAGTTAGATTCTTCTCACCTATCTCTCAGAGGAACATGTGTGACACAAGTTTGGGTTTTTTCTATGACATATGATGTGTGAAAACAGTGTTTAATTACATTGAAAGTTAGTTTTTTTTTTCCTTTCTGTTTAAGTACTCTTCTGGTAGATGTTGTGATACTGCATTAGGAGCACTGTGGAAGACATTGTACTGAAGGAGTGAGTGACCTTGGGAAATTCATATCCGCTCTATCAGACCTTGTACTTAGGGTTTGAGAAGCCCAAATATTAGTTAGCATATGTAGATACCATAAGGAATTTTTTCTGGAACACCCAGTGCTGGCCTGCGCTCTACTCTGGTGGGTGTTATGAAAGACACCTGTCAGGAGAAGGTTTTTTTTGTTACAAAAAATAAAAGGTCCCATTGTGTAGGAGGGAGGAGGAATGTCTCCATGGATGTGATCTACACGGTGTTCCATGGGAAAAAGCAGCCAGGGTCTGTCCAATGCTGCACAAAAGTGGGATCCCCAGTATCTGAAGTGTTGTTAGATTTGCTCACTATCTATATTCCTCCTTTTAATCTGCCTAATTTAAACAGCTATTTTATTACTGTGTTATGCCTTTTTCAGTAATACCCAGAAAGAATCCTGCATCATCAATCCCCATCACCCTGATGCAGAGCAGATACATGCAGGTATCCCTGCACAGTATCATGTCCCAGTTTATTGAGACTCTCATCCATCTCAGTTATTCTCATCTTAAAATTTTGCAGAAATGATGTCATGTTTTGAAGATGAGGTCTAAGACTTATCATTAGGGAGAAGTGCCATCTGCATTTAAGTGAATTTAACAGGAAAAAAAATCTTCAGAGATGAAAGTGTAAAGCTTCCCCAGCGGAGCTTATTCCTGCCTTCCTTTCTGCATCCAGGGTCACAGGCAGCCACATCTGCAGAGAGAAGATGCTGTCCTGGGACAGTCCTGCACTTTCCGTTCCTACCGTGTGTACTTTCCAAAGGACTGCTTCCCTTGAGCTTCAGGGGAGTCAGTCACCTCATTGTCCAGCCCTGGGCAGCCTGTTCACCCAATATCACTGGCTTCCCTGGGAGTGGTCCAAAACTGGTGGCAAACCAGTAAGGTTCTGTGCCTTGAGACCTGTCAAAGGTAAATAATCTTTTGTGGGAGGGTTTTCAAGTCTTTCAGAGTAAGTCTAGAAATTAGATTTGTGAGTTGCTTTTTCTACTGAAGCAGGTTTTATCTTGCTTACAGTCTGTAACTATGCAGCCCTGTGCTCGACATCTACACACTTTTTCTGGAATAGAAAAAGCTACTGTAAAATCCTTGCATCATTTTCAGCATTTTCTCTCTTGGTACAAGATACACTTTTCCATCCAAAAGGTTTTCCACCTCATATCCATTGCTTTTAAACTATATATTAAACTACGTTAAACTATTCCTTGCTAGTAATAAAGAACAATAATAATTTAATAATAATTTAAAAGAATCATTGCTCAACACAGTAATATCTGGTATAATAAGGCAAAGAGATTCTTACTGCTTCCCAGCATGTAATACACTCTCTACAGTTTAGGGGACTTTCATGACATGTATTAGGTGTGCCAGTGGCCATTATGTTTGTAAGTGTATTTGAGGGGGAAATAACCTGCACGTTATAACATACTTAAATAGCATACTTAATATAAACTAAAAATAAACACCTCTCTGCAGAGACTGAGTTCTATAAATAAGATCTGTGCAATGAAGGTCTTGCATAGATTAAAAATCCTTTAAGTTAAGGTCATTGCCTTAATGGGTAGGGGGGATATGGGAATACCTCACAAGTAAAAAGTTGCCACAACTAAAATGATTCTAGGAAATTATTCTAGACAAAGGACTGGCTCTACCACAGAACATAAACTCTCCAAGATTCAGTTATATAGGACCTGGCCTCCATCTCCCTAGTGAAGTCACAGCTGTGTCTGAAGTGCTTTGTACTGTCCTTGCTCTGCTCAGCAGGCACAGGTTTGTGATGATGAGAAGCTGGGACATTGAGCTGGGAGTCATCTCAGCTACCTCATGAGAAATGTCCATGAGGATGGCGGTGAGACTTAGAAGGCATCTCACTTAGAGCAATATGGAAGTATCTCATGAGCCCCTGAGCTGCTGGGAGCCCCACATCAGCCCATCTTCACAAAAGAGGTGCCAGGCACTCTGTTCCACTCTGCATTGACACTCTTCTGGTGCTTCTTCATTTCAGCTGCTGCTTAGCCATTGGGAATCAGATTCATTCCCTTGGAGATCTAGATCTCCACATCCCTAGTGGAGGAGAGAAGGTACCCTGAGCTTGGCTCAGTGGGATGCACACTGATCCTCTCATTGAGGCACCTAAAATCGGGTCATCAGTGAAGTTTCTTTGAGGATCTAGACCCATACAACAGAAAAAAATGAACACAGGGCACTTCACTAGTATAGAGAAAACCATGCACAGTGACCCATCAAACAGCTGGTGCAAGACACCGTAATTGCAGAGCTCACAGCTAAATTACAACTCCTTACTGCTGCACTTTTAAAACTATTTCCATCTGCTTCTTCATTGCATAAAGCCTCTAAGTGTATCGCTAAAGATGGGTGATCTACTCACATATTACCACATCAGTGCTTGTCACAGTGAAAATATCCATAGCATTAAAGGTTTCACAACTATTTAACTGTGGGGGACACATTCAACCTTTTGCAATATGGCAGACTTCTGTCTTTCAAACTGCTTAAACACTTTTTCTTTAAGCTTTTTACATTAAAGTGAACAAAAGAAGTTTTGCCAGCTCTCTACCATTTAGCAAACGACAGCCCTTCATTGCACAGTTCTGAAGACACACTATTTAGGGCACAATCCTTCCTTTCAGAATAGAGATATAATGACAAAAAAATCTCTCCAGAAACCCTTAAAATGATTCTTTGAAGGAAGCACTTACTCAAGCCCATTTGTCTTGAGGAATTACTTTTTAATTCCCTGTCTCAAGTACAGCTGTAATCCACACATTTTCAATTCAATTTGTTGTTTAATGGAACTAGTTGATCAAATTTATACATTTAGGGTAAATTTAAATGTCTTATTCTCTCTTCAGACAGATGAAGTAAATGTTCCACTCAAGCTGACGATTCTGCAAAGGTGAATTGACATAAATTAAAGTCATTACCTGTTTTTCTTTGTTTCTAAAGATTAGTTTTACAAATTTTATCACATGGTTATATTCTAGCACTGAAGTACTGAAAGTATTTTCCCTAATGTAAAATCTGGGCCATTTAAATTAGAAAACCAAAGCCTCTGAATATTTCAGTTGACAAACTTCCATTCATTTTGCAAAAATTCATTTCATCTGTGTTTCAGTATGAGTTCACAAAATTAAAATGTAAATTCTTTCCCAGAAATCTTGGGGTTTCTGCTTTTTTGTCAAGCAGATGAGTAGCAGCTTTTCTTTAAAGGTGCTATCTCACTTGGCACCATAATGTTTTGATGGCAAAAGTGCAAAAAATTGCCTTTCAAAAGACAAAAACCAAAACAATTTTGCCTCAATTTAGTAATATCGCCTCCAAAATGAGTAAGCAAAGTTCTCAGCTACTGCAGCATAAGAGAAGAGTCCATGTTGACCTCCCACATTGTGAAATCACTTTTCATAGTATAAGAAAAAACATTTTTAAAAACCTCTCTGAGATAAACTTGCTGCAATCCTCCAAGCACTACTTCTTCTTCCCCAGTGGACAAATGAAAAACATAAGCTTCATCATGCCTGTGTTTAGTGCATATATCTTCTTTCCAAACAGTTTTTATGGCACAGAGTATAGCAATTACAGAAATTCTGAGGGCTCTGTGTATCCTTAAAAAGGGATGTGAAGACATTCAAGTGGAACGGGAAGCACGTAGTGAAGATGTGCTGCTTCTTGTAAACAGCAGTGTGCAAGTCGACCATGGTAGTCTTCTTCTCACGTCTTCAGTGCCTCAAGGATCAAAGTTATCTGTAGCAGGATTAGTCAGAGCCCTTGTGCAGAACCCTGACAAAGAGACTTCTAAGGGTGCTTCATGCTCACTTACCATCAAATAGACAGATAAGACAGCACTATTGTAGAGTGATAATGGTAGCCTCCATGGGTGCAGATCTCCTCATGCCCACTGTCAGTGTTTTCCAAGGTGGAATTGTGCTGTGCTCCTGGGTGCCTCTCTCAGAGCTTCCCTGAGCAGCTTTATGAGCAAGATCTGCCAAAGATTTCTGTGATCTCAGACGGTCGAGGAAAGTAGCAAAACTCCTCAGGCCACCAGTCTCAGAAAGAAAACTTGACTGAATTCTTATTCTTTACATTTTCAGAAAAACAAACTTCTGTTGGCTCAGAAAATTGGTCACCACCCATGTGAAGACAAACACAGCCTGAGGAGATGTGTGGTCAGTAACTCTGGACAAGAAGACACGGAGGCCATGCTGCCCTCGGGAAGAGCAGTTCTGTAGCGACCCAACAAGATCTCACAAGGTTGTTGGGAGCTCTTCTTTTGGGCAGTGAAATTAGAAACAAGGAAAGTGTTCTGGGTAAAATCGTCTGCCCTGAACCAGTTGTTGCGCTGTATGGATACTCATGCACCCTCTTCTGATCAGAATGGACTCAAACCAGAGGAGAAGCAAGTTTCTTTGGCATGCCTTGACTCCAGGTACTTTAACAAAACAAAGTTTATTAGTAATACCTCAGCTGACATCCACTCCTTTTCCTGACATGGATTTTACCAGAGCAATGGTAGTTTTATCTCCACCACATCCCCAGTCTCCCCTCTCTGTAGAGACTGGTTCTGGCAGGATTTCTGTTCTAGCCAGTGCTTTGGCAGTCTTTATTCCTATTCTATCATGGCAATCTTTTCCCCTACTGCAAGAAACAAGTTAGAAGGCAGTTAATATTTTCTCACCTAATGCTGAAATTTCTTTACAGTAGCTCTAAATCACTCAGCTAATGAAGGAGCCAGGGAGCCCAGAACAAAGACCACTTTAGGGAAGAGGTTTCAGTTGTGATGGTTGCTGTATCTGCTGTATATGCTGAGTCCGCAAGCTGTCCATTTTCTTGTTTTGGTTCCTAAAACCTTCCTGGGGCCAGCTTCCCTCACCTCCAGTTATTTTTTAATGGTGCAACCACTGTTCCTGTCACTGCAGGCCTGCATCTCGATCTGCTGAATGGAATAAACAAAATTAGATCTGAAGACAATTTCTTCCCACAAGGACACTAGTTCATGTATTGGTGAGTCATTTTAGGGCCTATCCAGGGATTTTTACTGTGAGCATCTACTCTCAATCAGTCTTTCATCTTGAGAGGGAGAGTCATTCAGAATTAGTTATTTTTATGCACACAGTACTTAAAAGGATGAATTTGAAAATGTATTGGCATATTTTGCTTTAAATAGTGTATCATGGGATCATCTGATGTTAGTCCCAAGAAAATATGCACCAGCGTCAGTGTCAGGACTGGGGTGGCGCAATGAAAACTGAAGGAAAATTGCAAGTCTGGGCTGCAAACCTACTCTCAGAGTTAAAACAACTTTATCATGAAGCTGAGGAGTTCTTCTGTTCAAACAGTATTTCTTGTCCCCTCACCATCTCCCTCTGTTTTTACAGTGGGCAAAACTTCCTTTTCATTTTATAAAGCTACAGAAAGGAGGCAATTTTCAGTGCGAGCCCACGGGCTGTCTCTCTCAGCAGCAGGAGATCCCAAGGTCTAGTCCAATGCTGGTAGAACAGAAAGTGTCTCAGAAAAGGGCTGGTGTCCGTGCTGGGGGGACTCCCCAGGCAGATTCACACAGGCAGGGGCTGACACCATACCCTGACTGATATTCACAGCAGCCACTGATGCTCACTGAATCCAGGAGGGGCTCTTGTCCCAGTACAACATCCACTGCCAGGATCCTGCCATTGCTGGGATTTATGTTTCCAGCTCAGGATATGGGGCCAGACCCACAGGGGCAGGGTACGGATGTGTGGGCTTATTTTAGGTGCCTGTAAGGACAATTCTGAGGCTCCAAGTGTGGGCCAGAGGGATACATGATCACAGGACTGTGATTTTGTTTTATTGAGGTGGATAAACAGAGGGAGATGGTGTTTGTGGCCCAGTTTGGGACACGACATTGGAGAATGAGGCCAAGATTATTAGCTCTTTTGGGCAAAGATTGTTTTTCACCTGATGTCTGTACTTTTTCTTCTGAATCCTTGAGCTTTTATTTTGCCTTTGTGCTATGTTTCAGTAAGAGTAAAGAACCGTAATAACAATACAAAGTTCAGTCTAAGGATACATTTTTATTCTATTTTATTTATTTTCCCAGATGATCAGCTGTTTAATCAGATGAATCATATGCAGCTTTCCATAAACCATAGTAATTTTATCTGCTCTGGAACAATCCAACAATCCAAGAGTTCCTTCTAATGTATCACAACAGGAAGCTGCCTAAAATCATTGATGACTATTAAATATAGAGGACGTACCTAAAGAAGTGCATAATGCTGCAGAAAAGGATAATTCACAGCATTCTGCAGATTGGGGAATTATATATTTTTTTAAGATATGGGAGCTAAAGTTACATTCTTATTCTCTAAGAAAGGGCGTATAAACCATCCTTCTACTGGAAGAGTTTTATTTTACTTGCCTACATCATAAGTTTGGATGAGAAATCAGCACTTTAGCTGGAAACCTTGCTAAGAAACTTACTTTTTTTTGTTCTTTTTCTCAATGCACGTTGTTAGCAAGCAACAGAAGTTCTTCTTAAATGGACTGGATTTTCTAAATTATTCTTTCTGAAAGAACTGCATTTTTGTGATCAATTATTCCTGGATTCAGTCTGTCCTAGCAGAGATCATTTTTATTGCAGCAAAACCAATTTATAACCTTGAACTATGAAAATCACCAATTCCAGCAGATGTCCTGGAGATCAGCTTAGTGAACACCTTTATTCCAGCTTTCAAAACTATTTCTATTATCCCCATAATCACACTTCAATGTGCATGTGAAAATTGTACACAAAGTCTTGCTGGTCTGATTGAAATTACTATGACCAGACTTGAGGATGCAGTGGGATTCAGCAGAGTGGGTCTGACACATTCTTTGTAGTTAGAACAGTTGCCAGGCAGTGTGTGAATGACTTGCATGCTCATGAGGACACAGACTGATGAATTTTCTCTTTTCAAATAAATAACCTGAAGAATTGTTGTGTTCCTCCTTGTGAATGTTTTGTGAACTGAACCTGATTTTATGTGGTTGACCAAGTTCTAACTAGCAGGCTGATTGCATATACTCATTGATTAGTATTCAATGCATTTTAAATAAAGCATCTCAGTGATACACACCAGCAGTGTGGTTTTGCTCTCCAAATGGATGTCTTTTTTAAATGCCAATCTAGAGTGGAACCTGGTCTGAATATGGTTCTGGAGGGCAGGGAGGTATCCACGCAAATATTTGTGAAATACCCAGGCGTTTCAACTGCTTGCATGAATAAAGCTCCAAGTCGTTAAAGCACTCACAAAATAGAATAATATATTACCAATAGTAGCTACATGGCTTTACCATAAATATTCATAAAGCTATTAGTGCTTTATTTTTTATACTGTTTCATTAATGCCAAATGAAACGATACCACAAACATGCACCTTAATAATCACATAAATATATCCTGGAGATTTTGAGAGGTATTAAGTAACTGGTAAGACCAATGTGTAAAACATATTTCTAGGGCTGAAATTACTTGGGTTCAGTCCTAGAAATACACCAAGTATACCAAAGAATTTAAACATAAATGATAATGGTTTTCGTCATGTGACTGAACACACATAACTGCCTTTACCCTCAGCAGCATGAGTCTGTTGGTTTGCACCAAGGATAAATCACTTATATGGGATGTTCAGTATATGTCTTAATCTTATGAGATGCTATTAACACTTTGAATGACACAGTAAGGACATTTTCCTTCATTTCCATAGAATTCTATTCTTTCTCTTCACTCTTCTTTGAGCTGTGCATGGTCTTGGACTTCAGTAATATCAGCATCTGGAGAGGAAGGAGTGTGCTGTCAACATAGACATTTAAATATAGTCTTAATTATTGAGTACTTAGCTGGTCTTCCGGGAGGTTGCTCTCCAATACTGTGCTGTGATCAACTGCTGAAGAATGGAATTCCCCAGGAGACAGACTGGGGAGCTGTGTGCTTCCCCACACTGTCAGGTAGTGCACAAGACCACACTCCAGGCACTGAAACCCATTCCTCCCTCTCGAGGGAATGAGAAGCAGCCCCCCTTAGTGCAGAAAGACTTGGGATAGGCTGGGTTTTCTGTGTGGAAGGAGGAGAGGGAATTGCTCTGGGGCAATCTGTTCACAATGGTGGGCCAGGCTCTGCCCCTTGGAAACCCAAAATCTAGTATTCTCTGCATGATGATATTTCAAACATACTTGGAAGAGGCAATAGGCATCACATTCACCTATACTTACTCACAAACTGCTGATGTGGCTAAAAAATAGAAACAGAGTGCTGCTTGAAAAAGTCACAGCAAATAAATGATTCAGATCTATGAGAACATGAATAAATAGCATCTGCTTAAAAGCTGTGCTAATGAGTGCATTACCCTTTTCTTTCTACATGGTTGCTTGTTCAGTGACCATAATATATTACATGTTTGTCTCACTTTTTTATTCTCGAGGTATATGTATATCTGCTGCACACAGCCTAGGGGACATCAGCAGAAAAGAAATTGGAAAATTTGTAAATCTATGAGAAACTGTAGAAAATATTACAGCTACTGCTTAAATCCCACAAGTTATTATTGATTTATCCTGCAGAAAAATACTGTTAGCAAAAGATAATTAATTTTACTCTACCTACATTGCTAAAAATTACAGAAGAGGGGATATCTGATCCCAGAAAATAATTTTATGCAGCCAGTGATTTAAAGCACATTGGATTCATTAGAAGAGAGGAAACAAAATGAGGAGTCAAATTAATTTTGTCTGGAGCAAACAAATTTCATTTTCCTGCTCCCAAGAAACTGTAGTGGAGCACAGAATTTTCAATGCAATGAGCTTACAGAAGGCAAAAAGTGCCAGATCATTAATTAAAAAGTAAATAGGAAAAATTAAGTGATGTACTGAAAATGAAGGCAAAAGTGAAGAAAGGCTTTAATTGAGGGACAAGTAGGAGAGAAGCAATTAAGACGCCATTTGGAAGTAAACAGGAGAGATGGCAGAGGATAAATCATCCTCCAAGAAAACCTCTCTCTAGCTCATTAAATACTTCAAAATTATTTATTATGAGCAGTTCCCTGCCCACCTTCCCAAACTTTTTGCAATGTGTCACAGTACTTGGAGTAGGAGGAGCACTCCAAGTCCTGACAGGTTGGCAAGTTCTCCTCTGGCCACAGGGAATGGTGACAGGATGATATCCTAATCCAGTACTGCGCTTTTCTAGCTGACAGTACATTCTCAGCCACTCTCATTTTCAGTCCTAAACCCCCAGAGACTCTTGCTTTGCTTTCTGAAGGTTGGTTTGCAAAACCTTGCATGCAATGCATTTATCATGTGAGATGAAAGTCAAAATGGAGTAACTGTGGAGGAGACCCTGGCCTCCTTGGGAGTGTTGTGCTCAGGTTTCAGAGCCATTATGCCAGTGTCACACCTCTGAAACGCTCTGCTCTCCTACCACAACCTGCCCCAAGCATGTAACGCTGCATGATGGACAGAGGCATTGCAGCAGGAAGCTCAAGCTGAGGATAAGGGCATTCAAAAGGGAGTTTTGGAGCATGGGCCCCTCACTCAACAGCGGCAGCACAACACCAGGGCTTTGCTCCCAGTTCTGACTCTCCACCTCGTGCCCAGCCAGGACAATGCAAGAAAGAGACCACAGTGCACTGAGCGGTGATGTGAGGTGGGACCTAAGACAAGACTGCATGGGTGTGCCTGATGCCCCGTTTAACAGCTGCAATTCTCTCAGCACCCAGAAGAGTTAGAATTAATCATTACAGCCAAGACCCTTCCTCTTGTGATATCAAGGGACGTGATTCTTGTTGTGCAACTCGTTTGCTTTCAGATTAGAATTATTTTTCAATGATTTTTCCTGTTTGTCTCTAGTGCTGCTTGTTGCCTATGGGCAGAGCCATTTAGCAGGTCTGGCCATCTCCACTGATTCCTCTGTACATTTCATAATTTCATTGACACTTGTAACTGATGGTATTTGGCTTCGGAAGTCCTCAAACAATCCTTGGAGTGAAAAAGCTCCTTTCTCTTCACTTTTACCTCACCCTCAGAACATGGTCCATCACCCTTCAAGATTCCTGCTAAGCATAAATCAAAAAGGCTAAAAAAAACCCAAAAGAGAGCTGGGGACAGATTCTCAGGCCAAGCAGCACCTCAGAGAGAGGTAAAAGTTGCCTCAGCAGATGGTTAGAGCTCCTTTTAATGTAAATGTTAATTTATGGAAAAAAGCCACATGATTCCGAGCACTCACTTGAGGTTTACAAGAGTGAAGTATTTTCCATATGTCTCTATATCTAAGGCTGGAGTAGGGATGCACAACCCACACAGGTGGGTGCTAGAGCACTCCCACCACACTGAGCCATGGGTCAGAATGAGCCCTTCTAGCCAAGTGGGTAGAGAGCAGCCCTGAGCTGAGAACCCCGCTTTGTTCCTTGCATTTAAACCTTTACTGTTATTTTTCTTCTTTATCTCACTCTTCTGTTTCCCCAGTTAAACACTAGGCACTTGGAACAATAGTTGTCCTACTGTAAGATTAGCTAATGCCCCAAAACTCCCTTTTTTAGAAAAGGAATTTTTTTTCTACACCCAAGGGGCAGAGTGGGTGGGAGAATGGATTCTGCTACATGCTCAGTTTGAAAGCAAAAGTGTGTAAAAGGATTAACACTAGTAGCTTCTGTACCATTAGCTAATTTTTTCCCACTAATATATCAGCACCATAAAGTGCCTGGTAGCTTAAACATCATTATGCTACTGCAGGATTTGACAATTTATATCACATACTACTTGGGCAGATTTTGGAAGTGGGCTAAGAGATGAGCATTGAAGCAAGTAGAAGGCACCATCTGCAGAGAAAGGGTGCTGGGTTATCCCCTCCAGGTACAGAGGGGCTCTAGAAACCAGTTTAGACTAAATATCTAACTGCTAAATAAAGACACATGGGATGACCTTTAGTAGGTCACCAAAGTTTGTATCAAATATTAATTATCCATACAAATAACTTTTTACTTTATTATACCAACACAATCCAGCCTGTAGCATCTGTTAGTATACATTGATTCATAATTTAAATGCCAATGATTTCTGGTAAAAGTCTAGCTACTATAGTAGGCCACAGACATGATTTTGCTTCAGTTTTACTTTTCAAAGAATCTTTATGCTGCAGAGGAAAAGTCTTTATTCAGTACAAGCTGAATTACAAGGCTAAATACTATGAGAATGGAAGTTATTACAGATAGTAACATTAATTCATATCCCAGCTTTTATTTTCAGATCCTACTTAGCCTGAAAGGGCGCAGCATTAGTTAACCTTAGTATTATGATTTACCACTGTTAACTTATATAAGTTGACTATAGAGCTGTAAATATTAATGAAGTGTTGGGAATAGACAGCAGTTGTGAGTTGTATTACTTGGCTTGCAGCTATGAATATTAATGAAGTCTGGTGAGCAGTAGTTTGGGCTGTGAATGGTGTTATAGGTGTAAAACTGTAAATATCAATGATGTGGAAAAGAGTCCATTTGGTTGTGTCTTGTGATCTTTTCTAAACAAATATATGTCTTTCACCCTTCAGTGTTTTGATGGAGTTTTAAGCAACAGTCCCAGCCTCTGCTGCTGCCACAATAAAACAGTATTTTGACAAACATGTCCATCCAAAATGCACAACATAGTTCCATTTCTAAGTTTTGAACACAGCCCTGTTTGCCAAAGGCTCAGTCCCATCATCAGGGCTGCATTTCAGGGCTTTGAGAGGAGGATGTATCTGTTGAACCTTTGGCAGCCCCAGAGGTACTTCTTGTACTTTATGCTATTAGCAGAGCCGATGGCAGCACTTATGTTTAACTTTTCCTGCTACTTCCCATGTAAAGCTTTACCTTCAGTTGTTTTAACATTTCCCAGAGTTTTCTTGTGTGCCTGGCCCCAGCTCAGGTTTTCTGTTCATCTGTTTTAGTGCTGCAGGGAAGGGGAGGGTATGGGGCCTCCCTGCGTGCCAAAGGGAGGGCAGCATCCTTTCTGCCCTCATTCCTCTCTGAAGTCTGAGATGCGCCCTGATGCTGCTCCATCAGCTCTGCCCTGGCGGCTCTATGCAATTTCTGGTGTAAATCAGGGCAAAGCTCCTACTATGCAACTTGTGGGAGGGTGGGTGCAGCGCTAGAGTAGGTGCAGGCTGGAAATCCTACCTAACCCACCAGTGTTCTCTCTGATTAACAGTGTGTGTCGATATTGATGAGAAACTCAAGCACCTTCCTGTGCTGTGCTGTTAGATATACATGTGATGATTTCCATAAGAAAAAATCACCAGGATGAGGAAGCTGGAGATATGAAAAATACTCAAAAGAAGGCTATTTTATGAGCAGTTAATCAGGATGGGATAATAACTTCAAGGCAACTGAGCTTCCTTTGGCTGAGATTCTACAGACAGGCACAGGGGCTTCTGGAAGAGGGCAGCAAATGATCGCTTCCATATTTGTTACATTTGTTGGCTTTTTTTAAGCAGAAAAAATAACACAAGTCCACCAGGAGAAAAAATTTTGGGGAGGAGATCTGAATTAGGAGAGGAGGTATTGTACAGCATTAAAAGGAGTACAGAACCTGCAAATGCTCACCTTTGTCAGAAATAAGAAACCAGTTCTTCGATATTTCATTTCCCTTTTCAGATTTCTGTTTGGGAGGTTAGATAAACGCAGTTATTTCTAGATCTCCAGTAATGAATATTAGATGAAACTACATTTTCTCATAATTGTCCATGACTTCTTGACATAGCTCATATCTTTACTTCAGTTCCAGTAAAGCCTACGTTTTCTGTAACAATCACAAAACTACACTAAGCATGTCTTTTGCATGCTTTTCTTTCTCTTTTTAGTTCATGGCAATTTTTTTTCAGAGTGTTTCTATTAAAAAAGAAATGGCTTTGTAAAATGACTGTAATTCAAATGGAGTTTGTAACTATAGTCCCAATAATGTAACTCTTTGACAGAAGAATGGGAGCATGAAAAAAATGCAAGAAAAAGCCTTTACTGAACTTTTTTCTTTCTTCCAGGGGTACAAAGCACAATGGTAATAGATCCAGCACTTTTCTGGAACCTGTTAAGAAAATAAGTGGTTTTGAAGATCTGTCTTTGAAGCAAAAATACGAAATTAAGAGTTTATTGTATCAAGACTGTGGAAACCAGACTATAATATTATCTTGATGCTGCTTGAGAAGTGCAAATTTAGCCAGATTAAACTTTCTCAAAAACACTTTAAATCACAGGAGGAAAGTTTCTTAGGTTGCCTGATATTGTATAAACTGGGACTTCTAATCCAGATAAAGCCTGTTGGTTTGTTAATTAGTTTCTGTCTTAGAGTAAAGCAGGGAATGTATCCTGACTAACATCCAAATTATCATTAGTGGTATGGATATTCCTATGCTTGCTACAGATATTACTGTCTAGAACTTAGCTTCAGCATATAAGATATAGATTAAATAATTGCATGACATCGATATGTTTAAAATAATTTTAATGCAAATGTAATTGTCTACCAAGTATTAACAATTTGTATTAGTGTCTTGTAGTTTGTTGCATTAATCAGCAATATCACCATCACTCATGTGAGCATGTATGTATGTGTTTGTATCTATTGTATGGGAGGGGAAAACTGACAATCAATACATTGCTCTTTGATACAGCCTCCTCATTAATCTAATATCTAAAAATAAAAAAAGATACAGTCATCTATCTTTACATAATGCTACTATAAAAGATCTCATTCCTAAAACACCATGTAATTTCCATTTGTTTTTCCATCCACGTTCAGTTGCTATTCAACCTTTCAGCTTATTTTGCTTTTCCTCTCCAGATATTAGTAGTCTTGTTCATCATGTAATTCTCCTTATTTGAGATTATCTCCACACCAGTAAATTCATTCCCAAAGTGAGGCCTCACAAACATGTCTGCTTCCTCCATTCCCTACTGCCCAGCAATAGCTTTCAGAAAAAAAATCTCATACAAACTGGGATCTCCTTCCTCACATTTAGAGCCACATTGCACTGGATAAAACCATGGCCAACAGGCATTAGCATTCTTTGTACAACTTTGCTTTCAAGAGATTAAAAAATTGCTTCTGGATTTTATTGAAGTGTTATTTTTACTGCCTAATGTGATTATGAGTAACACAGCTGTCTACATATTATGACCATTAATCATTATTTGCACACAGCTCATTTCTGTGGAGGCACAATTTTCTGTGTAAGAGAAATAGAGGAAGAAGAGAATAGCAGATAGTAGCTATATTTTTAAATTTCTACTTGCCAAAGGAAAAGATTTTTCCTTGTCTGACTGGCCCACGTAGCTAGTATGCTTAAGAGTTTCTTACTGCTTAATGTAATTAGACTAATTTAAGAAGTTTGAAACCTGACCTAAGGGATGTTCTCACCATTTTATCTGGATGACTGAAATTTTTTTAGGATGGAGACTATGAATGGTAAATGACTCATATTTTTATTCCTATGGATGTATAAGCTTTCCAGAGTTGTAAATATGCAAGTGCTTACACAGATATGCTCACATGCGTAAATGCAGTAAAATGAAAAATAATCTGCTCAGTCTAGGTTTTCCAACTGCTCTCATAAGCACTATTCAAACAATTATAATCATTGTCACAGGCTGGTTCCATAAATAAAGACTACTATACTATTTATTCTTTTCAAGCTGTCAACGCAGCTACTATCCTTCATAGTGTGTGTGCAGGGGCTGCTTAAACAATCAGGTTGGACCTTTCAGATGGAGCATGACATTTTATCTTAAAAGCATAAATGAAAATTACACTGTTTCCTTCAGATGGTTGGATATCTTCTTGCTTCTTGAGGCAGGGAGAGCAGCTGCATTCACAGTCACAACTGGGCTATCACTGCTGTGGTACATTACCAAAAAAGCCCTGGAATCCATCATATAATCTGAAACTGTCACCAGATGCTGTAGTGGGGATGGTTCCCACAGCTATTGCTCTGGGCTCAGAGCACAAAATCTGAACACAAAATCTGATGAGAGCCCACACTGGGTTAGACCAAAGATGCATCATCCCAGAATTCTTTCTTCCATACTTACCCAGCAGGGAAGCAGGACAGCCTGATCCAGAAGACCATTTTCCCAGGATGAGACTTATCCCTTGCATCCCCAGAGTGCTGGTTTTGAATTTTCCCAAATGCAGGAAATTTGTGGTTGGCTGGGCCATCTTCACTCTCTTCCTATAAAAGAACAGGGAAGGGAAGGGAAGGGGAAGGGAAGGGAAGGGAAGGGGAAGGGAAGGGAAGGGAAGGGGAAGGGAAGGGAAGGGAAGGGGAAGGGAAGGGAAGGGAAGGGGAAGGGAAGGGAAGGGAAGGGGAAGGGAAGGGAAGGGAAGGGGAAGGGAAGGGAAGGGAAGGGGAAGGGAAGGGAAGGGAAGGGGAAGGGAAGGGAAGGGAAGGGGAAGGGAAGGGAAGGGAAGGGGAAGGGAAGGGAAGGGAAGGGGAAGGGAAGGGAAGGGAAGGGGAAGGGAAGGGAAGGGAAGGGGAAGGGAAGGGAAGGGAAGGGGAAGGGAAGGGAAGGGAAGGGGAAGGGAAGGGAAGGGAAGGGGAAGGGAAGGGAAGGGAAGGGGAAGGGAAGGGAAGGGAAGGGGAAGGGAAGGGAAGGGAAGGAAAGGAAAGGAAAGGAAAGAAAAGAAAAGAAAAGAAAGTAAAAAAGGCAGGCCAGTATCCACCCACCAGCAAAAGGTGCTAGAGTCCATAAGAAGTCACTGTGCAGCCTCAGTTCCTGGTGCATCCTCCAAGTCACACATCAGTTCTCTCCCTGCATCTGAGACCAATCTGAGGAACACTGGAACAAGCAGCACAAGGTGAAAATTGCGCAACTGCTCAAATTAGCCATATTTTCAGCCTCCCATCATTCCCTTTTCTCCTGGTGGCAGGTCTTACAAGAGATACAAGTGCTATAGGCTCCCTCAAAGGGGCTTGGACCACAGCTATCCTTTAGAGGAAATGGCATACCCTGATTATCTCTCCAAAAGAGTGCAGTGGACAATGTGACTCTTAGAAAGACAGGGGAGGAGTTTGAACAGTTGGAAGAAGCTGATGGAGCAAAAATGGATGTCCTAACTCCAACTTGTAAGAGGCTGTGACACCCTCAGGTGTCTTACATAAAATCATGGATGTGAATAAATCACTGTAAAGCAGTTTGTCTTTGGACAGCAGTAAAATCATTGGGAAATATATACTAATGTAATTAATGTAGAACAAATCTAGATAACATCAGTGGAAAGCATTTTGTGTAATATAAAACCCAATTCTCAAAACATAGAAGCAGATAACAAAGAGACAAAAATTGAGACAATAACATTTCTGAATATTTTCTGTGACCCTAAAATTAAATATCAAGGACATCCTGAAGCTCTCAATGCATTTTTTTATCCCTTTTGACTGTGAAGAATGGCTGGTTGTTAATGAACCCAAGAAATACTTTTGCAGCATCCCAGGAAGAGATGTCCACAAATTGCCCCTTGTGAACCTTCCTGCTGCTGGCTGTCCCGTAATGCCTCCTGCTTCTTGTACTGGCAACAGCAGTAAAAATTCAGTCCATATCCATCTCTCTATAGAAAACTCTTGTCATCTCCCCTTTGCTTAGCTCTAACAGCCTGAAAAATTGCCAGATCCTCTGCCTGCCACCCACCTGGAGTCTCCCAAAATCTCATTATGAATTCAATGGCTTCAAACCAGATGACACAGACTGTTATATACTTTTATTATTTATATAAATAAGGGTGAGTCTGGTGTCTAAAGACAGAATATGGAGCTCTTCTGGACAAGCTGTTTAGTGAGCAGGCAAATACATGCATTTGGTTACTTGAGGCTCTACTCTATTTTAGTGTTCCACAGCCACATCCTGTGGCCTTCTCTCCAATGGAGAGCAGTAATTTCAACCGTGCTGTTAAAACAGGCGCTCTGCTTTCCTGAAATTTGAGGAAAATCTTTCATGGGTCATTACTTTTATCATATTTGGTTGGCATTGTGACTATCATGTTGAAAAATGTTCATAGTGGACTGAAGGACTGATGCAGAAACACACAGACTCATGCTTATACAAGCCTTGTTTCCTAAGGAGCTGAGCTAAAGCTTACAATGAGCTAATAAATTATTACTCATTCCAAATCACATTTCTCACATGATCTATTCTTTTATGAGCAAAAAGGGATATTAGGCCAATAAATCCTTTATTCATTGACAAGATAACAGACCTGTTAACATAAAAGCATTTTTATTTTACATATGAAAAGTCTTTTAATCAGTGTAATAAGAAAGCATTTATCTTCCTTTTTTCCTATTGTTTTAGTGATTCAAAAGCTGAGAAATCCTGAATTAATTTGAGAATGAGTTAGTTAATACATTAATTATCCTGTATATTGTTTTACTTTGAAATATAGCTGCTAGTGCAAAACTGGCAAAGAGAATGAAATTCTACAGAGAAAATGTTACTATGGAGGGAATAATTTAATCAAAGCAGATTGTTTGGTAGTGGGAGAGGTGGAGGAAGGGGAAGAAAAGACTTTCCAGACCCTGAATTTAAATTGTCTTTAAACGAAACTAAGTCCACTCTTGATGAGGCAACCTTATGCTGTGTACTGGCACGTTGCAGATAATCACAACAGTATACCACCACTCTACATTCCCATTTCAATTCAAATATGATTTTGTGGCATAAATCCAAAACTGCTTGCTTAAGGCCTTTGTGCATCATCTTTATTATGCAGACGCTCCCAACACGTTTGCAATGAGTTCCCCTATCCATGCTGTTTTTAAGCAGCTCAGGTGTTTTGGATCAGTATGGAAGTTGTCCATTTCTCTTCTCATGGCATAATTTCTCCTTGAGCAACTCCTGATCTTGGCCGTGATATATGGTTTTGAAAAATTTATTTGAGGATGATGCTTTTCCCTCTTTGCTCTAAAATGTTGAACAGTGATTGCGGTCAATTGAGACACATTGATGGCACTGACGGCTTAGACACTGTGCACAGCTCATTGCTGAGAGGAAGAAACTGCAACATGTTTTAGGAAGAGTGAATGCAGCTTTGAAGATCAGTTAACTTTCATCAACAAGACAGATTGTTTGAGTGAAAAAAACCTTGAACATATTTTGTACTTCTACTTTATCATTTTGTCATGTCCTACTACAGTGCAGTAAACTGTGCAGCTTACCTAACATGGCAAGCTGCTTATGTTGTCATGAGTTTTCTTTTTTTCCTCCACTTTTACCTACTCTATTAAAATAAAACCTTTCCAGTGAAAACATCCACCAGATCCTGCTTGTATTGATGTCTGATGATTTTTTTGCCTTTTTCTTTTACATTACTTTTATATATTCTCTGTATCCTTAGCCTACATACTTTTAATTTTTGTAATTTAATATTCTAGCTTAGTGCCACAGTTGTGCTAGGTAGGGAGACCAACACCCTCAGCAGGAGGCTGGAAAGCCCAATGCTATCCTAAGAAACTGAGGTTTCAACCTTGGTTGAAACCTTCTCTCTGGAACATATTTTGTAAACTGAGTTCAAGCATCATCTAGGGTTTCTTTTTTTAAAATTAAGCTTCTTATTGGGGGATCCTTGTCAGATATGCTAATTTGCAAGGTCTATAAACATTGTATATGCATTCTCCGAGTGTGCATCTCAGCGTGTTCCACCTTGAAGAGCTGTGCACCTAGAATCCTATTAAAATACTGAGGTATAAAACCCTTTTATCCCATAACTGTGTCTGGCTCATAATTCTAGGACCAGGGAAAAGGCAACAGTATGAACTATCAGGGAGATGATTTTGTCAGCACTTGACAGAGTAATGTATAAAACCATCTCTAGGGTTTCTGACAGAATGATACAATACATGAATGTAATGGAAAATACTGCTTTCTACCAAAACAAAACTGAATATATGAAGGAAAAACAATTTCAGAACTAACAGGATCAAATCCTCACTATTCCTATTTACTCTGATTTGAATATAATTCTGAGCTTGCTTCTCCTTCTAGAAACCTGAAAATGCTGTTGTATATCCCTAAGGGCAAATTGGCCAGGCACTGGACCACTCAGTGAAAATGAGAATTTGTATTGCTCTTATTTTGAAAATGGAAGATGTAGTCAATTTCCAGTGTTTCAATGCCATAGGTAACATGATCTTGATTAAGATCTCTAGGATGTTTGAAGTACCCTTGAGACGGGAGTAAAGCAGTGCAACTGCATTCACATAATATTTAATTATGGTAAAATACCATCACATAGACAATGTCCGTATTACTGGATTTGGGATGCAGAAAGATTCCTGAGTTCAGAAACATAACTTAGCCATATACCAACTCTGTCTCACAGCAAAACTCAAGTGCTCACCACCAGGATGTGGGAGAGGAGTCACAGAAGATGCAAATAAGTGCCTGTGGTGGGTAGCTGGTGGCAGTCCTGTGGCACATCACAGTGTGCATCACAAAGTGACTCAAGACACAGGGCTCCTGTGGCAAGGCAGCTCATCCCTACTCTCATAGGACAACTCCCACCCTAGAGTGTCCCTTAAGCAAAAACAGTTCTAAATGCTCAGCTGTGAAATACAGCCAGTCAGAAAAGTATGAGAATAGAGCAGGAAATTTGTATCATGAATCTTGAAGAAACCAGAAAAGTACTATTGCTCTATGCAATTATAAATATAATAGCTCCTTTTTGGAAAGGAAGAAAAAAAATCATGTATCTGTTATTTTTATATTACCCTACTGCTACATTATGTTATATTCAGGCTTCAGTGGAATTACTATGTAATAGACAGTGATAAACGACTCAAATAATCTGTTTTCCCTTTGTGAGTAGAAATAGTCCCCATAACTGTTTCTCTCTCCTGATTGTACTAGAAGCCCTGGACAAGCAATAATTCCTTTCTCCTGAGTACGTATACTACCCCTGTGTTCCTTTTTCCACAGGTCTTGGGAACATGTGGGAACTATGGCATTTGTGAAGACCTTCGGGGAACAGGAGACCCAGAATTGCTCACAGTATCAGACTCTCTGTTCACAATGCACAGCTACAGAAAAAAAAAATCACAGACTCAACTCCATTTAAGAGAAGGCACCAGATAAATCCATGCATGTTTTGACATCAAGGAGATTAAAGTGGTGTTTATGCATGCACTCTCCTATTCTCTCCTTTAGTTCTGTGAAAAGTCACACCTAAATAATTTATGGTCTAAAAAGGTGCAAAAAAGATAAAGTGCCTTTTATGTAGAAGTAATAATGATGGCAAAATTAGTCAAGACCTTTAGCAAATGTGTTTATTGATGTTTTTAAGAGAAAAAGCTTTTTCTCACCTGATATTTGTTTTCCATGTTGTACATTTGATCATGTGTATAGAATTTGGCTGCATGCTAATAAAAGAATTGTAGTTAAGAAAAGAATTGTAATCAAACCAATCGGCCAGGGACAAACTTTTACTTTCAAAAGTTAGTATAAAAATGCAGAGTTTGATTCAGAAAGCAAATGCTGTCATCTTCCATTTTTCTTAAGCAAAATACCAAGGGGAAAGTATAAATAGTGTAGAAAACTACTAATCTTTAATTAAATACTTCAGAACGTATGAAAAACAGAATATGTAATTTGTCCTGAGGTAATAGATCTCAGATCTGTGAGTAATATTTTTAACTTTGATGTGTCCAAACATATTTAACATGTTCCTCATTATTTGCTGCACAAAACTTGGGTTAAGCCACTCATGAAAGATGTGAACATTTTATAAGCACAACTTATCTTCATTCTAAGATGGGGAGGAAAAAGTCCACCACTCTAGCTTTCACTTGTAGCATGTTTATTCAACATGCTGCCTTACAGTAGAACTCTTTATGCTGGCAAAAATCTTATATCATTCTAATATTATCTGCAAAGAATTTTCCCTGCTGCAGTGGAAGCCCCAGTGTATCTCCCAGCTCTGCTAAAAACAATATTGCCTTTCAGTTGATTTTCACTAACCAGAGCTTTATGTGAAGGTCGATGCTGATGCCTTCAACCTTCTTTTCTAAAGCTAAGAATAAATCACTGAGCAATATGCACTGCTTTTTTGCATTGTGCAGTGAGTGTACCCCAATTATGGTAAATCCGTATGTAATCCACTTCCCAAATTAGTTTAAATGAGAAGCATCCTTCCTGTCATTTTAAAAGACCACAGGAATTCCCTTCAGGTGTCTGGCAGAGTGGTTTCGTTCTTTCCTTTCCGGTAACAGCAAACAACTGATGAGATTACTAACTTGAAGATGGGCAGGATAGGAGAGTTCCACACTTTCTGCTGACTAACCCTAAGTGGTCTGACTGTGCATTGGATGTTTGCACTCTGTTTTCAACCATCTGCTTCCTCCTGGTGTTGTTCAGGAGAAGTAGGAACCTGAGTTTCATGCCTTGAAGTACTCCAATAAGCAGCTAAAACTTAAACACTGCAGTCCTTATGCTTTTATGTATCTAAATAATCTTTAATAATAATAATTTTTATTATAATTAATGGCATACGAAAATAGAGGAAGATGTCTCTTCCACAGTTTGGAACGCATGCAAGGTATGTGACATGCTTCCATCATTTGGACAAACACTGTACCAACGTTTTACTAAATAGCCATTCTTCCTCACATTCCTGGCCACAGACAGGCAGTGCTGCCTGTGCACAGCACAGCCAATGCGCCCAGCTCTGCGAGCAGCTGTGGATACAGAGAGCCAAGTGGACTTACAAGCTGTCAGGTTATGTGGGAGTCAGCACAGCTGCAAATTTGCTCATCATTTCTGTCTGAATTCATTATTCTGGATATCCTGGGCAAATCATCTGTCTAGGAAACAGTTCAGAGTACACTTTCATAATTAATACAAACTACCAAAACTATTTGTGTATACACAGTACAATGCATCTCTGAGGGCAATAGCATGGAGGCAGAGCACGGGCCTTAATGGCCACTCTGAGATAAGTCCTCATGCATCTCTTGATTAATTAAAATATGACAGCTTCACCTCAATGGAGGATGATAAGAATGTAAATGAGACCCATCTCTTATGGCTGCAAGTGAGCAGAAAGATGAGGAATTCAGCAGAGTTCAGGAATTCAGCCCTTTTTTGAACAGGGCTGGGTGGTATGCAGAAGCAGGCTTTAGATTTGGGAATGACAAGGTCTGCATGATTCCTTGAAGGAATAAAATTTTTGTTTCTAGCCAAATAATAAGCCAGTGATGTTTTCTTGTAGGCATTCTTAAAAGACTTGATTTTGTCACCTTCTTAATTTGACTACTTATTTTATACCTCAAACTTACAAAAAAATCATTTCTTAAGGCTATCTGAATTGTTAATTGGACAGCAATGGGCAAGTGTCTCAGGTGGACCAGGAATCTCATTTCAGATGACTGCAAGCTCAGTAGAAGTGAGGACTCTCCCAAAGGCATGAACGCTTCCAGATTAACACATCATTCACTGGTGTCCACTAACAAGAGGAAGAACCTGGGAGCAAAGTCATAACAGCGGGCCAGATGCAATGAATGGGGACAAGGCTCTCACAGAGCTCTGACTTTCAGGGCACCACAGGGCACAGCAGGCAGGGCTCAAACATTTGTCAGGGAGTCCCCTTTCCTCAACCCAACCCAGGGGTTTGTGATGCTCCTGCTTCTGTCCTCCAGCCCATCACAAAGAGCCCTCAAGTCTTTCATCACGCACATCAAAAGGAATACTAGAAGAAACAGATGCAAATTATCTAAGCATGAATCCCACCATATCAAGGACTTTGCATCAAGCAGTGGGGCATGCGGGGTGAGGAAAAGCTTCTTGAATTTCCTTGGGCATGGAGGTGGCCCCCCAAGACTTGCTGCGGGGGCTGTCCCTCTCTTACCCGCTGACAATGGTGGGGCTCAGCCCTTGTTAAAGCGTTTGCATCAGACGTGACGAGGTTTTGAAATTGCTCAGAAGTCAGCGTGGGGTGAGTGGGAAAGGATGACAGCGACAAACAGGTAAAATATCCTCACATGCAATCTGATAGGAAAATCTCAAGTTTCCATAGCATCCACCAGCAATTCTGTCACCTTCCTCCTCAGGACGCACATTTGAATTCCAGTATGAATAGCCCTTCTGTGGTTAGGCAGCTCCTTTTTTTAAACTTCTGCATAATAAATTATCCCTATAAATTTATTTCGCACTTTTTGTTGTCTTTCCAGCTCAAGGATTTGTCAGGAAGTGACCTACTTAAAAATTAACTTGTCACAGACATGAGTTTAGAACCTGACAGATTTTTTAAATATGGGTATAGTATGAGATTCAATATTGGAACACAAGACAGCCAGGCCATAGGAAGATATTTTACTTCAAGTGATTATCAAAGCAGCAAAATTGTCCTTGCTATTCTCTCCCTTTCTCTACCTTTTTTTTTGTTTTATTTTAGCATCTGATCTCCTTCCATCTCCCACTGCTTTTGTCCGCAAGCAATTTCTTTTTCTTTACTTCACTTTTCTCTTGCCATACACAATGTTACATCCAACACAAAATTTCTCTGTCTTTGTTCCAAAAATGCCAACGTGCTTTTACAAGTTGTTGCACAGGGTTTCATGTACAAATTAAGGAATTAGAATGAAGTCTCCTAAAAATTGTGAGCTAAACACAAAGTAGAAAATTCATAAGCAAGATTTTTGAGGACTTCAAAGACTTCTGGAGATGTGAACTTCTGTTAAAGATATGTGAGAAAGAAGAGAGATACACTGAGATACAGCAAGTGCAAATAATGAAGGTAGTATTATGGATTTGTAAAAATTGTTTTACATACTACTAAAAATCTGGTAGTTGTAGTAATATTAGAACTAATTAAAATTTTGCCAAAACTGTGCCCTTTTATCCTGCTGATTTCTGAATCTATTTTTTAAATGTACTGAGTTACTGAGAAAACTATTAATATTCAATGAAGACATAGTCATATAAATTATCCAGTTTCTAAAACAGCGTAGAAAAGAGGATGATTCATCAGTGTTTGATCTCAAGTTAAGAAAGTGTTTCAATTAATCAGAAATCACAGCAGCCATGAGCAGCTATTCCTTTTTTGCCATTGCAATGAGCACTGTGAGGCTGTGGGGAACTGGCAGAAGGAGCCAGTGTAAAATAAGCCTCATCATTCCTGCTGGAGAAGGCCTGGAATTCAGGGTGGATGGCAAGGCTACCCATGCTCCTGCCCAGCCACTGAGGGCTGTAGTTGCACAGGGATCAAAATAGAGTGGGTGGGACAGTGATGTGTCTGCGGCTTTCCCAGATAACCAAGCAGTGCTGTTGTGTATTCCCATGGCATTCCCATGGCTATTCCACTTACTGGGCTATCACTCCAACCTGAGCATTGTCCTCCACCACTGCTGTCAGCAGCAAGAGCCAACCAGAGGTCAGTGCAAGGAGGACAGGTTCTGGTGGCAGGATCAGACTGAAGATGCTCGGGCATTGAAAACAGGTCAAGGACCTGGCTTTGATGATCCATCTGCAAAATTGACTAAGGCCAAGGTCAGTCTCTGAGAAAAGATTGTCCTTCCAACAGAAAAGCTTTAGAGAAGGTGCACTAAGGCTGGATAATAAACCAGGGTTTGGCTTTAACCTGTTGATGAAATAAATGTAAACCCTCCCTTACCCTCACAGGTCACTGTGAGGTAGTTTGCAAATAAGCTTGGAGACCTGAGGAAAAAGCCTTAGAGAGTGAGCTCCAGATTCAGAAGGTTTGGTTTTAATCAAATCAACTGATTTATAAATATATTTGTAAGCAAGTAAGTATTCAGGAGACAAAACAGGGTCTCTGCATCATAACAAAGCAATGTCAGCAGTTTTCTTCCAAGAGTAATGAACTTAATTAATCTCAAGCATCTGCTCCTTGGCTGCTCTGAGCCCTTTGTGCTGTGAGGAGAGTTCAGGTCACAGGTTTGCTCTGCCCAATCTCAGACCACTGACGCTCACAATCTGCCTCAGCTTTGGAAATATTTTATACCATATTTCATGGTTGTCCCTGGCCATCTTTTTGGTGATGGCAAATGTGAAAAAAACCCTCTGGTTTCATGGTTAAAAGCAACAGACACTCTGTGAGAGGAATACAGTCCTGTATATGCTATTGAAATGTGCTGTTCGAATGTCATTCCCTGTTGGCTTTTTTGAACAAAATCAGCAAATATTGTATCTTCCATGTTTCTTATGAAAATCACATGGAAATTTGTGGCAAGGCATCACCAGGTAAGAAGTCCAGTTCTTCTCATCATTGTTTTGAAATAATGCACATCTAGAAATGTCACAGAGGCCCTTCTTGTCACCAGCTCCCTCACAGCTCCTGCAGATGTAGAGATGGCTTTGCACAGCTTTGTTTCTCTCAGAGATCTCCAAACAGCTGAAAGTAAGTGCTTTTTCCCCTCCAAGCACATGCTCTCTCTTGAGCACAAGAAGCTCGATAGGACTGCAATTATTTCCCTTGCAGACAATTGCATCTAGAGATATTATTTTGGGGGGATAGTCTTCTCTGCAACATTTATATTGTATAGTTACATTCAGCATTTTAATAGCCTGGTATTTATTTCTATTTGGTCTCGCATCCCAACTTCATGTCTAACTTAGTGTTGACAAAAGTGAGCCTCAGATCAGGGTTAAAGAAGTTCACTCCAGGTAAGATGTGATACTAGTGGATTGGTGGAATGGAGAGCAGTGGTGGGATTGTAAAAGATGACAGGGATCAGAAGAGTGGGGAAACATTAACTTTTAGAAGTGACAATCAAAGACCAGCAACGCATTTTCAGGCTTAGCAGATGATTTGGTAACTGTGAGATCAGCCTTGCCTCTGCCTGTACCTGCCCAGGTAGAGCATTCCTATGGCACGCAGTTCTCACTTCTACCCTCCTTGTGTGCCTGTGAGCACAATATAATTGAACCTAGAATGTTCTGTTTCACAGACAGAAGAAAAGCACTCATCCTTTATAGATGGATAGGGGGGAAGAGAGAGAGAGAGTTGCATAATTACCACATATGCCTCATATGCATTTATATGTACAAGCATATGCTCTGAAAATGTAAACCTTCATTAAAGGAAAAATTGAAGATGAAAAATTTGTAATGTTAAATTTAAAATACAAGAAAGGTGAAAGATTAAATCAATAATCTGTCCACACTTAATTAGAAACCAGGATGTTATGGTGAGTTCTGCAAATTTTTCTGATGCCACTTGGATGCGTTGCCAATAAATAATCTTACAGAGCCAAAATAAATCACTGTGTTACAAGGAGCCCTCATCTGCAATCAAAATCATTCTATTTACCCTGGAGACACATACCTATGAAAAATTTAGGAGGTCATCAGTCACGGTGTCTCTTTCCAATGTTTATAAAGTTGTATCTTTGGATAAGAACATTTCCAGTCTTCTTGTCACAGATGAAATCAGAGCTGAAGTCTGGTATTTGTATGGACAGGATCACTGTGCTCAGGTAGATTGCATCTTATCCCTAATTTTTGAAGTTTTACAAGGTAACTGTTCTGGGGCTGTCTCCGTTATTTGTAGTTCCCTGGCAAAGTGATGAAAAGAGATCTCAATACACATGAAAATTAGGCTCTAGGTTTAAATATACAACATGCAATTGTATAGCACACGGCCATGGAAGAACAGTGCCAGATGCATTTATTTCATGTCAAGTGCTCTGAAATCGTGCATACTCAATTCAAATCTGTATTCTGCACAAAATCTTACATGGTCACAAGTAATTTGCTATTTTCCCATCACACATTAGCTGTTTGTAAATTATGTAAGAATTACTAGGTAACAATACAGCAACCAATGTGACTTATCATTTAACTATCAGACTTTTTACTGGAAACCAAAGCATCATTATAAAATTCAAATAAACATATCACAAGCATCATCACACAGGAGGTATCACATCAAGTCTACTAAAAAACCAATTCTCTGATGTGTGTTTCACAGGCAATTGCTTATCAAATAGTTTTCCATTAGTGCTGAGATTCAAACCACAAGAAGTGTCTTTAGTCCAGTTCCTAACCTTGATTAAGGAAATGTCTGAATAAGGCCTCTGAAGGAGCCTTCTCTGTCACTTCCACAGGAAATGGAAATAACAGGAAATAACCCTTATTTGGGTTATTTTGGATCTAACAATCTCTTGATTCATGACCACAAATCTTCACACTCGTTGTTAGAAATCACATGGTCTAACTATAACAGAAGGGTGGGATCTGTGCCCTAAGCAAGGACAGAGAAGGAATATTCACCATAGGAACCTTGTACCTGTCTTTGAGCTCACATATTTTTTCATAAGGTTACTCATAGGTATAAAGCTGCTAATATCATATGTCTGAGGCAGAGGCAGTTTTGGTGAAACAGTGGTTTTTGTGCACAAAGGGCATTTTATCATGCTCTAGTGCATCCCTAGGACAGGGACTTGGCAGCACAAAGGCAGGAGCTTCAGCTTGCTTCCTTATTTGAGCCTTCTACCTCCTTTCCCCACGAGAAAAACAAACTCAGAAAATCCTCCTAGGAATCACCTTTGCTCATTAGCCATGAAGTCTGCTCACTTTCTGTAAATTTCATAGTGCAATGTCTGGCTATTGCAGGTCAAAGAAAGAATAAAGAGCCAATTTATTTTAAAATTGAGAAAGAGAAACATGAGCTTGATCTATTAGTCCATTTTTCACTTCCACCCAAACTATTAGATAAGCCTGAAATAAAGTACTTGAATTCATTAAAGTCTCTGAAGACTAGAAAATACTCCTTTTTAATTTTTCTTCTTTTGCTCTCTCAAAAAATAAAATCCCTGTAATTTCATAGGTCAAGTTATGATTACATCCATTTTGGTAAAATGTTGAACTAGAGAATTAGAACAGATAGGATTTTTCAGTTCAAATGTACACTTTCCATGGACTCCCAGGCAATAGAAATTGACTTCATAGGAAGTTGGGAGTTCTCAGGATTTCTGAAAGGCATGAGCTTTAGGAACATTTGGATTGACAAGCCTGGTTTGATATATCTGACCTGTGCTTTGTTGTCCCTACAGTAAATAGAAACAAGGCTTAATGAAAAAAAAACACAAGAAAACAATTTTTCTTCAAGAGACTTCAAAGTTCACACATCAAAGGGAATGCTGCAAAACTGCAGCATGAAAATCTGATGGTTTGGGTTCCAGAATTGCTAAACATTGTCGTTTCTGACAGCTTGTTGATAGCCAGAATGTGGAGCATTCTCGCCACCCATGCTCGAGGTCTCAACAGAGGTGCCCATTGGAGGTTCTTGGGCTGCATAAAGTCCCTTGCTGGGCTTCTCCAAACCACTCTTTTCTCAGTCACATTCTCAAGCAGTCCATGTCAGTCAGAGTGATCCTCAGCTCACTGGGTTGCAATCTTTAATAGCTAAGTGCAATCTTGTAGGCAAAGTGTTGAAACTCTCAGAACCTGGAGGAGTCTAATGCCTGACTATGTTCTGGGGAATACTTTGGGTTCTGAGGAGCATTTCTGGTTAACAGGGAGGCCTGATATTAATCATGCCTTTATTTAGAGAATGTTCTGGGTTCCCCTTGGATCCACAATTATGGACTGCCAATGAACAGTCCTTAGAGAGGAGGTTTACCACTGTAACTTTAATGGCAGCATCCTGGAACAAGCAGAGCGGTGGTACCAAGGAGCTCCTGAGCATTCCATTCTTTATCAAAAGAAACATTGTTAACTCCCACTAAACTGTCCAGACTACCTGCTTTAGGCTGATAACATGGGGGCTGAGGGACCAGCAAGGTTAACTGAGAAAACTCATGCACAGCTGACCTTGGAGAAATAAGATACAGTAACTGTGAAACAGATAATAACCTAAACAGTGCTGAATACCAGCAGTGGCACAAGGCTGTTATAGGGGAAGGATGCAGGCAGGGATGTGCTGCTAGAGAGATGGCTCACTTCCAGAACAGGTGTTCGCCTTTAACAGCAACCAGCCCAGCGGTGCCAGCCTCTTGCCCGGCGGCCGCAGCCCCTCTGCAGGAACACACACCCCACACCTGGGGTGCCCGTCGCCCCAAACGCGGCACCCATCCTGTCAGGCCCTCTTCAGCTCCCTGCATCCCTCACTTCTGATCCTGGTGGACTGGGGCTGCCTGAGCGGCGGAACTGGGGAGACAGAGCCGGGGGCAAGGAACTGGCCCAGGCACGGGAGGCTGCCCCTCGTCCGGGCCGCCGGGACTCGCTCCCCGCTTCCCACTGGCCCCCGGCCCCTGCCCCATGCTCTCCCTCCCGGCGGTGCGGCTCCAAGCGGAAAGTGGCTCTCCCTGCCCTGGGGAAGCGGGGCGGGATGGCAGAAGCGAAAAGAGCCATCTGCACCCTTACGTCCTCACCCGCATCCCACATCCACACCCTCACCCCGCGTCCGCAAGCACCGCCGGGACGCGCCTCCGCCGCGGCCNCGGGGCTGGGACGATAAAACCGGGGATAATTGCATTTAGGCAAATGAGGCTGACTCGGCCCTCCTCGTCTGCAGGTATATAAAGTGTGGAGCGCTCCCGCGGCCGGCCAATGCGCTCGGAGAGCGGCGCCCGTCTTCCCTGCTGCAGACGGTGTGTGCTCTGCGGGAGCCCGGCCGGCCGTGCCTGCGTGCGAGGGGTCCGCTTGTCTTGTGCCTGTGAGGGGGGGGTGTGCGTGTGTGCTGCTTTGTCCGGCTCTGCATGTGCGTGCCTCTACAGGGGGTGCCTCTATGCGCTTCTGTCGTCCGCACATGGATGTGCTAGCATGTTTTTGCGCCTGTCCTTATGTGCCTATCTGGATGTGCAAAGGGATGAGGGTGCACCTCTGGACACATGTGTCTCTGTGTTTGTGTGTGTGGAGAGCTACGGCCCTGCGTGGGTGTGAGCATCTAAGGTGTACAGCTCTTTGCGTGAGTTTATAAGTGGAGGCGCGTGTACCTGGATGTGTGTATGAGGGCGATGTATGTACTTGGGCAGGTGTGAATACCTACATGTACATGTGTGAGGGTGTGTTTATGTCTCCCCTGTATGTACGTGTGTGCAGGGGCACCGCTGGCTGTGTGTGTGTGTGTCCGTGCCGGTCCGATACCTGTGCGTCTATGCTCAGGGGACAGTAGCAGTCGGGGCAAGGGTGCCGGTGTAACCCGGCGCGCGTGGGGCTATCCGTGCGAGGCAGCGTGTGCCCCGGTGTGCCCCGGCGGCTCTGGGTGTGTGTGAGGGTGTGCAGGGCAGTGCGCGCCCGCCCCCGGGGCTCCGGGTGCCGCGGCTCCAACCTCTGCCCCCGCAGGACGTCGAGGCGGCGATGAGGCTCCCGCTGGCTCTCGCAGTGCTTCTCCTGGCCTCAGCGCAGGCGTTGGGCGAGGAGATGGGAGCCACCGACGACCTCAGCTACTGGTCCGACTGGTCCGACAGTGACTCGGCGAAGGTGAGCCCCGGCGGCCCCGAGGGGTGCGGGAGCGAGGGGTTCGGTGCCAGGGGCTCGGTGCGGAGCACTGCCCCGGCCGGAGCTGAGTGGGGGGGTCCGCACTGAGCGCCGCCCGCTGTCGCCCCGCAGGAGGAGCTGCCGCTGCCCCTGGAGCACTTCCTGCAGAGGATGGCCCGGAGACCCCGGCCCCAGCAGTTCTTCGGCCTCATGGGCAAGCGGGATGCCGGTGAGCGGGGCGGGGGGCTGGCTGCTGCTCACGGCTCTCCGCACGCCGCTTCGCCCAGCGCCCGCCCAAACTTTACACGGTTATCTCTCGGGTTTAATGCGTTACACCTTCTTCATAAGCTGCCGTGAGGGTTGTTTGGGTTTAGGCTTTTTTTGTTTGGTTGTTTGTTTTAGGTTTTATACGAGATAAAGTCACCAATTGGAAGAGAGAGGGCTTTAAATTCTTAAGTGTACACCAGTCACAGCGCATAAATCCCAGTAAGGAATAGCATGATAATTCATAGGTCAGCATAAATGAATCACCCAAGTCTGGAAATTGGTTGAGTGTAAAATTATCGCTGTTTTCTACATGTTTGCTGAACCAAGAACTGATCTAAGAAATGAGAGCTAAACTAATCTAAATGGTGTGGGTTTAGCTAAAACAAGTCGTTGTGGTCTCTTCAAAGAGAAATGCAGTTGTAAACCATCACCTTAATTTCCCTTAAGTGGAATACGTGTAGGTTAGTTTTTGTATTTGATTCTTCAAAGCATTGCAGTAGCATCATATGTGCATGCCAATCCTTTTTTAACGACTCTTTTTTTCTTTTTTTTCTCTTTCCTTTCTTCTTCCAATCAGGATATGGCCAGATCTCTCACAAAAGTAAGTTTAAAAAATACAAATATTTTAAGTAATCACTAGAAGATATTTGAATAGAGAAGAGTGTATTTGACAGGATCAGTTGGAAGGTGACTGGTTTCAGCTAGGGACTGGCAGAACTGCTGGAGGAGAAATGATCTATTAAAGGATTGAAACCTCACACCCCCCCCCCCCC